>JACEFZ010021516.1:0-185000 GCA_014155875.1 Cepaea nemoralis
AGAAAATAGAATAGAGGCCATGAAGATATGAATATACAGAAGCTTTGTTGTATTTCATGGTTACAAAAAAAAAAACAACAATCAAATAGAGAGGTTCTTGAAAAGAGAGTTGATGAAAGACACAAAAAAGACGCAAGTGAAATATTTCGGCCACTTTAAAGGACATAACACTTTTTTTTTTTTTTTAAACAGCACTGGAGGGTGAGGTTGAAGGCAAGCGAGCAAGAGGTAGACAACGTTAGAAGTGGGGAGATAACATCAAGAGATGGACGAACAGCAGTCTGACGGAATGTACAATCAAGGCCGGAGACAGACAGTGTTGGCGATCCATTGCATCCAGCCTTCATTGTGGAGACGGCAACTTATTGACCGAGCGCAAGCAGGAAAGTTCCTCAGCATGCGCCCACCCCATGAAGAACAGATTTAAAAACCTAGCTATGGGGCGGTCGGAAAGAAGCAGTTTTATCCACCAGGCCAAACCACTCATCAGACAAACCACTGATCTGCCTGCAGTTGACGTACCTCTGAAAACTTTCCAAAACGAACTATTCTTTCACAAGGAAGAACATAATATTGTACAACGTAGAACAGCCACTCTAAATTATCTTGATGATGAATACACACAGGAACCTTGGATGCGAATGTATACAGGATGGGACAACACAAAATGCAGTTTGAAATGGATAAGTGGGAGTGTACATAGAATACCCAGATACGAACAGAGCACCAACAGGAAAGTACTGCCATAATTATGATGCAGAAATCCAGGCAATTAAGATAGCAACAGAGGAATTACGGAATACCAATCATGGTACGCAGCCTGTGGTGATTGACAGATGCAAAATCGGCACTCCAGTCTCGGAAAAATTGAATCAGAATGTCACCGGCACCAGCCTATTGCTAGACAAGAACAAATAATTATTATGCGTCTCAGAAGAACACACAATCGATACACATACATGTATAGCCTACACAATTTAAGATGGACAATCAGCTGTTGTTGTTTGTCCATCAAGAATGATGATGACCATTCATATCATCCAGTGGGGTTGAAGGTGTGGAGCCGTGGGTTCTAAGATGGCTGATAAGGCCTATTTTGGCTCGAAATGTTCTTTGACAATGTGGGCAAAGAATGCTTGACGTCTCTGGAGGAGGATTTCCTGCAGTGGTTTTTCTGTCCTGCCTTTTCTTCACAGCTCTTGCAGTCCTGGTTGCCTCGCATATGACTGCACCTTTGCGCAATGATGCACGCCACGAATTTCGGTCTCTGGCTGCAGCCTCCCAGGTGTCATGATGAATTCCAAAAGCATTCAGTGAAATTTTCAGAGTGTCTTTAAAACGTTTCCTCTGGCCACCTTGGGAGCGTTTACCACAACGCAGTTCACTGTAAAAAATTCGTTTAGGGAGCCTGTGATCTGGCATGCGAGTCAAGTGACCAGCCCAGCGAATCTGATTCTTCATCAGTAGAGTGTGGATACTGGGCATGGATGCTCTTTCTAGGACTTCAGTGTCTGGAATCTTGTCTTGCCATTTAATCTTCAGTAGCTTCCTTAGGCAGACTGTGTGGAAGTGGTTTAATTTCCTAGCGTGTCGCTGATAAACAGTCCAGGTTTCACAAGCATATAGCAGTGTGGATAATACAACTGTTTTGTAGACTTTTAGCTTTGTTTGCAGGCTTATTCCAGTTCTGTCCCATACATTCTTGTACAGTCTGCCAAAGGCTGCACTGGCCTTGGGGATTCTTGCATTCACTTCGTCATCGATTGTGGCAGCTTGTGACACGGTGCTGCCAAGATAGGTGAATTTGTCCACAACACTTAGTCTATGATCATTCACTTTGATATTCGGCACAGTGTGATTATTCCCTGGAGCTGGCTGGTACATAACTACAGTCTTCTCCAAGTTGATATTGAGCCCAAAGTTGGCACAGGCATGTGAGAAAGCTGAAACATTATGTTGCATGTCCGTCTCTGAGTTGGCGTATAGAGCGCAATCATCAGCAAACAGGAGCTCTCTGACGGTGCCGCTGTCAATTTTGGTTTTAACTTTCAGCCTTCTGAGATTGAATAACTTTCCATCCATACGGTAGTTGATGTCTATTCCAATGTCGTCGTTCTCGAAGGCATTCATCAACATGGCTGAAAACATGAGGCTGAACAGTGTTGGTGCCAGGACACATCCTTGCTTCACTCCATTGGTGACAGGAAAGGGTTCAGACAGTTCACCATTTTCCTGTACTCTTGCCTGCATGCCGTCATGAAATAGCCGCACTATTTGGACAAACTTTCGTGGACAGCCATATTTTGCCATAATCTTCCACTGTCCTTCTCTGCTGACTGTATCAAAAGCCTTGGTAAGGTCAATGAAAGTGGAGAACATTTCGCAGTTCTGTTCCTGACATTTCTCTTGCAGCTGCCTTGCAGCGAAAATCATGTCAACAGTTCCACGTTTTTTTCTGAAGCCACATTGACTCTCAGGAAGAAGACCTTGATCGAAATGGGCTGTGAGGCGATTGAGAAGAATTCTGGCGAGTATCTTCCCTGCAATTGAAAGCAAGGAGATGCCTCGGTGGTTGTCACAGGATTGGCGGTTTCCTTTACGTTTGTAAAGGTGGACTATTGACGCGTCCTTAAAATCTTGTGGCATGGTCTCGTTCATCCATATGTTTGTGAAGACTTGGTGAAGCTGCTCTGTTAGGACCGGCCCACCTGCCTTGTATATCTCTGCTGGGATGGAGTCAGGACCAGGTGCCTTGCCGCTGGAGAGTTGCTGGATGGCTTTGTTTATTTCCACTATGGTTGGCAGGTCATCAAGAGTCTCATTGGTGGGAACTTGAGGAAGGCAGTTGATGGTTTCATCATCGAAGAAGGAAGTTGGACAATCAGCTATGTGCACTCAGACAGCAGATCACATACCCCAAGACTACCCGAATTATTCCATCATGTGCCATGCCGGTAAGCATGGCGGTCATGATTCGCAATTTCACTCGATCACCAGAGTCGTGGATCAGCTCAGTGTTCTTGTCTCCACCATGGTCAAGCCATCCAGGTATTTACTTCTCCGTCTTCCCCTTGTTCTCTTTCCCTCGATCTTGCCAGTTGTCACCAAATTCTCCAATTTATTTCTTCTCATAACATGTCCAAAATTTTTTGACTTTCTACGTCTAATTTCTCTAATCAGTTACCATTTTCATTTTTTTTTTTTTAGTACTTGGTCATTGATTTTTCTGTCTGTCCATGGTATTCTTTGCATTCTCCTCAGAAACCACATTTTCACAGTCATAAGATGTTTTTCAGCTTGACTGCTCATTGTCCACGCGTCACATCCATACAAAAGTACAGGCTCTATGTAGCACCTCGACACTCTTTTTCTCGTTTCAACTGACATCATTTTATTGGTCAGTATGTTTTTCATCTTACCAAAGGTTACTTTCGTCATGGTTATTCTTGTTCTAATCTCTTCAAGGCATCTCCCATCAGAAGTTATTAGTAATTACTCTTCTGAGATAATTGTACCGATCCACTTGTTGAAGAATATTCCCATTTACGTGTATATTACATAGTGGTAATTCGTTCTTCCTAGTGACAACCATAATCTGTGTCTTCTTACAATTTAATCCAAGGGAAAGACCGAGAAGTAAATACCTGGATGGCTTGGCCACGTGGCATGGTCGAGACAGACACACGGAGCTGATCCACGACTCTGGTGATCGAGTGAGATGGCAAATCATTACCACCCACGCTTTTGGGAAAGTGACTGCCAATTCCATCAGGGGTGAACTGTACTGTTCGTAGAGGGCTTTTGTGGTGTTCATTCTGTGGCACTTTGCACAGTGTGCCGGAGCGGGCCGTTGTTTGTCGAGACTCCCTCTTTCCCACTTTTTACATGGGACATGTGGAAACATTTTATGTGATATTCACTGGCACGAAAACGGAGCATAATGGGGACGACCCGTTGCTGTGATGTTGGAACCGCGACTAATGACTAATGACCACCCACGCTTATCGGCATGGCACATGATGGATGGATGGAATGTGATGCAATCAAGGACGCGGCGACATCCTGTTTTTGATACGGCTTGTCTGACAGAGGTCAAGGGTTATGTGTGTTGTTAACTGACGAATACTTTTCACTACCTGCTGCTAGGAGTCAGTTGTTCAGATAACGAACAGAAATTCACAAGACGCACATAACATATATACAGGCGGAAGAAATACCGAAACTTCAATCATGAAGGTACGTTTCCGTTTACGGTTTAATTACGGTTACCCATCAGCGATTGATTAATAATATATTAATAAATATTATTATTAATTTAATTAATAAAGCTCAATGCAGAACTAAGGAATTGTCTCAGTATCATTACATTATCATCAGTATCTACCACTATCAGTGTCACTAACATTTAACAATATGGCGGAAGAGGAAGAATTTTAAGAATTTTATAACATTCTTCAGAATACTGCTGGAAATATTAGTAAAAACTAGGCCTACATGATAATATAATAATAGGCGGGTTTTAAAGCCAAAGAACTTGTGGGCATATTAATTATTATTATTACAGAAAAAAACACGTGGTTGGAAAACACTAATTAGTTACTAATTAATAAGGAAAAAAATGAAGCAGGAGATAAATTAATTTTCTCTGCATTGAAAATGAACTATGATAGCCGTCAAATATACATTTCAACAACACATACTACTAATATCACCCTTACTGAAACATCCAAATATACCCATGTCCGCAAAACGACCGATAATAAACACTACAGCATATTCACACCAGTCCTATGCTACAACAATCTCAAATCAGGACTTTATCCAAATTACACCTTCAAAATCAACACCCGCGAAATGAGATGCTTGAGGAGAGCTGCCAACTTAACAATCTGAGACAGAGTGAGAAACGAATGCTATTATCAGACAGACTGGGATCAACAACTTGTGCCATATTTATTGAAAGACAGAAGATCAAGTGGTTTGGCCATGTCTTTAGAATGCAACATCAGCAACTACCATCACTGGCCTTACATCAAAGATCATCTGCGACGAGACCACGAGGACGTCCAAGAAAAAAATGGATTGACAACATCAAGACATTGTACAACCACACGTAATGACACTATCCAGTGCCGCCCACCGGGCACTGGAACGCAAATTATTCCTCTCCACGATGCTTGACGGCAGAAGTGGAAGATGATGATGATGATGACTAGAAAGAAAGAAAGTCTAATTACCTGGACATTATGATTATAAGGTGGAAAAGAAATAATACTAGAAACTAAAAAAAGAATGCATTATAATTATTTTATGTGTATTTGCTTGCTAGGCAAACTGACTCCTTCATATCATAAGTACTTGTAATTTACATCCCCCAAGTCAAGGATGAGAAGTAAACATTTTAGTTTTAGTTCGACTTACCATTGTAGGAGTTGAACCTGCTACTTCAGCATTGGCACACCGGATGTTTAAGGATGAGCGCTCTTATCCTTTCAGCCCTGCTGACCTCCATATAATCATATAAAAATACAACAGCGATGGAGAGCAAACATAACTGCAGCCAAAGCCCTGCCACCACAAGCTGATAGTGGTAGCGATTTGATTACAAATTATACTTTTGAGCTTATAAGACAGAAGAGTTAAATCAAGAACTAACATAAGTGCTCCCCCCTCGTCTTCAACAACCAGCAAAGAGTCTCAGTGGTACCATTTGCAATCTTATGTGTTTATCTATCTGGCTTCTCTCTGAGTATTGAATGTCAGCAAGATCCTTAGGTATACAGAGAAAAAGTGAAAGGAATATGAAATGATTAGAAAATGTAGCCTATAAATAACCTGTCACGAGTAATAAGAAAGTAGGTAAGAAGAGGCAAGATGTAATTCCTATAACTTATAGCATTTTTTATCTTTAAGAGCAGTGATGGAAGAACTCCAGAGGAATTGATGAGATCACAAAATGTTTAAAGAACTAAAAGTTATCACTAGAAACTTTAGAACTCCAACAAAATACAATAAAGGACACATGTGGAAGAATCTTAATGAAACATAAAGAAATTCTTAATCAATGGAAATAATTCTGCATTGAAATATATAAACATAAAGATGATAAAGACAAAATGTAAACAGTTCATTGACAAAAGATAAAGAGCCAAAACCAACACTAGACAAAGTCAAGTGGGCAAGTAATAAGGAGGAAATTACGAGATGTAATATATCAGCAGAGTTTATAATAGCTGACGGAGAACAAAGTATGAAAATGTATGAAGGGATATGTAAAAAGACAGGAAATAGCAACATGGCCAAAAGAATGGATGAAAAGAATATATATCCCAAGACCCAAAAAGGAGGGCGTAACACTATGTATCAGTTACAGAACAGCTGACTTGATAAATCAAACAAGCACAGTTTTTTTTAACATATTCATGGGAAGACTTTAAAAGAACGAAGTGATTATAAGCAAAAATTTGCTAATAATGTACGGACATTATTCGCAAACAGCTGGTCACATGATTATTCCTGGATGCGGATGGTCGCAAATGGCTGGTCACGTGATTATTCCTGGATGCAGGCTGGTCACAAAATATATTGCGAATAATACTGAGCTTGACGTTTATGAACTCATAAACGTCAACAAGTGAATCGGTACAATTATCTCAGAACAGTCATAACATCTTATGGGAGATGCCTTGAAGAGATTAGAACAAGAATCACCATGGCAAAGTAGCCTTTAGAAAGATGAAAAACATACTGATCAATAAAAAGATGTCTATTGAAACGAGAAAAAGAGTGTTGAGGTGCTACATAGAGCCTTACCCATACTTTTGTATGGATGTGAAACTTGGACAATGAGCAGTCAAGCTATAAAACATTTGATGGCTGTAGAAATGTGGTTTCTGAGGAGAATGCAAAGAATACCATGGACAGACAGAAAAACTAATGACCAAATACTACAGGAAACAAATGAAAATCGCAAATTGATTAGAGAAATTAGATGTAGACCGTCAAAATTTTTGGAGAAGAAATGAATTGGAGAACTTGGTGACAACTGGCAAGGTCGAAAGGAACAGACCAAGGGGAAGACCGAGAAGTAAATACTTGGATGGCTTGGCCACATGGCAAGGTCGAGACAGGAACACTGAGCTGATTCACGACTCTGGTGATCGAGTGAAATGGCGAGTCATGACAGCTCACGCTTTCTCGCATGGCACATGATTGATTGATTGAGCTAGCTTGTGAATTAATGATGTGTATTTACACCATAGTAAGCTGGTGTATTATTGAGTTGATGTGTCTACATGAGCATAGATAAACAACTTAGACAATGACAAGGAATATAATAATACATTAATATGTACTCTTCAACACAGACAACTTATAGTGGTTCAAACACCTTGTGAGAATGAAATCCAATCAGCAACACATGTGTGACCCAGTATTAGAGCACTATGTGTCAGCTCTGCAATTATGGAAGCCTCCTTGGATGGTGGGGAATGGCCATGATCTGCCCCTGCCTTCCCTTGAGGGCTGACCGGAATGTCTTCGGCTGCTCTAAATGGGCCAGATGGGATGGGAGATAACATCACAATAGTGAGAGTCAAATGTCCTACGAAACCCCCTGGAAGGTTAACCCGGTCAACAATGCCCGCAGAAGGTGGCCTAACAGCACAAGAACGCAGCTCTGCTGTAAACAGGCACAATGCAATCACATCTGAAAAAAATCTCCGACTGAACGCAGAAGAATAAGGATTCTTGTAGTATCTTGAAGAAGACCAAGAATTGAATGGATTCTTGTAGTATCTTGAACAAGAACAAGAATAAAAGGGATTCTTGTAGTATCTTGAACAAGAACAAGAATAAAAGGGATTCTTGTAGTATCTTGAACAATAACAAGAATAAAAGGGATTCTTGTAGTATCTTGAACAATAACAAGAATAAAAGGGATTCTTGTAGTATCTTGAACAATAACAAGAATAAAAGGGATTCTTGTAGTATCTTGAAGAAGACCAAGAATAAAAGGGATTCTTGTAGTATCTTGAACAAGAACAAGAATAAAAGGGATTCTTGTAGTATCCTGAACAAGAACAAGAATAAAAGGGATTCTTGTAGTATCTTGAACAAGAACAAGAATAAAAGGGATTCTTGTAGTATCCTAAACAAGAATAAAAGGGATTCTTGTAGTATCCTGAACAAGAACAAGAATAAAAGGGATTCTATTAGTATATCTAGGAAGACCAGAAATGCTGCAGGGGTCGAATCCGCTACCTCGCCATCAGCATACCGGAAAATTGGTGTGATGATGATGATATTCGTGGTGATGATAATGATTGCAGTGGTAATGTTGATGATGATAGCAGTGGTAATGTTGATGATGATATAGTGGTAATAACAGATGATAATGATGACAACAATGATGATGATAAATTCGCAGAAGACACTACATGTTAAAAGCAACACATCTACACGTCGGTGGTTCTATGCTTGTTCTATGGTGTTCGGGTATGGCCATGTATGATCAATTTTATCTCAGGCGGCTGGGGTCGATATATTTCATGAAGAACTCAAGTGGAATGTTTGTCCGTCTGATTGTTTCTGTGACTACACGTTACGTCTTCTTGCAGATAGACAGGGTGTTCTGTGGATAGATTTAACAAACATATATTATTATAAATAAGGGTGTGCGAATCATGGCCAAATGAACACTCAGAGTGAGTGGTATTAATTATGTACAAGTGGTGGGCATGTCTTCTAGATTTCCTTTTTCGATGGAAATGCATCAATCCTAGTGATGCACCTACAAGTCAGTGTGTCTGACTTGGACTTGCAGTTGTGTCTGGTTTACTACTTCTAAACAGACTCCAGCCAAAGTAGTGGGCTCTATCTACCCGTGGGCACGTTTACGCTTCCTAACAATTTTGCCAGGGGAGTGAACTTACGGCCTACTCTGTGTGCCTGCTAGCCCGCATTGTTAGCCTGCGCAACTTGCACACAAAACCTTCTGTTATTTCATCCCTATCCAAGAAGCCCATGTATCCGATCTCATTACCCAAGAGTACCTGTGATATATAAAACTGAAACTGTCATTTACTGCCAATATAGTACCTTGCGGTGTATGGCATAGGGGTCTTTGAGCCTGAGGAATTAAGGCCGCCTGGCTAGTGCAGTCGCCACGAACTGTGCAGGTTAGGAATTTCTTTTTGCCCCCGACAGAAAAAATCCCACACCTTACCGAGGATTCGAACCTGGGTCTCCCGATTGAGAGTCCGGTGTTCTAGCCACTCGGCCAGCCGCTCCTCTACCTGTGATATATAATTCTGAAAAAACTCCCCAACCTATGCAGGGATCGAACATGCTAACTCCAGAGCCTGAGACGGACACAATATCCTCTCAGCTACGCCTCCCATTGGTTCTCAATTTTTAGAGCTAAATACACTTATCAGTGAGTCCATATACTCTTATCTGTGAGTTCAAATACCCTTATCAGTGAGTTCAAATACCCCTGTCTGTGAGTTCAAATATCCAAAAAATTGCAAATCCTGTCATTATTATCTTCCTCCTCCACCTTCCTCTCTCCAGTTTTGTGGACAGATGGAGAAATAGACGCAAAGCATAGGCGAACAAAGGGAAATTCAAAAGATCTATAAAATAAAAAATGTTTTGCATATCCTTTACTGGACATCACTGTCAAGATCAGCATCTTTCAGCTGATTGTTGATTTCTTGGCAAGATTACGCTCAGTAGTTTGCCATTGCTTTCTGAGCGACCGGCTCCATACTCTCATAAGTCACTGGCGCGACTCGAACCGCTTCCAATTCTTGTGCGCTCACGTCAACAACGAGAGTATTCGGGGTTACAGAGAAAGCTGCTAACTTCTCGACCAGGGAGACCGGCTCTATCAAATAAGCAAAGTATATTACTGAAAAGAAGGCGAACCAGAAATAGATGACAGGTGTAATCTTAGAGTTGATGGACAATATAAAACAAAGTAAAAACGACAAATAATATTATTCCCCATCTTTTCATCTTCCAATGGAGCCTACCTAGATTCTCAACTAAATCATGTCAACCTCTTTGCAGGTAGAGTTTTCAGTTTTACACTGGGTGAGTCGTCAGTCTTACGGCACCCTACTTTAGACGCCTCCTACGTCAAGCATGGTAGATTACAGTGTAACTATTTATAGGTGCCAGTAACACACAGCCGTTCGTAATCCCGTATACTCACGTACGAAACACAGCTGCGGGAGATTCGGTAGCAGATCGCGTTGCGTTGGTTACTTACGGAGGTATGTGAGCCGGTCGTTCAGAAATCAATGGCAAACTACTGAATGTAAAACTTGCCAAGACAGCAACAGCAGCTGAAAAATGCTGGTGTTGACTGTAATGTCCTGTAAAGGATATGCGAAAAAAAAAAGTAACACACAGACAAGCCAAACAGTCCAGAGTAATCAACAAACAATTAGGCTTAACTGTGGTCACATGATATGTAAATTTAACCCTGTGTGAACTTTATCACCTTTGAACCATCGCTTCGGAGTTCATAAAAACAAATGTTGACTAGAACTTCAGTTGCAAAGTGGAGGTCGGTTGAGAGGTAAGTACCGTATCAAGGCATTCATTAAGATATGAACATTAAAGTTTTATGGAATAAACTAGTATGTATGTAGTTGAAGTTCAAAAAGAAAGTTGGGTTTGAATAAAAAGAACTTGCAAACAAAAGACAGGCAAGAAGGGAGAATAATAGTCTTCTTAAGCCAATCGACGGCGGTAGTAAACATCACATGACCAGCCGTTTGCGAATAATGTCCATACATTATTAGCAAATGTTTGCTAATAAAGTCTCCCTTAAAAGAAACAAAAAGAAAATAAATATGGCACAAGCTGGCTTTAGGTGAAATAGGTGTATTTGGGACAACATATTTAACTTGAGGGTAATTATAGAAAGAAATAAAAAACGGAGAGTAAAATGTAGATCTGTACTCTAGCTTTATAGACTACTACAAGCATTTGACTGTAGAGCATGACAAATTATGTCACCCAATGAAAGAAATAGTAAATTACAAATAACCATTAGCTGTTGCCTGCTTTGAATAACAGGACTAAAATGGTATGGCTTAATCATTAATGGATTGATTGATTGATTGATTGATTTAGGAATTGACATCACAGCATTCGGTGCATTCCCATAAGTGCTCCGTCCCCATCCTCAGCAGCCAGCGAAGAGTTCCAACACTAATAGTACCATGTAGCAATCTGATTATAAGTCCGTGTCGCCTTTCCTCTGAGCGTTGAGCGTCGGCCAGATCCCCTCGTCACTCCTCGCTGTCTCATTCTTGCCAGACCATGGTAATCCATTTGCTCCTCCGCGGTGTGCACATGCTGCCACAAGGCCGCAACCACATCTGCCATGTCATGTATCAATACTCCACCAAGTTCTGCAGAGCCAGCCAATCTGTCCGCCTGTTCATTTCCCAGCACACCTGCATGCCCTGGAGAAAAGATCCAGGCAAAGCTTGTCACCCGTGACCTCCGAAGCGAAGCAAGCCACTACGCACGAAGCCTGCCCGTCCTCACCCTCATCAGCATGCTTTCTGAGCCAGTTACAATCACGATGTGGGTGTGTGTCGTATTCTCCATCCAGCGGAGAGCCGCAGTGACTGCCTCCACCTCCATTCTTAAGCTGGATGTTGTGGTATCATATGCCAGGCTCTCCTGCCCCAAACATCGACCATTAGCTTTGGCTATGAACCCCCAGCCACTTCTCTCACCTCTTGACACCGAACCATCTGTGTAGATAATCACATCACCAGAGTGAGCATTGTCCTGAATTAGTTGCAGGATTTCCACTTCCGTGGCCCCTGCTGGCCACTCCCTGCACTCCCGGTTTAATGTGATTATAACTCTGCACAAGTCTGACTGCTCCGCTGGCACTCTGACCCACTCCTAAGATAGCAATATCAAAATTAGTCCAGAGAAACAACAAGAGATTCGAGAGAAACGACAACATACAGGACAGAAGGAAATAGTACATGAGGTTCTGGAGGCACCCATCACAATCAGCGAACTGGAGCTAGCCATATCAAAACTAAAAATGAGAAAGTCACCAGGAGCTGATGGTATCTCCAATGAAATGATCAGGAACCTAGGAACAGAGGCCAAAACAAAGCTGTTGCAGATCTTCAATAACAGCTGGACCTTAGGCAGTGTTCCACAAGCCTGGAGAGAAGCAATCATGATACCCCTCCTAAAATCAGGGAAAGATGGTTCCATTGCCTCTAGCTACAGACCAATTAGCCTCACCAGCTGTCTCTGCAAAACACTGGAGCGCATCATCAATCACAGACTGCAGTGGTACATTGAAAGTAAAAACATCCTTGTGCCACAACAGGCTGGCTTTAGGCAGTGCTACTCTACGGAAGATCAGACAACCTACCTCTCTCAAGAAATTGAGGATGCATTCCAAGAGAAGAAGCTGGTGCTTGCGGCATGGATAGATCTGAAGAAAGCCTTTGACAAAGTCTGGAAAGAAGGTCTGATGAAGAAACTGAGAAACTGCAAAGTCAATGGAAGAATGTACAAATGGGTGAAAGCATACTTGCACAACAGAAGAGCCCGAGTACAGATAGACGGACTCAAGAGCAAGAAAGTACTACTGCGTCACGGTGTCCCCCAGGGCGGAGTCTTGTCCCCCACACTTTTTCTAACTCTTTCACTACCAAACAAAAACTGGGCTGTGACCAAACAGACATTTATGGCAGAAAATTGGAACTAGGGGTGTGTTACAATAATGCTTTTAAAATGGTTAAGGTGGTAGAAGACCTATTGTATTACATATCAAATTAAAGAGGATTGCACAAGGAACATGACAGTGTTAATAATTAATTGATAGGTTACAAATATTATGACAATAATGAGAGGTTTAATAATAACAAATGAAATTAAAGAGGTAAAAATTATTTAAAAAACTGCACATATAAGGTGTTTTCTACACTCCTATACTGCTAATCATGTTTAATTTACTGAATAATCAAACAAACACCACTTGTCTTCAAGAATATAAACAGTATTGCGCATTAAAGTAACCCAAAAAGAAGTTTTGGTGCATATTCTGAACCATGTATTTTTCACAAATAATGACAAAAAATAATGGCTGAAATCTTGAAGGTGGGGTCTGTCACAGTAAAGTTATGAAAATGGTTACAATTGTAGCAGAAATGTTGTATTATATATCAAAATAAAGGGGATTGCACAAGGAATATGTTGGTAGGAGAATGTTTGCTTTAGGTTGTAAATAAAATAAAAATAATAATATAATTTGTAAAATAATTGGACAAAAGTAGGTAAAAATAATGTAAACATTGCACTTAGAATGTGTTTTCTACACTCCTATACTGCTAATCATGTTTAATTTACTGAATAATCAAACAAACACCACTTGTCTTCAAGAATATAAACAGTATTGCTAATTTAAATCACCCAAAAGGAAG
Organism: Cepaea nemoralis; assembly: GCA_014155875.1. Classification (NCBI taxonomy): domain Eukaryota; kingdom Metazoa; phylum Mollusca; class Gastropoda; order Stylommatophora; family Helicidae; genus Cepaea; species Cepaea nemoralis. The sequence continues at coordinate 13,482 of JACEFZ010021516.1, forward strand.
TTTTGGTGCATATTCTGAACCATGTCTTTTTCACACAAATGAAAAAAACTAATGGCCGAAATCTGGAAATTGGTGTATGTCGCAATAATGTTATGAAAATGGTTAAAATTGTAGCAGAAATGTTGTATTATATATCAAAATAAAGGAGATAGCACAAGGAATATGTTGGTAGGAGAATTTTTGCTGTATGTTGTAAATAAAATACAAATAATAATATAACTTCTAAAATAATTTGTTAAAAAGAGGTAAAAATAATGTAAACATTGTACCTACCGAGGGGGCGTTGTTATCCAATATCCTGATCACTGCTAATCCAATTGAATTTACTGAACAAACAACACTATTCTAAACTATAAACACCATTGCTTCCAATCAACCATCCGAAAAGAAGTTTCGCCGCAGATTCTGAATCATGTATTTTTTTTTCAGACAAAAATTAGGAAAACACTTGGCAGATTTACATTTAATTGTCATGTCTGTTTGTTTTTATTTACTATATGTGGCAGTCTATTTGTGATAGGCTGCAACGCAAACTTTGGCGCACAAGTCTGGTCTATTAGTACAGCCGGAGCAAACAAAAGATGATATGTGTCGTTTAGTTCGAGTGCTGCAAAGTGTCGTTTAGTTCGAGTGCTGCAAAAAACACAGTCTCTATTGACACCGACAAATTCTATTAAATGCTTGGCTCATGTAAATCTTTCGGCATAATTTCCTGCAACAGACTGAAATTCTTCGGCAGGCAGAGTGTCAAACTTTCAGGAATACTCTGAGCTACTTCGCGATGAGCACTTTCCTTTACTTGAAATCCTTCTGTAACAATTTTTTTTCCTCCTTTCTCTGTTTGCCATATGGAATGTAGGATGTGAGCATTGATCTGTGCAATTTCAAAGATCTAGTAGTAGATATTCTTCCACCACGTAATGGTTTTCCTATCATGGATATTATAATATCCAACCATTTGGTCCATTCTGTCGCAGCCATTCATCGCCGTTTTATTTTCATGGAGACCATCTTCAGCTTGCTTTGCGGTTTTCGCAATCCGCTCTCAACAATTCTAACTACAGACTTGGTAGAGACAACAATGCATGGTTTTTTTAGCTTTGTTTAGCCCTTCCACCAAATAATCATATCATCAATGGACACATTTTCAAATGGGTAAAATGCTTCCTGGATATTCTTCAGAGTCAACAAGAGGATAATTTTTTTTTTTTTTTTTGGGTACCCTCAGGTTGACATACATGAAACATGGTGTGATAAATATATTATAATTTTCTAATTGATTACTGGGAAACGTAGTGGCAGTGCCACATACCAAGGAGTATATAAATGTGCACTTGTACACCGGTAGTCTTTGATACATGGTCTTGGATCAAGTCCCATAGCAATAATGACAGACGTAAACTTCAGCCATTCGTGCTTCGTTGTCAAACACTCAGCTGTTGACGAACATTCACTGGTTTTTCTTTATCACCACGTGCTAAAACTTTAGACACAACTAAAACTACTTTCTAAATATTCACATTCACATATTATTATAAACAATAATCTAGCTTGATCTCAAGTCATACTACGTGGACGCAAACTGGTGGGCGTTTCCATTGTGAAAAACCAAAACAAACAAATTAACACTACCTTAAAACTGAAAATTCACAAGATCCAAAATTAGAAAACGATTGACCGCTCCGAGATGGCGTAGAGATCTTTCGGCTGTACTACTTTTTAGTTTACTGTAACTTAAAATTCCGAAACGGAGCAGAAATATGTGAAATAAACCACTGATCATTTTGTGGCACTAAAACGGCGGACTGCCATCTCAGGAAATACAACGTGCCCACAGATGGGATCACGGTAGCGAAAGAGCTAATCTTCATCAATGATCTTGTTGCTCACCTACCGCATGGAATAAAGCGGCAATGTACGCCGATGACCTGGTTCTATGGAGCATAAATGAATATGCATCAGTGGCCACCAGATTGCTACAAAGAGCTGTAGATACATTTGCTGCATGGGCAAATAGATGGTGTGTCAGCATAAACACTGACAAGTGCAGCACAACCCTATTTACCCTCTCTCCAAAACAAAAGGCAGGGATCATCCAGATAAATGGAACACCCCTAAGAGAAGATAAAGAACCAACATACCTTGGAGTAACATTTGATGGCAAGCTGACATGGAGAAAGCACATCAACAAAGCGGTAGCAAAAGCCAGAAGGAAAATAGCCATCCTGAGAAAGCTAAGTGGAACCACATGGGGAGCCAGTACGAAAATACTTAGCAAAGTTTACCAACAGAGCATACGACCACACCTGGAATATGGGTCAACTGCGTGGTGTTCAGCATCAAATACCACACTACAAGAGCTGGACAAGGTGCAAAATCAAGCACTTAGAGTCACCACAGGAGGGATGAGATCAACCCCTATAGTGGAAATGGAGAAGATGGGGAGGACACAGGCACCGAGTGAGCGCAGAGATACGAAAACGCTAATACAAGCAGAAAAGTTCCTCAGCTTGCCAGGCCACCCTATGAAGAACAGATTTGAAAACCTAGCTATGGGGCGGTTGAAAAGAAGTAGTTTTATCCACCAGGCCAAACGACTCTGCAGAGAAACCACTGATCTGCCCACAGTTGGTATCCCCCTAACAACTATTCCAGAGCGAACTCCATGGAAAGATGAGCATAGACTATCGTTACAAATCTAGACAAACGTGAGAGGAATATTTGACAAGGAAGAACAGAACAGTGTGCAGCGCAGAACAGCCACTCTCAGCTTCCTTGATGAAGAATACCCACAGGACCTCTGGATCCGAGTCTACACAGATGGGTCAGCACAAAATGCTGTTCGAAATGGAGGAGCGGGAGTGTACATAGAATACCCAAATAATAATAGGGACACAGCCAGAGTACCGACAGGAAAGTACTGCCATAACTATGATGCCGAAATTGAGGCAATCAAGATAGCAACAGAGAAATTACTAAATAACAGCAATGGTACTCAACCTGTGGTGCTACTAACAGATGCAAAATCAGTACTCGAGGCGCTCCTCTCTGGGAAATTGCCAGTACTAAGGACACTACTTTCTGAACTTAGCAGTCAGCATAAAGTCACCATACAGTGGATACCATCCCACTGTGGAGTACCCGGAAACGACAGAGCTGATCAATTGGCTAAGGAAGGAGCCAAAGAGGAACAGCCTGATGTGCCCGTTACATACCACCAAAAGAAAAGAATGATCAAATCAGTCAGAAAGCCACCAAAACCTGCTCAAGATGACTACCACATTATGGACAGACCAGAACAAGTCATTATTCTGCGCCTCAGAACAGGACACAATAGATTACGCAACCACATGTATACAAAATTCAAGATTGGTGAAACAGCCATGTGCACATGTGGATTGGCGTCGCAGACAGCAGAGCACATACTCCAAGACTGCCCAAAATATAACATATCTAGGCAAACCTTCTGGCCTAGAGAGACGACAGTGGAAGATAAACTCTATGGACCACTGTGTGAACTGAAAAAAACAGTTCAATTCATGCAAGAGACGACATTGCAGATATAGACATATTTTAAGCGAACGAAAGAAGAAGAAGAAGAATGACCCACTCCTCTCCACGTCTAATGTTCTCCAAGGGGCACACTTGTCTGATCTTATCCTCCGCCTGAGCCATCCATGATTTCCCTCTTATCAGTCGCTGACCCATAACTGTGTCCAGCGCCTCATGCAACGGGTGATCTGTGTCAGCAGCTACTCTGAGGTATGCCTTCGCCTGCATCACCTTGAGCCTACCAGCAACAGTCGGCAGACCAAGGATGTAACGCATACACACAATCATTAATGGAGAGATTAGGGAGAGAACTAGATAGATTCTAGTGATCCCATTACGCTGGATAAAATGCACACTGACAAGACCTGAAAATAGTATAACTAGAAAGTTCCTTCGCTAGAACCCATTAAACAAACAAAATGAAGGGAGACCTAACTGATTCAGTGCCAAACAAAAAAGTGGTCATACCCAAACAGAGATTCAAGGCAGAAAATTTAAACTAGGGGTATGCCACAATTTTGCTTTTAAAATGGTTAAAATTGTAGCAGATGCATTGTATTACATATCAAATTAAAGAGAATTGCACAGGGAACCTGACAGTGTTAATAATTAATTGATAGGTTACAAATATTATGACAATAATGAGAGTTTTAGTAATAACAATTGAAATTAAAGTGTTAACAATTATGAAAAAAATTCACTTACCAAGTCTTTATTTTATATCCGAAGCCGCTAATCCAGTTAAATTTAGTGAATTATATTACACACACCAGTTGTCTTCAAGAATATCACAAGAACCGCTCCATAACATGAATAAAACGCAATGAAATCATAACATTATGAAGTACATCATTTTCACACAAAATGGAAAAGCCATCATATTCTTAGTAAAATTCACTGTTAGATTTTTTTTCAATATTATCACCGTCTTCTACATAATTATCTGAATACTGCACAGGTTCGTTTTAGAATCTATCACAAAGTCGTTTACATCACAATAACTATAATATAAAACTGTTTAAAACTGTAATTTTATTAAAATATATGAGGTCAAGAACCAGAAGATATCGTCACTTTGAATTTCGAAATATCAACAAACATTCTCCTAAAAGTCTACACGAAACCATGCCTGTTCTTTGGACACGGAAGCACACGGAAGGAAAGGAAATCTTTCGCTTTTGGAGTTTAAATAAGTGAGACACTAAAAAGGTGGACTGGATAGGAAACACGGATACATTAAACCACTATACATAAGAGGGGCATTAAAGTGGCATCTGGGTGGGAAATTTGGGTTACTTGGGCTATCAAGTGGCATCTGGCAGGCAATCAGTTCTTCGCCTGCATCACCTTGAGCCTACCAGCAACAGTCGGCAGACCAAGGATGTAACGCATACACACAATCATTAATGGAGAGATTAGGGAGAGAACTAGATAGATTCTAGTGATCCCATTACGCTGGATAAAATGCACACTGACAAGACCTGAAAATAGTATAACTAGAAAGTTCCTTCGCTAGAACCCATTAAACAAACAAAATGAAGGGAGACCTAAAAGACATGGCAAAGATAATTAGTGATAGAAATGAGCAATATTGGCAGGACATGACGCAAGCTCCAGGAGATGGCAACAGATAGGATGGTGTTGGTTTGAAGGCCTTTGCTTCAATTGGGAATAAAGACCAGCAGCAGCAGAAGTATACAAGAAATTGACTTCCCATTACACTTAATCATCTTCCAGTGCCTTGCCAGCTGGCGTCATTTCTTATGTTGACTCCCTTCCGTGTTATGACACAAGACTGTCAAGAATTTTCTAACACTATCTTCCTCTATCTCTCTCTCTCTACAAATCTTTCCGGTTGTCACAAAATGTTCCTGTGTTTTTTGTCTTCTCATAATCTGGCAGATGATGGCAGAAGTAAAATAGAAATAAAAAAGAGAATAGGAATGGCCAAAAATGCTTTCAACAGCATGAAATCAGTATTAACATCTAGAGAGATTAACAACAGTGCATTAAAAATGAGAATGGTCACATGCTACGTTTATTCAATGCTACTGTATGGCGCGGAAGCCTGGATATTGAACAAGCAATTAGAAAGTTGCATAGAGGCCCTTGAGATGTAATACAGACGAATATGTCATATTTCATGGAAACAAAAACAATCAAATGCAGAGTTTCTAGAAAAACTGGGTATGAAGAGAGAGTTGATGAAAGAAATAAAGAGGAGGCAAGTGAAATATTTTGGCCACGTTAAAAGACATGATACTCTTATAAAAACCATACTGGAGGGCAAGCGAACAAGAGGTAGACAGCGATACAAGTGGGAAGATAACAACAAGAGATGGACGAACATAAGCCTGACAGAATGTGCAGTTAGGGCGAGAGACAGACAGTGTTGGAGATCCATTGCAGCCAACCTTCATTGTGGAGACGGCACCTGATTGATTGATTGAATCTGGCCAAAAATTATGACTGCTTATTTCTGTTTGTTTCTCTGCTGATAGGTTAAAATGCTGTCACATTCTAAGCCTCAATTGTTTAGCAAAATATGTTTATTTAATACACAAATCCAGCACTTTGGATGCATGTAGATTTTGGTTTAGAAAAGGAAGAAAAACAGTCATTGGAATCTGGCAGATTGTCCATGTCAGGTTGAGGGCTGTAGCAATGTTTTTGCTAAAGGATGTGATGGAGTAGAAGATATGTCACAAGAAAGACACAGAGGTGCAAAATGAAGGCCCTTGCAGTCGACAGATAATGGATAGATATCAAAACAGGGTAAGGAAACAACTGAGTAGAATGTACAACAAATGCTGAAAACAGCAACTGCTAGAGATCCATTATTGTCAACCTTTACTATGGAAATGGCACTGGATTATGATTAGTCCTGTGTGATTGACTCTAGTAGTTCTAGTTTCACAATCGCTGTAGCAAAATCGATGATGTTTTATTATTACAATTTCAGGTGCTACTGTTGATTGCCATAGCCCTGCCATTTATTACATGTGAACGTCTTCTTGGTGGGCCACAAAAATACAATGCAGATTTGACAGACCCCTTTGTTGATTTTGCAATAAACGGCATTAATGAGTTCTACAAAGCCAACGGGGACCAGAGACCTAGAGTTGGTGAAAGAATTGTCTCTTCCACTTCACAAGTATGTTGTTTATTGTGTAGATTTTCTGGTGTGTTTGATGATCTTACAGAACTTGCATGGTTTGTGGTCATCAGAGAACTCAAGTGTAGCTTTAAAGGCAGCAGTTGTGGGAATTCTCATTATCACGTGCCATGCTGATAAGTGTAAAAGTGTAAGCAATCATGGATTGCCATCTCACACATTCACCAAACCAGATCCAAAAAGGATCTTTTCTCCGGGGCATGCCGGTGTGCTGGGAAATTAACAGGAGGACAGATTGGCTGGCTCTGCAGAACTTGGTGGAGTATTGATACATGACAAGGCAGACGTGGGTGCGGCCTTGTGGGAGCACGTGTACACCTCGGAGGAGCAAATGGATTACCATGGTCTGGCAAGAATGAGACAGCGAGGAGTGACGAGGGGATCTGGCCGACGCTCAACGCTCAGAGGAAAGGCGAGACAGACATATAATCAGATTGCTACTGGTACTATTGGTGTTGGAACTCTTCGCTGGCTGCTGAGGATGGGGACGGAGCGCTTATGGGAATGCCCCGAATGCTGTGAAGTCGATTCCTAAATCAATCAATCAATCAATCACATTTACCAAACACCTGAATCAAATCTGTGCTCTTGTTCCAATTATGCCATGAGGTCAAGCCATCCAGATATTTATCTATTTGTCTTTCTCTTGCTCTCTTCCCATCAAGTTTCCCAGTTGTTTGTAAGTTTTAAGTTTATTTCTCCTCATAACATGAATGAAAATCTTGACTGGCCACGTCTAATTTCTTTATCGATTTATGGTTTTCATCTGCTTCTTGAAGGACTGCTTATTTATTTTTCTTTGTTTCCATGATTTACTCTGCATTTCCTCAAAGAACACATTTCTGCTGCCATCAAATGTTTTTCAGCGTGTTTGCTGAATTGTCCACAATTGTTTGCATATTGTCCACAATGGTATACACTGTTTAGCACTTGATGACTTGTTCACACTGCAGTTGGCAGCTTTATATTGGTGAGTATGTTTTCCATGTTCTAACAGTGGGAATACTGAAAGTGGACCAACAAATAATATTGGCCAGACATGGCTGACTGCTTGTAACGTCACACTGGGAGATCTCAATCCTTGCTGGGATTCCAGTGATGTCTGTATGAAAATAATAGACAAAACTCCCCAAGATACTCAGAAACATCCAGAATTGGCTTGTTAAGTATTTGGAAATAGGCTAAATGGAGTATCACAAGCAGTAGGAATTAAGAAAAACAGCTATCTAACAGTATATGTGGATAAAGCAGCTAGACAGACAGTTATACCTCGACCCTTCTATTGCTTGACTGAATATAGATGAACCCTCACATAGTGTTCTGTTATATTTTATGTGGTTGTGTTGTTTTTAACTTTCACACACACAAAACCTAAACAGGAACTGAGAAAAAAAAAAAAAACTATGAATTTATAACCACACTAGCTTGATTGTTTGTTATCTTATTTCTTTTACACAAAGAAACATTCATTTACTTTAATAATAGGATGATGGTTAAACATTCAGTGAAGTGATCTGATGATGGTATTAAAGTTGTGGTAAGCTGATTTATTGTTTCAAATAAATAATTAAAACAGTACATAACTTGTAAAAAAAAAGGTACCATTAGACAGGTCTCAGCATGAACCTCTGGCCCACTTGATGCAGTTGAAGTCTCTGTGCGACTGCAGGTTCTCTCCTTGGATGATTAATCAATCCTTGACCACATGGGGAACTGGGAACAACAAACGCAGATGTGTTGTGTATATTGTCTGCACATAATCAATTAAAACATGTTAATCTCCTTTATTTTTCACTTTCTCTCTCTCTCTCCCTCACTCTCTAACCGTCCAATCTGGATGACTTCTCTGTAGTCACACATATCAAATCCTACATATGATGTCTTCACCCTGGTCATTATGTTCTGTCATGATGAATGACGACCTACATCCTTTGTCTGTCATCATGTTCTGTCATGATGAATGACGACCTACATCCTTTGTCTGTCATCATGTTCTGTCATGATGAATGATGACCTACATCCTTTGTCTGTCATCATGTTCTGTCATGATGAATGATGACCTACATCCTTTGTCTGTCATCATGTTCTGTCATGATGAATGACGACCTACATCCTTTGTCTGTCATCATGTTCTGTCATGATGAATGACGACCTACATCCTTTGCCTGTCATCATGTTCTGTCATGATGAATGACGACCTACATCCTTTGCCTGTCATCATGTTCTGTCATGATGAATGAAAACCTACATCCTTTGTCTGTCATCATGTTCTGTCATGATGAATGACGACCTACATTCTTTGTCTGTCATCATGTTCTGTCATGATGAATGACGACCTACATCCTTTGTTTGTCATCATGTTCTGTCATGATGAATGAAGACCTACATCCTTTGTCTGTCATCATGTTCTGTCATGATGAATGAAGACCTACATCCTTTGTCTGTCATCATGTTCTGTCATGATGAATGAAGACCTACATCCTTTGTCTGTCATCATGTTCTGTCATGATGAATGACGACCTACATCCTTTGTCTGTCATCATGTTCTGTCATGATGAATGACGACCTACATCCTTTGTCTGTCATCATGTTCTGTCATGATGAATGACGACCTCCATCCTTTGCCTGTCATCATGTTCTGTCATGATGAATGACGACCTACATCCTTTGCCTGTCATCATGTTCTGTCATGATGAATGACGACCTACATCCTTTGCCTGTCATCATGTTCTGTCATGATGAATGACGACCTACATCCTTTGCCTGTCATCATGTTCTGTCATGATGAATGACGACCTACATCCTTTGCCTGTCATCATGTTCTGTCATGATGAATGACGACCTACATCCTTTGCCTGTCATCATGTTCTGTCATGATGAATGACGACCTACATCCTTTGCCTGTCATCATGTTCTGTCATGATGAATGACGACCTACATCCTTTGCCTGTCATCATGTTCTGTCATGATGAATGACGACCTACATCCTTTGCCTGTCATCATGTTCTGTCATGATGAATGACGACCTACATCCTTTGCCTGTCATCATGTTCTGTCATGATGAATGACGACCTACATCCTTTGTCCTGTCATCATGTTCTGTCATGATGAATGACGACCTACATCCTTTGTCTGTCATCATGTTCTGTCATGATGAATGACGACCTACATCCTTTGTCTGTCATCATGTTCTGTCATGATGAATGACGACCTACATCCTTTGTCTGTCATCATGTTCTGTCATGATGAATGACGACCTACATCCTTTGTCTGTCATCATGTTCTGTCATGATGAATGACGACCTACATCCTTTGTCTGTCATCATGTTCTGTCATGATGAATGACGACCTACATCCTTTGTCTGTCATCATGTTCTGTCATGATGAATGAAGACCTACATCCTTTGTCTGTCATCATGTTCTGTCATGATGAATGACTGACCTACATCACTTTGTCTGTCATCATGTTCTGTCATGATGAATGACTGACCTACATCCTTTGGTCTGTCATCATGTTCTGTCAGATGAATGATGACCACATCCTTGACTGTCATCATGTCATGATGAATTGAGACTCACTCACTTTGCCTGTCACATGTTCTGTCATGATGAATGGACGACCTAACATCCTTTGCCTGTCATCCTGTTCTGTCATGATGAAGGAGACCTACATCCTTGCCTGTCATCATGTCTGTCATCTGAATGACGACTACATCCTTGCCTTGTCATCAGTTCTGTCATGATGAATGACGACCTACCTTCCTTTGTCTGTCATCATTTCTGTCATGATGAATGACGACCTACATCCTTTTGTCTGTCATCATGTTCTGTCATGATGAATGAACGACCTACATCCCTTTGTCTGTCATCATGTTCTGTCATGATGAATGACGACCTACATTCCTTTGTCCTGTCATCATGTTCTTTACATGATGAATGAAGACCTACATCCTTTGTCCTGTCATCCATGTTCTGTCTATGATGAATGGATGACCTACATCCTTTGTCCTGTCATCATGTTCTGTCATGAGTGAATGACGACCTAACATCCTTTGTCCTTTCATCATGTTCTGTCATGATGAATGACGACCTACATCCTTTGTCCTGTCATCATGTTCTGTCCATGATGAATGACGACCATACATCCCTTTGTCCTGTCATCATGTTTCTGTCATGATGACATGACGACCTACATCCTTTGTCCTGTCATCATGTTCTGTCATGATGAATGACGACCTACATCCTTTGTCTGTCATCATGTTCTGTCATGATGAATGACGACCTACATCCTTTGTCTGTCATCATGTTCTGTCATGATGAATGACGACCTACATCCTTTGTCTGTCATCATGTTCTGTCATGATGAATGACGACCTACATCCTTTGTCTGTCATCATGTTCTGTCATGATGAATGAAGACCTACATCCTTTGTCTGTCATCATGTTCTGTCATGATGAATGACGACCTACATCCTTTGTCTGTCATCATGTTCTGTCATGATGAATGACGACCTACATCCTTTGTCTGTCATCATGTTCTGTCATGATGAATGACGACCTACATCCTTTGTCTGTCATCATGTTCTGTCATGATGAATGACGACCTACATCCTTTGTCTGTCATCATGTTCTGTCATGATGAATGACGACCTACATCCTTTGTCTGTCATCATGTTCTGTCATGATGAATGACGACCTACATCCTTTGTCTGTCATCATGTTCTGTCATGATGAATGACGACCTACATCCTTTGTCTGTCATCATGTTCTGTCATGATGAATGACGACCTACATCCTTTGTCTGTCATCATGTTCTGTCATGATGAATGACGACCTACATCCTTTGTCCTGTCATCATGTTCTGTCATGATGAATGACGACCTACATCCTTTGTCTGTCATCATGTTCTGTCATGATGAATGACGACCTACATCCTTTGTCTGTCATCATGTTCTGTCATGATGAATGACGACCTACATCCTTTGTCTGTCATCATGTTCTGTCATGATGAATGACGACCTACATCCTTTGTCTGTCATCATGTTCTGTCATGATGAATGACGACCTACATCCTTTGTCTGTCATCATGTTCTGTCATGATGAATGACGACCTACATCCTTTGTCCTGTCATCATGTTCTGTCATGATGAATGACGACCTACATCCTTGTCTGTCATCATGTTCTGTCATGATGAATGACGACCTACATCCTTTGTCTGTCATCATGTTCTGTCATGATGAATGACGACCTACATCCTTTGTCTGTCATCATGTTCTGTCATGATGAATGACGACCTACATCCTTTGTCTGTCATCATGTTCTGTCATGATGAATGACGACCTACATCCTTTGTCCTGTCATCATGTTCTGTCATGATGAATGACGACCTACATCCTTTGTCTGTCATCATGTTCTGTCATGATGAATGACGACCTACATCCTTTGTCTGTCATCATGTTCTGTCATGATGAATGACGACCTACATCCTTGCTCTGTCATCATGTTCTGTCATGATGAATGACGACCTACATCCTTTGTCCTGTCATCATGTTCTGTCATGATGAATGACGACCTACATCCTTTGTCCTGTCATCATGTTCTGTCATGATGAATGACGACCTACATCCTTTGTCTGTCATCATGTTCTGTCATGATGAATGACGACCTACATCCTTTGTCTGTCATCATGTTCTGTCATGATGAATGACGACCTACATCCTTTGTCTGTCATCATGTTCTGTCATGATGAATGACGACCTACATCCTTTGTCTGTCATCATGTTCTGTCATGATGAATGACGACCTACATCCTTTGTCTGTCATCATGTTTCTGTCATGATGAATGACGACCTACATCCTTTGTCTGTCATCATGTTCTGTCATGATGAATGACGACCTACATCCTTTGTCTGTCATCATGTTCTGTCATGATGAATGACGACCTACATCCTTTGTCTGTCATCATGTTCTGTCATGATGAATGACGACCTACATCCTTTGTCTGTCATCATGTTCTGTCATGATGAATGACGACCTACATCCTTTGTCTGTCATCATGTTCTGTCATGATGAATGACGACCTACATCCTTTGTCTGTCATCATGTTCTGTCATGATGAATGACGACCTACATCCTTTGTCTGTCATCATGTTCTGTCATGATGAATGACGACCTACATCCTTTGTCTGTCATCATGTTCTGTCATGATGAATGACGACCTACATCCTTTGTCTGTCATCATGTTCTGTCATGATGAATGACGACCTACATCCTTTGTCTGTCATCATGTTCTGTCATGATGAATGACGACCTACATCCTTTGTCTGTCATCATGTTCTGTCATGATGAATGACGACCTACATCCTTTGTCTGTCATCATGTTCTGTCATGATGAATGACGACCTACATCCTTTGTCTGTCATCATGTTCTGTCATGATGAATGACGACCTACATCCTTTGTCTGTCATCATGTTCTGTCATGATGAATGACGACCTACATCCTTTGTCTGTCATCATGTTCTGTCATGATGAATGACGACCTACATCCTTTGTCTGTCATCATGTTCTGTCATGATGAATGACGACCTACATCCTTTGTCTGTCATCATGTTCTGTCATGATGAATGACGACCTACATCCTTTGTCTGTCATCATGTTCTGTCATGATGAATGACGACCTACATCCTTTGTCTGTCATCATGTTCTGTCATGATGAATGACGACCTACATCCTTTGTCTGTCATCATGTTCTGTCATGATGAATGACGACCTACATCCTTTGTCTGTCATCATGTTCTGTCATGATGAATGACGACCTACATCCTTTGTCTGTCATCATGTTCTGTCATGATGAATGACGACCTACATCCTTTGTCTGTCATCATGTTTCTGTCATGATGAATGACGACCTACATCCTTTGTCTGTCATCATGTTCTGTCATGATGAATGACGACCTACATCCTTTGTCTGTCATCATGTTCTGTCATGATGAATGACGACCTACATCCTTTGTCTGTCATCATGTTCTGTCATGATGAATGACGACCTACATCCTTTGTCTGTCATCATGTTCTGTCATGATGAATGACGACCTACATCCTTTGTCTGTCATCATGTTCTGTCATGATGAATGACGACCTACATCCTTTGTCTGTCATCATGTTCTGTCATGATGAATGACGACCTACATCCTTTGTCTGTCATCATGTTCTGTCATGATGAATGACGACCTACATCCTTTGTCTGTCATCATGTTCTGTCATGATGAATGACGACCTACATCCTTTGTCTGTCATCATGTTCTGTCATGATGAATGACGACCTACATCCTTTGTCTGTCATCATGTTTCTGTCATGATGAATGACGACCTACATCCTTTGTCTGTCATCATGTTCTGTCATGATGAATGACGACCTACATCCTTTGTCTGTCATCATGTTCTGTCATGATGAATGACGACCTACATCCTTTGTCTGTCATCATGTTCTGTCATGATGAATGACGACCTACATCCTTTGTCTGTCATCATGTTCTGTCATGATGAATGACGACCTACATCCTTTGTCTGTCATCATGTTCTGTCATGATGAATGACGACCTACATCCTTTGTCTGTCATCATGTTCTGTCATGATGAATGACGACCTACATCCTTTGTCTGTCATCATGTTCTGTCATGATGAATGACGACCTACATCCTTTGTCTGTCATCATGTTCTGTCATGATGAATGACGACCTACATCCTTTGTCTGTCATCATGTTCTGTCATGATGAATGACGACCTACATCCTTTGTCTGTCATCATGTTCTGTCATGATGAATGACGACCTACATCCTTTGTCTGTCATCATGTTTCTGTCATGATGAATGACGACCTACATCCTTTGTCTGTCATCATGTTCTGTCATGATGAATGACGACCTACATCCTTTGTCTGTCATCATGTTCTGTCATGATGAATGACGACCTACATCCTTTGTCTGTCATCATGTTCTGTCATGATGAATGACGACCTACATCCTTTGTCTGTCATCATGTTCTGTCATGATGAATGACGACCTACATCCTTTGTCTGTCATCATGTTTCTGTCATGATGAATGACGACCTACATCCTTTGTCTGTCATCATGTTCTGTCATGATGAATGACGACCTACATCCTTTGTCTGTCATCATGTTCTGTCATGATGAATGACGACCTACATCCTTTGTCTGTCATCATGTTCTGTCATGATGAATGACGACCTACATCCTTTGTCTGTCATCATGTTCTGTCATGATGAATGACGACCTACATCCTTTGTCTGTCATCATGTTCTGTCATGATGAATGACGACCTACATCCTTTGTCTGTCATCATGTTCTGTCATGATGAATGACGACCTACATCCTTTGTCTGTCATCATGTTCTGTCATGATGAATGACGACCTACATCCTTTGTCTGTCATCATGTTCTGTCATGATGAATGACGACCTACATCCTTTGTCTGTCATCATGTTCTGTCATGATGAATGACGACCTACATCCTTTGTCTGTCATCATGTTCTGTCATGATGAATGACGACCTACATCCTTTGTCTGTCATCATGTTCTGTCATGATGAATGACGACCTACATCCTTTGTCTGTCATCATGTTCTGTCATGATGAATGACGACCTACATCCTTTGTCTGTCATCATGTTCTGTCATGATGAATGACGACCTACATCCTTTGTCTGTCATCATGTTCTGTCATGATGAATGACGACCTACATCCTTTGTCTGTCATCATGTTCTGTCATGATGAATGACGACCTACATCCTTTGTCTGTCATCATGTTCTGTCATGATGAATGACGACCTACATCCTTTGTCTGTCATCATGTTCTGTCATGATGAATGACGACCTACATCCTTTGTCTGTCATCATGTTCTGTCATGATGAATGACGACCTACATCCTTTGTCTGTCATCATGTTCTGTCATGATGAATGACGACCTACATCCTTTGTCTGTCATCATGTTCCTGTCATGATGAATGACGACCTACATCCTTTGTCTGTCATCATGTTCTGTCATGATGAATGACGACCTACATCCTTTGTCTGTCATCATGTTCTGTCATGATGAATGACGACCTACATCCTTTGTCTGTCATCATGTTCTGTCATGATGAATGACGACCTACATCCTTTGTCTGTCATCATGTTCTGTCATGATGAATGAAGACCTACATCCTTTGTCTGTCATCATGTTCTGTCATGATGAATGACGACCTACATCCTTTGTCTGTCATCATGTTCTGTCATGATGAATGACGACCTACATCCTTTGTCTGTCATCATGTTCTGTCATGATGAATGACGACCTACATCCTTTGTCTGTCATCATGTTCTGTCATGATGAATGACGACCTACATCCTTTGTCTGTCATCATGTTCTGTCATGATGAATGACGACCTACATCCTTTGTCTGTCATCATGTTCTGTCATGATGAATGACGACCTACATCCTTTGTCTGTCATCATGTTCTGTCATGATGAATGACGACCTACATCCTTTGTCTGTCATCATGTTCTGTCATGATGAATGACGACCTACATCCTTTGTCTGTCATCATGTTCTGTCATGATGAATGACGACCTACATCCTTTGTCTGTCATCATGTTCTGTCATGATGAATGACGACCTACATCCTTTGTCTGTCATCATGTTCTGTCATGATGAATGACGACCTACATCCTTTGTCTGTCATCATGTTCTGTCATGATGGATGACGACCTACATCCTTTGTCTGTCATCATGTTCTGTCATGATGAATGACGACCTACATCCTTTGTCTGTCATCATGTTCTGTCATGATGAATGACGACCTACATCCTTTGTCTGTCATCATGTTCTGTCATGATGAATGACGACCTACATCCTTTGTCTGTCATCATGTTCTGTCATGATGAATGATGACCTACATCCTTTGTCTGTCATGATGAATACGACCTACATCCTTTGTCTGTCATCATGTTCTGTCATGATGAATGACGACCTACATCCTTTGTCTGTCATCATGTTCTGTCATGATGAATGAAGACCTACATCCTTTGTCTGTCATCATGTTCTGTCATGATGAATGACGACCTACATCCTTTGTCTGTCATCATGTTCTGTCATGATGAATGACGACCTACATCCTTTGTCTGTCATCATGTTCTGTCATGATGAATGACGACCTACATCCTTTGTCTGTCATCATGTTCTGTCATGATAAATGACGACCTACATCCTTTGTCTGTCATCATGTTCTGTCATGATGAATGACGACCTACATCCTTTGTCTGTCATCATGTTCTATCATGATGAATGACGACCTACATCCTTTGTCTGTCATCATGTTCTGTCATGATGAATGACGACCTACATCCTTTGTCTGTCATCATGTTCTGTCATGATGAATGACGACCTACATCCTTTGTCTGTCATCATGTTCTGTCATGATGAATGACGACCTACATCCTTTGTCTGTCATCATGTTCTGTCATGATGAATGACGACCTACATCCTTTGTCTGTCATCATGTTCTGTCATGATGAATGACGAC
This sequence comes from Cepaea nemoralis, assembly GCA_014155875.1. NCBI lineage: Eukaryota > Metazoa > Mollusca > Gastropoda > Stylommatophora > Helicidae > Cepaea > Cepaea nemoralis. Next base: position 30,789 of record JACEFZ010021516.1, read on the forward strand.
CTACATCCTTTGTCTGTCATCATGTTCTGTCATGATGAATGACGACCTACATCCTTTGTCTGTCATCATGTTCTGTCATGATGAATGACGACCTACATCCTTTGTCTGTCATCATGTTCTGTCATGATGAATGACGACCTACATCCTTTGTCTGTCAATCAGTTCTGTCATGATGAATGACGACCTACATCCTTTGTCTGTCATCATGTTCTGTCATGATGAATGACGACCTACATCCTTTGTCTGTCATCATGTTCTGTCATGATGAATGACGACCTACATCCTTTGTCTGTCATCATGTTCTGTCATGATGAATGACGACCTACATCCTTTGTCTGTCATCATGTTCTGTCATGATGAATGATGACCTACATCCTTTGTCTGTCATCATGTTCTGTCATGATGAATGATGACCTACATCCTTTGTCTGTCATCATGTTCTGTCATGATGAATGACGACCTACATCCTTTGTCTGTCATCATGTTCTGTCATGATGAATGATGACCTACATCCTTTGTCTGTCATCATGTTCTGTCATGATGAATGACGACCTACATCCTTTGTCTGTCATCATGTTCTGTCATGATGAATGACGACCTACATCCCTTTGTCTGTCATCATGTTCTGTCATGATGAATGACGACCATACATCCTTTGTCTGTCATCATGTTCTGTCATGATGAATGATGACCTACATCCTTTGTCTGTCATCATGTTCTGTCATGATGAATGACGACCTACATCCTTTGTCTGTCATCATGTTCTGTCATGATGAATGAAGACCTACATCCTTTGTCTGTCATCATGTTCTGTCATGATGAATGAAGGACCTACATCCTTTGTCTGTCATCGTGATTTTACTACATCCTGTCTGTTGTCATGATGAATGACGACCTACATCATTTGTCTGTCATCGTGTTCTGTCATGATGAATGATGACCTACATCCTTTGTCTGTCATCGTGTTCTGTCATGATGTATGACGACCTACATCCTTTGTCTGTCATCGTGTTCTGTCATGATGAATGACGACCTACATCCTTTGTCTGTCATCATGTTCTGTCATGATGAATGACGACCTACATCCTTTGTCTGTCATCATGTTCTGTCATGATGAATGACGACCTACATCCTTTGTCTGTCATCATGTTCTGTCATGATTAATGATGACCTACATCCTTTGTCTGTCATCATGTTCTGTCATGATGAATGACGACCTACATCCTTTGTCTGTCATCATGTTCTGTCATGATGAATGACGACCTACATCCTTTGTCTGTCATCATGTTCTGTCATGATGAATGACGACCTACATCCTTTGTCTGTCATCATGTTCTGTCATGATGAATGAAGACCTACATCCTTTGTCTGTCATCATGTTCTGTCATGATGAATGACGACCTACATCCTTTGTCTATCATCATGTTCTGTCATGATGAATGAGGACCTACATCCTTTGTCTGTCATCATGTTCTGTCATGATGAATGACGACCTACATCCTTTGTCTGTCATCATGCAGAGCTGGGAAACTGGTGACATCATTTTCACTCCACTGGTAGACAGGCACCTTGGGCGTATTGATCAGAATAATTTTGTTGTTACCAACAGACTGCCAAACCTCAATGATTTCCCCTATGTGATCAGTCTCCTTTATTGGAGTAACAATTTGTGATAACCACATTTCCCTAGCACATGGTTTAATAACCACACATTCACTCCCGATGATGATGGTTATATTGTACAAATAGTAGCTCCATAGCAGATACTACCATTGGGTGAGAAGTTTTTGGCCTTCCTGTATAGGCCATGCCATGAGGTTGGGTAACCTGCTTGCTTTCTCATCACCTTTGTAAACATCATTAGATGTTCATATACATGGCTGGAAAAACTGATTTACTTATCTCTACGGAGAAACTATTTATGCCTCCACAGTGGCATAGACAGAAATAAGAATGGACATTGTGCGTTTACGAATTGGCAGAATTTGCCCCACAGAAAATAAGTTTTGTTAAGTATATATATTGTGCATGGTGCATCTCTTTAGACAGAGTCTAGTGGAGGTAAACCATAGACAGAATAGTGGAATGTAAAGGGAAACCACAGTTTTACATTCCTAGTACCATATGATTTGACAACTCACAGGGAGTCTTTGGTGAAGTGGTTATGCCATCTGCCTTGTACTCTATGAAGGCTGTGGGTTCAATTCCAGGCTACGTCATTCGGTTTGCAAATGCAATTTTCTCAGAGACTCCTTGAGGATCATCGCTAGAACTATGGAATTTGTGCTTTGTGCAATGCTTTCGGTAGGTCACACTGCGGAAAGAGACCAAGCCTTAGGGTTAGAAGAGACATTGAATGTACGCATCGTGAACAAAGATGGTGAATTATAGAACATCAGGCAAGAAGTAAAAAGACAGAATATTGACATCTTAGGAATGTGTGACAGTGGATGGAAAACAACATAAATTATGGCATCTGACAACTGTGAAATTATCCATTCTGAGGGGGGGGGGGGGGGAATCACCAAAGAGCTGTCATTATTACAAATAGAAAGATAATAAAAATTAATAGAAAGATCAAAATCTATTTAAGGATGCTGGACAGTGTCAGACAGAATATTACTAGCAACATTCAATGGCAAACTTTATATCATCATTGAAGCATAAGCATCAGCTGTGGAACACATTTAAGATAGCATAGATTATAATGACCTGGATAATGTCTTGAAGAAGTGCAAACACTCAAAAATAAATATCATATTAGAGATTTTGATGGTAAATATGGATGGCTGCACTGTAGTAATTATGGACTATGGGAGCATAATGAAAGAGAAGGCAAATTTGTTGAGAGTGTAAAAGAGCTTGATATGATTGTTGGAAACACCTAGTATCAGCAACCACCCAAAAAGATTTTGGACATGGAAGAGCCCTGACAATATCAGAAATCACATTGACTGCATTCTCATTTTTTTTTAAATTTCTAAATCTTTTAACATTTTAAAAACTGTGCCAAATGCAGACTGCTGTAGAGGTCATAGATTAACTATAGGCAAAACTCATAAAGTTACAGAAGGTCAAACATAAACTAAGAAAAATGAAATTAGATTTGTGTGAACTGAAGAATAAGAACAAAGTACAAAACAAATTTACACACAGAAATAAAGACTAGATTTGATATATTATGTGATCTAGACATTCTATTTCAAGATGTTAATGATCAATGGAAAATATTGAAGAACTCTGTTATGTAAGACAGACTGCAGAAATAACTATCCCAAAACTGAAGATGATAGACTGTACAAAATGGATGGCTATTGACACCTTAAAATTAATGGGGATAAAAAGAAAAAGAAAAGACTATGAAAAATATGAGAAATAAATGGGGAGAACCGTTGAGGCCACTAAGACGATTACATAAATGGACACACATAGTATTATTTGGCACTCACAGAAGAAGAAGAAGAAGAAGAAGAAGAAGAAGAAGAAGGAAATAGAGATTAGAAGACGCACTAGACAACATAAAATTTGAAAGCTATAATAGTTACCAACCGGGATCGAACCTGTCGCCTCCAAATGACGACGGCGCCTCGCTGCAGGAACAAGTGTACTTCGACGCACGACCAACTAGACACTGTGAGTGCCAAATAATACTATGTGTGTCCATTTATGAAAAATATGAAGCAACGGAAAGTGAAAATGTGAAAATTATGCAAAGAGGCAAAAAAAGCATGGCATTAGAAAAACTGCAGGGAAATTGAATAACCACAGAACTAATGACCTCACTAACAATAGAATGTCCACATCAGTTGGCTGTCTGAAAACCAAAGAAGGCATAATCATGATTCAAGAGTAAGGCTTTAGATACATGGTGAGATTGCGTGAAGACCTTTATAGTGATTCACATGAGGAACAGTTTGATATTCCAAATAACAATGAAGGAGCACCAATTTTGAAGATGGAAGTTCAGAATGCTTGTCACCATATGAAATCTGACAAGAATCAGGTCCATAAAACATCATAACTAAAATTATCAATGCCTTAGAAGAATAAGAAATATACCAGGTCACCAGGCTGCTGAATACAATATGTAATACTGGAGACTTATGTAAAGCTGTATTGATTGCAAACCCAAAGAAATTGGGAGCCTTAAGATGTCATGAACACTGAACAGTTAGCATAAAGAGCTACGCCACAAAGATTTAGCTAAGAATCATCCTGTAAATGATTAGGAAGAAATTACAACCATAAATAGGGAAGGCTTACAATAAAGTAAGACACCTCATCATCATCTTCTATTTTTTCCCTCAAGTGTCATGGGGAGGGATTAATTGATGTTCCAGCACTCGATGGAGTAAGACACATTGACATGACAAAAGTGCTTGCAGATCTTCAAATTGATGGGAAAGACTTAAGAATTGTTGAGAGAATATTGAAAACAACATGCAGCCATAACATTTATAATGATGTAGGTCAATACCAGCCAATGAATGTGCAACAAGGATGTGTACTGTCTCCGCTGTATAGTGAACATATTAGTACTTTAAAAAAACATTGAAATTATTTTCTCTTTGAGCAACAGGTTTATAGAAATGGCTCTATATAGTTAGCATTTGAGGAGTTTTATTTCATTTCTTTGTTTATATTTGTTTACAGATTGTTGCTGGAGTGAAATACAGTTTCCAGATTGAAGTCAGGGGTGGTGATGTGGTAAGTCCTCAAAATAACAAGCTAGTGTCAATAGAAGTAAGATAAGGCTGATACTGGTGCAGAGGGGAAACAATATTACTTTACATTTATAATGGCATGGTACTATGAGGTAGAGTAACCAGTTCTTTGCCTCATCTCTTTAAAAGAAATCTCAGATACTCATTGAAATTAGTCGGATTCCAATGAGAAAAACACATCTCATTAATTGAGGAGTGAATCTTGACTGTTGTGCCAGCCAACAAGGTAATAATACGCCACCATGGCAAGGTTATGTCATTAAAGCAAAATTAATGGCACATTGTAAACCAACACGTTGACTTGGCGGAACTAAAACACCAGAATTAATACCTTCTGATTGAGTGAGTTATTTTGTTTATTCTTTGCTTCTCTTTTGAGAGTAGTGCATTACACCTAAGTATAAACCTTTCATAAAAAAAAATTGCTTAAAAGTCGACAGGGTCGACTTCATTGCACCGGGTTTTTATCCCATATGGCTTGGTCTCTTTCCACAGTGCGGAAAGCGTCGCACAAAGCACAAACTCTGTAGCTCTAGTGACGACCCACGGGAGTCTCCAAAAATTTTCACTCGTGAACTGAAGGGCGCAACCCGGAATCGAACCAACAACCTTCGGAGCCCGAGTCAAACGTCTTGACCACTTCGCCACAGAGACTCCCATACCTTTCATAACTCAGAGATCAGTGTCTGATGTTGAAATACATTTGTATAAGATTTACTGCCTCTTGACATATAGCACTGATGAGAAAAAGCTCTGTATACCCATAGTTTGATTTTCTCCAAACAGTTTTGTCACGGCAGTAGCCTTACAGCTTACTATTTCCAAGAAGGCTAGGTATTAAATCTGTATAGAGATTGGGGAGACAAGTTATATCATTAGAAACCAATGATGTTTGATTGTTATAAAGATTTCCCAGCCCTGTTCTATGAACAATCTTGGTACCATCTGAACTAACTCTGACACCAAAACCTTTCAACCATGCTGCCATCTTGGAACATTTAATTATAGCGTTGAAAATATCCATATATTCACAGTAATTATTTTGTCATAAACTAAGTCCATAGATATTTTTGTTTTATTGATAAAGACTTTGGTCTAAACATTGCTTGTGTCTGTATGTATTCTTTCTTATTGTCGATCTTCATAGTTGTATTTTATGTTAATTAATTTTTGGTAGCAGTCACTTCATTCTAATACCAAAAAAGGGCAATCTGAAATTATGCACCAGCTATAGAACTGTTCTCCTAATCAGTCATGCAAGTAAAATTCTACTAAACATAATGGGAAGACTTCGTAAGAAAATAGAAGAAGAAATTAATGTCGTTCAAGCTGGAGTTAGACAAGGAAGAGGAACAAGAGATCACATACTCAACATGCGTTTAATAATAGAGAAGTGCAGAGAATTTAATGTAAACCTACTCTCATGTTTTGTGGATTATTCAAAGGCATTTGACTGTGTACAACATCAGAAATTTTCTTTCACATGTAATACAACTCATAAAAATGCTCTATCTAGACCAACAAGCAGCAGTTAGAATAGATGGCGAGACATCAGATTGGTTTGACATCAAGCAAGGAGTCCGTCAGGGCTGTCCCCGTATTTGTTTAACCTGTATGCCAAAATTATGAGAAATGTCAGAGATGATATAAACATATATGGTGCCCTAAATATCGGTGGTCATGGCATACCAGAGATTCGGTATGCTGATGATACAGTATTGCTATCCACAACACAGAATGGTATAGAAAAACTAACAACCTCAACCCAATTGAATAGTGAAAATCACAACTTATATCTTAACATAGCAAAAACAAAGATAATGCATACAAATAAAACTACTTTGGAGAAAGAAATATATGTTAATGAGGAAAAATTGGAGGTGGTGGAAAATGTTGAATGTCTTGTGTCATTGATTACTAACAATGGTGACACAATTAAAGAAGTTAAAAGACGAATATCTATTGCTTTTCAAAGACTAAAACAACTGAATAAATCGTGGAGAGGGACAGATAGGACTACAAAATTAGATTTTTAAGAGCATGCATTTTTCCCATTGCAACTTATGCCTGTGAGACCTTGTCACTTACTTAACAAGCTGAACATCGCATAAATACCTTTGAATATAAATGTTATAGACAATTTCTAAGAATATCTTGGACAAAGAAAAGAACAAATGCATCCATACTTCAAGAGCTGAATAATGAAAAAGGTTGGCTATTACAGACGATAAAACAAAGAAAATATTTTGGTCGCTTGAAACGTCATGAAAGTTTGGAAAGAACTATAATAGAGGGATATGCCTGGGAAGAGGAAGAGGCAGGCCAAAGAGAAGATGGGTGCAGATGTGGCAGATGATCTCCAGATGGGTGTATTGGACGCTGGACGAGGGACATCTTGCTTATGATCAAGAAGTTTTTCAGAAAGTTGTCATGGTAGCAAGGTTCTGTAAAGGACATGCTACTGAATGAATGAATGAATGAGCAGCCACTTGTATTTTTATACCACTGTAGATTTGTAGTAACTGGGTGTTAAAGATAGGTGCAATAATGCAGGAATACAAGATAATGCAGGAATTACATTATATAAAATTAAATGGATCAAATATGTTGATTTAAAACTCATGATTAAGAATAGTTTATGGGAGGTGAGAGGTGTTTCTGGTTATCATTTGCATATAAAGTATAAGATTGTTATTGCAGCAGGAAATGGTGATTCAGAAGGAAACAAAAAAATCGTATGATCCTGTGGGGAAATAACAAATGTAAACTCACTGCACCTCACAAAGAAGCCTGCCTATTTTCAAATGTGTACAAGGAGTTTGCATTACTGGGCTTTCTTGTCATCTGACCTGGTGTATTTTTGTGTGAGTTTGAATTTGTAGTCTCTCTGCAGGATCTTAACACAACCTCTTTTTCTTTCATTTAGTAAAGCCTGCTCATGTTGCATTAAGTCATATTAGTGATGTGGTTGTAGAAGATGCACGTGGTCACTGAATGAGTGGTGATGTGGCCAATATCACGCCAGCCATCTGAATGTTTCCAAATACTCTGAGGAACTTTTTCTACTACAGAGGATTGAACCCAAATTTCTACACGACAATGTCTCCTCCGTTAGCATATCAATGTGATAAATCTCCCTACATAAATATAAATATGTTTTGTCTGTGATGCATAAAGCCGGGTTTCTGATGGAAAGCACATTTTGTTTAGAAAATATGTCTGAGGATAGAAACCAGGAAATGTGAATGAAGAAGAAAATTCAGAAACATGGTAAGGTTATCCAGAAATTGTGGGTTTAGCTCCTGAATAAAAGAATGAGAAAAAAGGGGTCAGTAAATTATACATTACGACAATCAGGGGTTTGTTCTCCAGCAGTTACAGCTATTTTAACAAAACATTTTCACGCCAGCGATTATCTGGCCTGCTGCCCACTAAGAAGCCACATCTCTTGAACAAAGTTATGCATCTCTTTCTAGATATTGCTGCACATTAAAGGCCTAGCTATCCCCTGGACCTGGCCTTAACTTTTCAAAGTGCAACACTGCCAACTTTGGTAACCACGAGAGTCAAGTGTACAGATGAAACCATGTGTTATATTTCTGTTGTTCTTTACAGAATGAGGTGTGCGATGTCAAAGTCTTGAACCGATTATGGATGCCAGAACCTGAAAAAACAACACTAATAGGACAGCCTACATGTGCCCCAAAGGTGTGTTTCTTTACTTCTTTGTTTTCTTTTAAAACATGATCATTGCGGAAATTACTTAATTATTGAACAGTGAAAACATTAAATTTTTTTCTGTCCAGATTTTACATTCTGTAGTCAGTTTTGATATTTTATTGTTATTGTGAATTGCCTCATTTATTTCGTCTATTTGAATTTTTGGTCTCATCTCAGATGTACTGGTCCCTTTATCCTGACATAAGTACTAATTTTTTTACAGTTTAATTTTCTTCTAAAATGTCTGGTATCTTTTACTCTTGGAATACCATTTGTCCTCGTTATATTAATTGTTAGACTATATTTCATATTTTATCATCTCTTAATATTCTAAGCAACACATCAAGTCAGCTTCCTCCAGCTGTATACTGAAAAGGTTGTTTATTTAAGGTGAGCCGTGCAGAACACTCTTTTAATGGATGCCTGTCTATAGTATTTTAACATCCTTCTTCTCCATGCATGGTCTGGAGCAGACATTGGTTGTCATGACTTTCCAGTCTTCTCTGTCATCTGATTTTTTCCAATTGAAGTTGGTGTTGCTTATATTATTATTTATTGCCCAGTTGTTTAACCCTACCAGACCTGAGGCCCTGAACCTAACTGTCCCTATTACCTGGGCTCCTGAGCATTAAATAGAAAAAAAAAATGTTTTGCATATCCTTTACAGGACATCGCTGTCAACACCAGCATCTTTCAGCTGTATGTTGATTTCTTGGCAAGATTACGCTCAATAGTTTGCCACTGCTTTCTGAGCCGCCGGCTCACATACCCCGTAAGTTACCGATGCGATTCAAACCACTGCTGATTCTCACCATCATCACGTTACCTATGAGAGAATACAAGATTATGGAGAGAAGTCGCTAACCTCTAAGCCACGAAGCCGGCAAATAGAAAAAACCAACATGATATAGAAAAATGTTAGTTACATGCAAACAAGTGGTTAGAATAAGATGTAACTTGGAGACATTGTAGAAAATAGGTCTATCTGGCATCTAGCGCCAATATTCCACCTTTGTGTGCCAATTCAGTCTGAATAAACCAAAGTATCGATCACCTGTTGGACTGTGAAAAGCCTAGACCTACTTCGCTTTCTTGTTGAAGTGCTTGGTTCATCAGCCGCTCGTTTCATTGTGAATTTTCAGAATTTTTTCGCGTTAAACCACACAAAGTCAATTCAAACCTATGGGGGAAGACATTTGCAATGGCTAACCGTGAGGTTTGACCACGATTGGTTGGTTATTTTTAGTTTGTGACGCATTTTTTTCACGTACTAGGCAAAATACCGAAAATTAGGTACAGCGGTATAGCGGCAGATTAGGAAATTACCGAAAAATTGGTACAGCGGTCTGGTAGGGTTAAGCTGTCCACATACAGCTTTTTGTGTCTTCAGTCTCTCCTGTCCCGTATTTCCCCACTTAAAGTTAATTTTTCTATTGAACTTCTTCTATTGATATTCCACCGCTAAGCTATACAGTGACATCTGTGGCTGCTGGTCTCAGCATTTGTTTTCTTCATTTTCCAAGATGTCTTCTCCACATTTCCCCTGCCTCCAGGTTTCCGACAATTCCAGTAATCTTTGTCCAGAATTCACATCCATACAGAAGAACAGACAAGGCACTTTTCAGTAAGTGGACTTTGTGCTAGTATTACTTCTACTTTTCTTTATGTTCTTTGATTAAGATGATTCTTTTCTTTATCTCTCAGTCACATCCTCCATGGGATGTCATTATGTGGCCAAGATATTTACATGGATTGACCTGTTTAATTGTTACACCTTTGTTGCGGTATCCCAGTGGTTATCATCCTTGCCTGTCAGCCTGGTGGTCATGCACTGAAATCCCCTCAGGGTGGATTTTCTTCACTTGGACTCCCCAGCTTAAAGTGGATACCATGAAATGTTCTGAGAAGTAAAGGCTGGATATTGACAACATCATTTGGTTGTCAAGTGGTTAAACAATATGGAACCAGCACCATATACCCAGTGCTCCTCTTGGCATGGAAAGGAATCCTTTATTATGTGGAGAATATTTTGGAAATCACCATGCATTAAGTTTCACAAACATTTAATGATAATCCTTTATTGGTCTCCTCCACCACCTTTTCCAGAATGGTTTGCAGACTAGTATCAGATTCTGCTATAAAACTTATCTGCATATCTCAGAATAGTTATATTTTATTCTCTCAAGATGTTTGGTGCTTCTGAGGATTGTCTTGCTGTAAATGTTGAAAAACTCAGGAGATTGAATGTGTGCATTGCCTCTTTTATGTCTTCATCATTGTCTAACTCCTTTTTAATTGCTCTAAGTTGACTAAGTTCTCTTTAAAATCAGATTACCGATTCTTGCTCTGAGTATATATTCCTTATTATGGTGAGATCTTTTCCATCTATGTAGATATCGTGCAAAATGTTGGTCTTGATGTCTTACTTTGTCAAAAGCTTATGAATAGTCTGTAAATTGTAGATATAGGTTCTTTTGCAGGTGGATTCATCTATCTGTGAGCATCACAACACTTATCTGCAACAAACACAAACCGTATCTGCAAACTTTTATTGGCACCTTTCCGTCTTGACAGATGATAGTTTGGTACATTGTGCTTCAAAAAGGCTTAATAACTGTCATATGGCAATAACTACGATCCATGGCGGTGGCGAGTGTGGCTGGTAAGGCCAATTCCTGCTGCAAATGTTTGCCCACAGTAGGTGCATGTGAAAACATGGTTTCTCCATAGCACAAAGCCTGGGCTAAAATGAAGAAACCATGTGTTGCCCATGCAGCATGATCCCTCTCTCGGCCTGCCTAGTTCACTCCAGAGGAAAGTTAACACCTATACATTTGGAACAAGACAAGCTGCAGAAGCTGCCGGATCAGCAAAGCAATGCTCTAACTGTCCGCCTGTCGGAGCTTCGATCCTAGACCAGCTGCCAACCAAGGCTTAGGGCCTGGTCTGCCTGCCATGACTTATTTTGTCTTTGGGTTGCATTTCCTCGCACCAGGATAAGGCTAGTACCCTCCCAATTGCGCTCTTCCAATCTGCAAACTAACACCAACATTTTAACATACTTTTGTCAAACCATATTTCTTTAGCATCAGTGAGCATTCTTGCTTGTTAATAACAAATGGCCTTTGATTAGTGGTCATATATGAAAATTGGTTCCGTTAATTATTTTTATTTCTACAAACACATTTTAGAGCAAATTTTCCAGTATAAGTTAATGTTCTATTCTCTAGACATGTTTATACAGAGATACCTATTCAGGCCATCTTGATAATCTTTTAGTCTAATATATACACCTGACTCTTCATGTTGTATATCTATGATGTCCGGCTGTTTCCCTAACCATAGTCTCTCTGAGCGTTGGGTCAGAGTCTGTTGACAATGGGAAAATACCTAAACAGAAAAACAAGTTCCCCATTATAATATGGGGATGATCCCATTGTGCTAAACCATGATACCTCTCCACAGATTTGAAGTTCCAATAGCGGTCTTTCACACCCTAATGGTATCTGGGCCTGAAAAGGGGAGGGAGAGCTCGGCAACACAGTGCCCATGAAGAATGTACTTTGGCACTGGGTTGGGGAAACAAATCTCTGCACTACTGCAATAGATGGAACCCTTTGTCAGTGTTGAGATGTCTTGAACTCCATTGTATCAGATTTAAGAGTTAACACTCAGTCTTCTAGAGGATTCACGAACAGCCAGCCAGCCATAGTTCTTTCCTATCTGTTTTCTGTAGTCTTCTCTTAGTTTTACATCTTCAGACAAAAATAATACAATAAATCTGTCTGCCGCTTGTTATATAACAGAGTACTTATCGCTAGATTTTGGTTACTAAATATGACCAAATAATTAAGGACCATTTCTTTTGTTAAGATTGCTTTCTTGAATATTTTCAGGTTTAATTTTAAATGTGATGTTTCCATCACCTGCATCCGACATGAGCATGAAGTGTTGTTTGCTGATATTCTACACCTTCATCTGATATAATCATGAAGTGTTGTCTACCTACATGTTGTTTGCCTACACTACAGATCTGACCATTTAAATACAAACATTTTCAATAAACATGTACAAAGCACTCATAGATATGCTGTTTTTATTTTTTTATTATATGAAGCTTAAATGAATGTTTTTCATGGTTATCATGTTGCAAAACTTATTACTTTCATGCAAAAGAGACACTTTATCTAAAGGGATATCACTTGTAGAAAACAATGTTCCAAGGTCAGTTTGGAGGCTTGCAACAACATTCCTCCTGCGTGTAAAATTATTATTCAAAGCACACATCAATTTGAATTTACGGTGGTTAAGTGAAACACTTGAATTCGAAGTTGCATTAATTGTTTAATAAAAATGTAGCGGATGAGTTTGTGCAACTAAATATACAATTAACAATCATCATCATCAAGTGCCTTGCCGGCTGGCGTAAGTGTTCATGACTCTCCACAGATCTAGGTCTTTGGTTTTCTGGATCAACTATGTTGTATATATTACTCCATGCCACCATCTCATTCCATCCAGCATCCTTTCTCTTGGTCTGCTTCTCCCTCTCTTCCCCTCGATCTTTCCAGTTGTCACAATGTTCTCCAATGCCTCTCTTCTCATCACATGACACACACACAAAAAGAGAAAAAGCTGTTTGCATCTTTCTTATTGTTGTATATAATGTTCTAGTTTCTTTAGCTTCTTTGACGCAGTCGTTGTTTGTTACTCTGGCAGTCCAAGGAATTTGTAACATTCGTCTCAGGAACCACATCTCTGTTCCTTCCAATCTCTTCTTAATTTGGTCATTCACACAAACCACAAAGCAGTTATTGCCACAATAAGAACCAACAGAAGAAGAAAGACCAGGCAAATGCATGCCTTGAGAATCAGTAAACTTAAAAAAAAACCCAAAGACGAGGCAGTGAGGAAAACCTATGAGAAAGAACTAACTAAAATCTTTGTAAAACTACCTATATAAAGAAAAACAGTGGAAGAAGAATGAGAGATGTTTAAATCAAGTATTTTAAATATTGTAAATATAACACGTGGAACTATGAAAAAGACGCCAAATACTGATACAGAAAATAACAAGTTGGTGGAGCGGAGAGGTAAAAGACAAAAAGGAAAAATATAAATAGTGGGTGAAGAGCAAACAGGACCGTGATTATATAGAATAGCAAGAGGACATGCGAATAGAAGAGTAAAGAGAGAAAAACAAAAAGACGGAGGAATATAGAGAAACCCTAAATACAACTACAAGAAGGCAACTAGAAATTTCTACAAAAAGATCAGTGCAATGAGGATCAGAGGAAAACCCTTTGACCCAACTGAAATAATTAATAGCGAAAAAGGAAAATCAATAAGTGAAAAACAAAAAAATCCTGAAAAGATTGAAACAATGCTTCGAACAACTTTTCAACATTCCATCCGATGCCACAGGAATTCAGGAAACTGACACAGGTGCCATCGAAGAACTAGAACCAGACATACTGAAAGAAGAAATTGGAGAAGCCATCAGATTAGCCCCATTGAATAAATCACCGGGACAAGACGAAATACCAAATGAACTAATTAAAGCAGCAAGAGAAGTAAGAACATCATGGCTACATAGACTATCTAACCATCTTTGGATAGAACAACAGACACCATAATTATTCCAATTTGAAAAAACAAAGGCAGTAAAAGAGACTTCACGCAATACATTTCCCTTTTGAGTGATACTGGAAAAATATTTTGCAAAATTCTTGAGAAAAGCTAACTAACTACAATTGAAGTCCAGCTTAGCAACACACAACTTGGATTGAGGAAAAACAAAGGATGCACAGATGCCGTCTTTGATCTTTGAAAACTTATAGAAAAATCAATCGAATTTAATGAAAAACTGCAGGTCGGCATGGCCGAATGCATATGAATGTGTGTTCTTAAACATCAGGTGTGCTGATGCCGAGGTTAGCGGTTCAACCCCTACATCGGACAGCTGGACTAAAATGTTGACCTGTTGTCCTTGACTTGGGGACGTTAATTACAAGGATCTCTGAAGTCGGAGTGTTTTCGCCAGATGGCGAGGGACACTGTTAATAAGGAAAGCTATCCCACGCGGAAAATTCAGTCCATCACTACTATAAATGGTGTGTATGGACTACGCTTGAGTTCAAAAGTGAGCGAGCGAACAAAAAATAATGAAAACCTCTACTTAGCCTTTTTAAATTTAAAAAAAAAAAAAGGTATTTGATAGACTAGATATAAACAAGATGTGGGAAATCTGTAAACGATATGGAGTGAGTACACATCTAACAAACATGTAGAAGCTTATACCCTTTACAACAACAGTGAATGCATAGTGAGAACAAATGGAGGACACTCAAAACCCTTCACCATAAGATCCGGAGTACATCAAGGTTGTGTTCTGTCCCCCTTCCCCCCCCCCCCCTTTTTTTTCTATATATCTACTCCTTTTAGTGCACTAGGTTGACTTGTGTGTGTGGATTAGCTTGCCCTATTACCAGTGTCCCTCGCCATCAGGCGATCCCACTTCAACTTCTCAGGTACGCATAATTTGCGTTACCAAATCAAGGACGACGAGTTAACATCTTAGTCCGGCTGACCGGCGTAGGTCTAACTATTTTGTTAATGTTGTATATCCCTTACAGGACGTTGCAGTCAACACCAGCATTTTTCAGCTGCTGTTGATGTACTAGGCAAGATTACGATCAGTAGTTTGCCATTGCTTTCTGAGCAACCGGCTCACATACCCCCGTAAGTAACCAACGCGGCGCGATCCGCAACCGAATCTCGCGCAGCTGCGTTACTCATGAGAATATACGGATTACGGAGAAAGGCGACGAACCAAAGGACGCGGCCCGGAATCGAACCCACAACCTTCGGAGCCCGAGTCAGACGGCTTGACCACTTCACCACGGAGACTCTTTGACTTCTACTCATTACCTCGGTATCAGCACACCAGAAATCTGATCCATTTGACCATCCTGACCGCCCCTTGACTATTCATGTTGTTTATTATGTGCCAATCCAACTATTTCCATATCCACAGTCCCTGTGGGCATTGGTTGTGAGACTGCTAACATTAAAATCCCTAAACCCAATGGTGGAAACATTAGGAACATAGGTCTAATTCCAGACAATATGTATGTGCTATTAAGAATCATGACATAGTTAGATCTTAATAGGCCTCTGGAGATTTAAATTCCAATATTGGATATAATGTTTATTAATATAGGATAGGTCTCTCATACCCTGATGGTGTCTTAGCTTAGAGAGGGGAAAGTGTTCAGTTCCCATAAAGATGGTACTTTGGCACTGGGTCAGGAAAAAATTCTTTACACCACTCCAAAAGGTGCCAGCCATTTGTTTAGATATCTTGAACACGAGTGCATCAGACTTCAGAGTTAACACTCGCAGACTTCCAGAGGATTTACAACCAGCCAGTCAACACACTGTGAGCCGTGGTAGCATAGTGGCTACCAGGTAGTCATGAGTTCAATACGCAGCAGGGAGGATTAGGGTTTTAAAAAATTACCCTGGCCCCTGGTCGATTCAGCCTATAACGGGTACCAAGAATCTTTCGGGAAGCAAACACGGCCGGCGTGATACTGACCACACTACCCACCAATTGCTGTTTGGTCTATAAAAATATGGGTCAATCACTATATGCCCAGTGTGCACATTCAGTTGTTAGTTGCAGATCCTTTACGGGACGTCGCAGTCAACCCGGCCTTTTTTGTTTGGCTGTTTGTGATCTTTCATATGGCTGGAATCACAGCATTATACCAACGTGTGTGTACTAAGTGATTCTTCTTCTTCTTCTGCTGCGTTCATCCGGGTTTTTTTTTTCTTTTCCGGACGTGATTGCGTTGTGCCTGTTTACAGCAAAGCTGCGCTCTTGCGCCGTTAGGCCGACACATCCGACTTCTGCGGGCATTTGTTGACCGGGTTAACCTTCCCGGGGCTAAGTGATTCAATGAGCATGATTCGGAATGTCGAAGCTGGATCTGTACGTAGACAGTGGACTGAGTCGCTGCGGAAGTCTGTTGTCCGTAAAGTCACCTTCATCTTTGTCCCGGGACATGCGGGAGTCGAGGGAAATGAACGAGCTGATAAACTGGCTGGCTCTGCACCCCCTGTAGATGGCCAGCCCATATATCGTGCCGATGTTATTAACGTCCTTAAAGATATGTCGAGAACAGAGGACTTTGACGTCAGTGAATCCACATCGCTGTCCTGGATGAAAGACTTGGGAGTAAGAATTGGCACGGCCAGATGCGAGAGGTACATCGGAAAAACGAGGTGCCTGGTCAACTAACACAGAACTGGCACTATATATATAGCTACCGTACGCTGATGCATATGCTGGGGGGAGGATCTGAGCACCTTTGGACCTGTCCGGAGTGCAAAGAAGATACCCCAACTGATAACTGAACTGATCTCTTGGCAAGTTTTACGTTCAATAGTTTGCCAATGCACATTAAAGCGTGTAAAAGAGTCATTTACTTACTTATTTACTGCAACAAACCAGCCATTCATAGTTCCTACCAACCTGTTTTCTGTGAGTATTCTATTAGTTTTACTTACGTCCTAAAAAAAGCAGTAATAAAATTCATCTGCCTGCTGTTTATAGTTAACAGAGCACTTATCGCTATCATATTATATGACCATGTAATGAACAATCATTTTTTTTTCTTAACATTGATGTCTTGAATCTTTTCAAACTCGGTCTTGAATGTGATACTTCCATCACCCTCATCTGACAGGAGTATGAAGTCTTGTGTACCCTCACTGCAGAACTGATCATTTAAACAAAACTATAATCAATAAACATTATAAGGCACTTACAGACAAGCTGTCTTAAATTTAAATTACAAGAAAATATGTGTTATTGTTATCATTGTGGAAAACTTATTACTTTCCTGCAAGAGAGTCATTTGGTCTAAGGGGTTATTAAATGAAGAAAATAAATGTACACTTGAATCATGGAATAGAGCAAGCGATCAAAGACATCCATGTTTCAGAGACATTTCGTTCACCACTGTCAGTGAGTAGAAGTTATTAAACATTAATATTTCACTTTGTAAATTGAGTCAGTTAAACCCTAGGAATGTTTCAGTTAATTTTTTTTAAAACTTTGACGTCAATGGGAAACACACACAAAACTTTTTACATTCCAGCTTATCGTTTGATCCAGCTCAATTATTATGTTACATACTTTCTTTTCCTGATATGCAATCAACCACATAAATTGCATACCCTTAATAGTAAAATGGCTAAAAATAAAATATACAAGTGACACAAGCTTGGTGTTCCCATGTGTTGCATTATTACCTGTCTATGCAACTTTACAACTATGATTGTTTTCAAGCTTTACAAAGTATATATTTGAACTTTCTGTTGGTGAAGATGAAAAGGAGGATATTACACAAATCACATCTCATCTCATCATGTTCCTCTTGTACCTTGCGGTGTCGAGGTGAAGTATAAACAGCGGAAGAGTGCCCGCTCATGGGCTTCATGTATCGATATTCCCATGGACTCGGTTATTCCCTGCGTCCATCGTTTACGTGGTCGGCCTCTTCCTCTGCTTCCATCTGATCTGTACATCATTGACTGTTGTGGTAATACTGTTAGTTGGTAACCTACTTGCATGGCAAAACCATTTGACTTGATGCCTTCTAATAAAATCTAGCGCAGCTTTAACCCCCACCTTAGTCCTGATTTCTTCATTTCTAATCTAAGCGCTTCTTGATACATTAAGTATTCTTCTCAGGAATCTTATTTCTGTCATTTCTCTTTTTCTGTCATTGTCCAGGTTTGATACTCTGGTGTGATTGGAAACTAACAGCAGGCAGATTGGCTGATGCCGCATCATAGAGGGGTGATTTGATGCATGATAAGGCAGATGTGGTGAAGGCCCTCTGGGAGAATGTCATTACCGCACAAGAACAGATGGATTATCATAGTCTAGAGAGAATGCGGTAGCAATGGGTGGTCAGAGGATCTGGTCGACAGTCGTCAGAGGTAAAGCAAAACGGACACATAGTCAGATTGCAAGAGGCACTATTAGTATTAGAACTCTACGCTGGCTGTTGACGATGAGGACTGCGTGCTTATATGAATGCCTCGAGCGCTTTAATGTCGGTTCTTGACTCAACTCAACTCATATGGTCAAGCATTAAAGTGCATACGCGTTTTAAGAAAAGAGTGCCGTTTCGTCTATAAAAATCAGATGTAGCGCCATACGCCCACTGCGCCTGAAGGCGTGTAAAAAGGGTTCTTTGCTTTTTCAAAACAAAACCACAGATAGAGATGAATGGTGTTAGTATTTCTTCACTTATGATGTGTCAGTCTTAGACAATTGTTGTGTTAATTAGTAGCCCTTGGTCAAAAGAGAGCTAAAGTAATGACTTGTCTGAGACTGAATGAATTACAATAATGACCGTGGTAGAAATGTTTATAGCAACATCTCGAGCAGAGTGGGTAAATGTAATTATAAATGAAACTGAAAGAGTAAAGCAAATCGAACATGTTTTAGTCATTAAAGGAGGCACTGATCAACATACTATGGGTTCCTTAATGTTGCAGGTGTGTTATTTCACTTTCGTGTTTGACTCATTTCCTCTCCTTGCTCAGCCGAGCAGAAAATAAAGAAGGTGATCGGGTAAATCATAGTCGATCCCTTCTTGATCTCCCCCCCCCCCCCCCCCCCAATGTGGTAAAGTAGATTCGGAACAGGGAAAAAAGAGATCCTTATTCGATAAGACCGACTACTACAGAAAACCTGAAATGGCTCATAAGACTCCCCAGATGTGAAGACAGGCCATAGAATAAGGTTCTAATATAAGAAAGGTTTTCTAGTAGAAGGACAGGAGAGCCAGGAACATCACCGCATTCAAGAGAGGAGAAAGCTCACTCTGGATAACTTTACGCATGTTGTCTCCCTGCTACACTCAGCTCTCTACTAGAGTTGATGTTAAATTTATGTAACAGTATCACAATTAAACAATGAAATAAGGCACAAGTCAACAAGAAAAGAGAATAACTCTTGGACATAAAGTACAAAACTCAAAAATAACACACAATTAAAAGACATATTATGACCACTAATTATCTCCATTGGTTAGTTAAACTGTTCATGTGTCCTCATAATTGAGTACTTAAATTAACACTGTTTAAATTGTTCACGAGTTCACAGAAAATTATAAGACTACAAAGTCCATTAAATCTCCACAAAATCTATTTAAAATGTTAATGTGGTCAACTCAGCTTATCTTGAAAATGTCCGTAAGGTCTACACAATCTATCTTGAAAATGTCCATAAGGTCTACATACCTCTTAACAATGTCTATAGGGTCTACACAACCTCTTAATGTCCATAAGGTCTACACACCCTATAAAAATATCCATATGATCAGGATATTAAAGTTGTGGGTAATCTTATTGGTATTGCAATTATTGTTGGCCATGGTATCAGATAGGGAATTCATAAAATACTTAGCTGACTTCCACAGTACTTGGGGTGCTTTGTAATCGGAGGAGTCAATGATGTTCAATGGGATTTTACTCTTCCAGCAGTAGCAAGGCAAATCCCCTCATCTTTCATCGATGACTTTGACCCTCCTGATGACATTATTCAGCATTCAGAATTCTACCCCAGTGTCACCCAAAAAGACCACCATTCCCTGTTGATAACATATGCCAATATATATAGCCATACTTACAGAAATTAAGGGGGGGGGGGGAGGAGAGAGAAAGAAAGAGTGAGGATGAAGGGATTATTACATATGGCAGGCTAGTCAGACCTTGCCCAGTTGGGTACCATCACTCCAACATTTGGACGTGACTCATCTTCCCACACCAACATCTGATGTAGTCCTTTCCCTTTTATATTGACAAAATATGTCTCCTTAACTTAAACTAATGCCACAGAAGCTAGCTGAACGATGATGGAAAGTTTTGTTTTTATTCTAGGAATCAGAATCCTTCACTCCTGTGCTGTGCAGGTTAATCATCCTCGTGTTCTTAAGGCCC
Organism: Cepaea nemoralis; assembly: GCA_014155875.1. Lineage (NCBI taxonomy): Eukaryota > Metazoa > Mollusca > Gastropoda > Stylommatophora > Helicidae > Cepaea > Cepaea nemoralis. The sequence continues at coordinate 51,257 of JACEFZ010021516.1, forward strand.
TGTCGCCGAAATTATCTGGGTGGCTATCAGCAAGGATATCACCTTGACCCAGCCCTGGCATTGTCTCTCTTCTCCAGGATAAATGACTATGTAACATCACATCATATTTATAACGTAATATCACATCATTTTTACATAATTATAGAGAACACTCATTCATAAGTACTTTATACCTCAATACATATATAATATAAAGAAATTCACTCTCTTTGTAACACAGATATAAAGAAATTATAAAAGACAGCTTAGAAAAGTATCATCCATAAAATAATACAAGTGATATTCCAGAAAAGTATCATGGTAGTTCTTTTCCTAATCATTAGCTACACATGAAGATGCTGAGTGAATAGAGCATGCCAAAAATAATAATGGGCATGAACTGAACAAGAAATATATCCATTAAATATTTCTCTAAGTTGAATGAAAGAATCACCTATATCTTCTGAGTATTACTCTAGATCTACACAAAGAAAGCTCTGCTATAAATTCACATCCCTTTCTATTCTATCTTCTAATCTAAGTCTATTCATTATGATCACCAACTTACCGATGTCTTCAGGACTTAGCAATTATTTACACCAATTTCTCCTGAACTGACACCACATCCTTCATTGACAAAGAATCTCGGCCAACTGTGACTAATATTTGAATTCTCTGCAAACTTGTCATCAACTCACCTAATTAACGTAACGTATGCTAATGTAAATTACTCTCCCTGCACCAATCGAAATTGCTCCTGAACTGCCTTCTTCTGGCGCGAAAAAACGTCGTCATCCTGACAGGTGCAGCTGCCGATGTTCCGGGAATTGCGTGGGGGATTCGGTTAATTTTGCCTGCCTCAGTCCTGTGCAGGTGTTCCATAGTTGCCAATTTCAAAAGTAGAGGATAATTCTATTTTTAGCCGTTATGTTGTGTTAAATATTATAAATGTCACACTCAAGTTCACCTCTTCCTAGGAATCTCTCCTTGAGGAAGCTATAAAGGAGTGTGCTTTTGCTGTTGAGCAAGCTAATAAGCTTTTAGTTAGTTATCCATCGGGGTATCATCCTTGCACTCCGAGCACGCTCATAGGTGCTGAGATAATCTCCTCCCCCACCTCCTGGGTGAATCACTTAAGACAAAAACGTGGGTATAATTCTGTTTCAAGCCATATGAAAGTCTGTGTCACTGCTCGTGGTCATAGAGTGAGTACCACTGGCTTCTTGAATGGTTCGACCTGCTGGACGTGAATGCCCACGCACTTCTGTGCTGCTGTATAACAGATCCATCTGTATAGATCAGTACATCAGAAACATATGAATTTTCACTGATTAGGAGAGAGTAAGACAGGGATGTGTGCACTCTCCTCTGCTATTTAATATCTACATAGATAGAATATTCAAAGAAGCAAGCCTTGACAGAATAGATTAAGAAAATTTTGAACTCTTTACTCCAGATGAAATAACAGATTCACCCGCAATAAATGAACTTTTATTTACAGACGATCAGTACTTGTTTTATATAGCGATGAGGGCAGACTGCAAAATCATATTAATAAGCTGAGTTCAACATGCAGATACAATGTGAATATAAATATAGCCAAAACTGAAGTAATGCAAGTTAGCAGATCTCCTGGGGCATTAAGTATATAGATAAATGGCACATCTCTGAAACAAGTTAAAGAATTCAAATATCTTGGAAGTATGATCACAGGAGATGGTAGAATAGACAGAGAAATCAAAATCAGATGTCAAAAAGCAAGTGCGCTTATATATCAACTATCACCAATACTGAAACATCCAAACATACATAGGTCCACAAAAAAGACAGATAATAAACACCATATTCACGCCAACTCTATGCTACCAATGTCAAACTTGGAAATTATCCAAATCACACTTACGAAAAATCAACACCTGAGAGATGAGATGCTTGAGGAGAGCTGCCAACTTAACCATCCCAGACCGAATAAGAAATTATGTTATCAGACAGATAGTGGGATTAACACCTCGTGCCACATTTATTGAAAGACACAAGATCAAGTGGTGTGGCCATCTCTTTAGAATGCAATGCCATCAACTACCATCACTGGCTCTACATCAATGATCATCTGCGACGAGAGCAAGAGGATGCCAGAGAAGAAAATGGATTGACGACATCAAAGACATTGTACAATCACATCGAATAAGACTATCCAGTTCCACCCGCCGGGCACTTGAGCGCCAATTACTCCTCCCCACGAAGCTTGCCGGCAAAAGTAAAAGATGATGATAATGATGACGGAGCACGTTGACCTCTGCATTAACAGCAGTAGGATTAAGCTCTCTTCACCTCCTGTCAAGCGTGACAATGCAGGAAAATGTGCAGTTAAGCACTGGAGAGACATTCACCCATTCATTCCTTGCTGGGGTTGATATTGGTAAGACTGCAGACCTGACTAATATCTTCCGCCCGACCCATCAATGGTTTGTCCCTCGTTACCTTGTCACCATTTTCTCTGAATAGAATGTGATGCATAGAGTGCTACTCATCTGCACATATTTTCAAGTATGCAAGAACCCTCCAGATCTTGATCATGGTCAGAAAGTCAAGGAGGTATTACAAATAGGAATGTAAAAGCTGGAAACGTGCCACAGATTTCGAGTGGAGATTCCAAGCTTTCACATACATATTACACAATGCTTCTAGGCCTTTAACATACTGAACATAAAACACACGTCGTTGTTTAAGAAAAATGAAATACTAAGGCTACTAAGAATCACTATTGTGAGTAGTGAAACATCAAAAGCCTGCAAGAATTGACCATAGATCTCGTCATTATTGCTGCAGAAAATATTTCCCAGAAACACTGATGAGGCAGACACAAGAAACCCTGAAGTGATGGGGCAGACACAAGAAACCATAACTGATGGGGCAGACATAAAATGCTCCCAACTGATGGGGCAGACACACAAAAAAACCATGCACTGAAGGGGCACACACAAGAAACCATGAATTGATGGGACAAACACAAGAAACCACGAACTGATGGGACAGACACAAAAAACCTTGAACTGATAGGACAGACACAAGAAACTATGAACTGATGAGGCGGACGCAAGAACCATGAAGTGATGGGACAGACACAAGAAACCATGAACTGATGGGACAAACACAAGAAACCCCAAACAGATGGGGCAGACACAAGAAACCATGAAGTGATGGTACAGACAAAAGAAACCATGAACTGATGGTACAGACACAAGAAACCATGAACTGATGGGACAGACACAAAAAAGCCCGATCAGATAGGACAGACACAAGAAACCATGAACTGATGGGACAGATACAAGAAACCATGAAGTGGGGGGACAGACACAAGTAACCCATGTACTGATGGGACAGACACAAAAAACCCCAAACTGATGGAACAGACACAAGAAACCATGAGCTGATGGGACATACACAAGAAACCGCAAACTATGGGACAGACCACAAAAAAAACCCAAACTAATGAGACAGACACAAGAAACCATGAACTGATGGGACAAAATAAAAAAAACCAAACTGATGGGACAGACGCAAGAACCCATGAAGTGATGGGACAGACACAAGAAACCATGAACTTATGGGACAGAATAAATAAAACCAAACTGATGGGACAGACAAAAGAAACCATGAAGTGATGGGACAGACACAAGAAACCATGAACTGATGGAACAGACACAAACAACTCCAAACAGATGGGACAGACACAAGAAACCATGATCTGATAGGGCAGCCACAAGAAACTATGAACTGATGGGGCAGACACAAGAAACTATGAACTGATGGGGCAGACACACAAAAACAATGAACTGATGGGACAGACACAAGAAAGCCTGATCATATAGGACAGACACAAGAAACCATGAACTGATAGGACAGACACAAGAAACTATGAACTGATGGGGCAGTTAAAAAACTCCAAACTGGTAGGGCATAAACAAGAAACCATGAATTGATGGGACAGACACAAGAAACCATGAACTGATGGGGCAGACACAAGAAACCATGAACTGATGGGGCAGACACAAAAAACCCCAAACTAATGGGACAGACACAAGGAACCATGAAGTCATGGGACAGACACAAAAATAACCATGAACTGATGGAGCAGACACAAGAAACCATGACCTGATAGGGCAGACACAATAACCCCAAACTGATGGGGCAGACACAAGAAACCATGAAGTGATGGGACAGACACAAGAAACCATGAACTGATGGGGCAGACACAAGAAACCATGAAGTGATGGAACAGACACAAGAAACCATGAACCAATGGGGCAGACACAAGAAACTCCAATCAGATGGGACAGACACAAGAAACCATGAAGTGATGGGACAGACACAAGAAACCATGAACTGATGGAACAGACACAAACAACTCCAAACAGATGGGACAGACACAAGAAACCATGAACTGATAGGGCAGACACAAGAAACTATGAACTGATGGGGCAGACACAAGAAACTATGAACTGATGGGGCAGACACACAAAAACAATGAACTGATGGGACAGACACAAGAAAGCCTGATCATATAGGACAGACATAAGAAACCATGAACTGATAGGACAGACACAAGAAACTATGAACTGATGGGGCAGTTAAAAAACTCCAAAACTGGTAGGGCATAAACAAGAAACCATGAATTGATGGGACAGACACAAGAAACCATGAACTGATGGGGCAGACACAAGAAACCATGAACTGATGGGGCAGACACAAAAAAAACCCAAACTAATGGGACAGACACAAGGAACCATGAAGTCATGGGACAGACACACAAAAAACCATGAACTGATGGAGCAGACACAAGAAACCATGACCTGATAGGGCAGACACAATAACCCCAAACTGATGGGGCAGACACAAGAAACCATGAACTGATGGGACAGACACAAGAAACCATGAACTGATGGGGCAGACACAAGAAACCATGAAGTGATGGAACAGACACAAGAAACCATGAACCAATGGGGCAGACACAAGAAACTCCAATCAGATGGGACAGACACAAGAAACCATGAAGTGATGGGACAGACACAAGAAACCATGAAGTGATGGGACAGACACAAGAAACAATGAAATGATGAGACAGACACAAGAAACCATGAATGAATGGGGCAGACACAAGAAACAATGAACTGATGAGACAGACACAAGAAACTATGAAATGATGGGACAGACATAAGAAACCCTTAACTGATGGGGCAAACACAAGAAACCATGAATGGATGGGATAGACATAAGAAATCAATCAATCAATCAATCATGTGCCATGCCAGAAAGCGTGGGCGGTCATGTCTCGCCATTTCACTTGATCACCAGCGTCGTGGATCAGCTCAGTGTTCCTGTCTCGTCCATGCCATGTGGCCAAGCCATCCAGGTATTTTCCTCTCGGTCTTCCTCTTGGTCTGTTCCCTTCGATCTTGCCAGTTGTCACTAAGTTCTTCAATCCATTTCTTCTCATAACATGTCCAAAAAATTTTGACTGTCTACATCTAATTTCTCTAATCAATTTACGATTTTCATTTGTCTCCTGTAGTACTTGGTCATTGGTTTTTCTGTCTGTCCATGGCATTCATTGCATTTTCCTCAGAAACCACATTTCTGCAGCCATCAGATGTTTTTCAGCTTGACTGCACATTGTCCAAGTTTCACATCCATACAAAAGAACAGGCTCTATGTATCCCCTCAACACTCTCTTTCTCATTTCAATTGACATCATTTTATTGGTCAGAATGTTTTTCATCTTGCTAAAGGCTACTTTCACCATGACGATTCTTGAGAAGATTCATAAGAAATACTGAACTGATAACGCCAAGGAATTGCAAGCTCAAGTATTAACATTCATGTATGTTTTGCTGAAGATAGGGAGCCCTTAATGATTTTGACTATGCACATATACTAATGAACATTCATATGCACACACACACACATATAGTGAGCCTAGTCTACTTGTGCACTTTCAGATCAAGTTAGAGACAAACATAGTATACAGCTCTTGAAAGAATATCACAACAGCAGCACATCACACAATTAGGAAGCACTTTTGTGTAAGGTTGAAGTGTTATTTTATGTATCATAGCAATACTTTCAGATAATTCAGTATACACATTTGGTTGCAAGTATCAGTTCTATCTGGAAACACTACAGCTGTATGTACAAGCAGCAGTTCCTGCACAGAAATTGTTAGGTAGGTTCTAACACAAATTATAGCATTCAATTAGGTAAAAGTAATCAATGGGTGATACAGCCATAAGTTTGAAGAATTATGCCTTCAAATATACTAGGTGACAACATCACGAGGTAGGGTGACTGACTACTCTCTTCACCATCTTCCGTTTCCATAAAAATCTCAAGCTGTTCATGTGATGATGTTGATACAATCTCAGAGCATAATGGTGAGGAATGTAAATCCTTGATCACTGTTTGGTAACCAGTGATTTTATCACAATGCTCACAGGGGACTTAAAAAGCAAACAGAAAGGCATTCTGAAAGCTTTCATGAAGAAGATTGGCAGTATTAGCTGTGAAAACTGGGAGTACACTGTGGCAGTATTAGCTGTGAAAACTGGGAGTACACTGTGACTGATCACCCTGGCTGGCATAATCAGACGTCTGTAGGCATGATGGCCTTCAAGCAGTTATGATTCAAGAATGTTTCCCATACAAGTGCTGAACAGTAGGTCAGCATGGCCGAATGGATAAGAACATGTGTTCTTAAACATCTGGTGTGCTGATGCCAAGGTAAGGGATTCAACCCTTACACCGGACAGTGGGACTAAAATGTTGACCTATCATCCTTGACTTGGAGACGTAAATTACAAATACCTCTGAAGTCGGTGTGGGTTCACCTGATGGTGAAGGATACTGTTAATAGGGAAAGCTAATCCACATGCAAAATTCAGTCCAGCACTGCTAGTAATAGTGTGTATAGACTACGATTGAGTTCAAAGCCAGCGAGCGCAAATAAAAAGATGTGCTGAACAAAAATTAGAGGTCAAGCTAGCTCCATTTGATCGGCAGTTGACAAGTGACATACATTTGTGGGTTCCAAGAGGTTTAGTCATTCACCCCTGAACCAAATGTGTGATTGCCAGATGACTGTATGACCATTTTCGGCAACAATAATTGAAAAAAAAACAAAAAAACATTCCTAACAAGCACGCAGATTAAAAAACAACAAGTATATCAATTTATATTTTGTAAAATGATGTCAAATCAGATGCTAACACAAATTTTGTTATTTATTAAATGCAGGTAACCATCAATACAGCGCACATATGAACATGTAGAATAATTAACTAAGATCTGAAGAAAGATTACAATCCTAAAATTTTAGATTCTTACACACAGCAATAGTAAATTAATAAACATAAACATTTCCTGTATATAATACTGCAAATAAATAAAAATATAATTGTGCACTTCAAAAGCCAGGGAATGTGACAACTTTTTGGCTGTTTATTTGCTGCCTGATACATTTCTGCAATGCATGTTAAATATTTATATGTAGATAACATAGAAAGCACATATTATTTATAACTGAATAATTAAGTTGTCCCTAGGCTGCTATATGATTGTCAGATTTTAGTCCATCATATTCAGCAAAGATATTGAGAAGTATGTAAGTTTAAATACCATTGTAAGGCTGGACAACTGGAACACTACTCAGAAGAAAGCTCTCATCTGACACCCCTAATGTTACTCCACAACATGCTCTAACAAAACAATGTACCGGGTGTTTGTAAAATCTCACTACACTTTGTATGTAGAACAAAATTTGCACAGACACCAATGCATGAATGTTTGTAGGTTATTTGTAATCATTTTTGTCATTCTCCATGTTTCTGACCCATACAGAAGTACTGATTTAACTTAAGAATTTAAAATTATAATTTTTAATGACATCATGTACTTCATTTTTCACATTTGTTCTACATACAAAGTGTAGTGAGACTTCACAAACACCCGGTATAACACAGACATACAGTGATGCACCATAAACCAATGTCAGTATAAAATATGTCTAAGCCTAGTGATGAAAAGGTCCCTTTAACACAGCTAAGGCACGTCGGGCTTGTGGAGCTAGACCCACATTTTTATAGACCAAACAACACTCAGTGGGTGATGTGGTCCATAACTTAGTAATGAGGTGTGCCCTAAATGAAGTTTTTACATTAAAATGTTAATTTATCATTTCTAAAAACTAGCATTTTATCCTTATGTTTGGTTAGCATGTGTAAACAAAATTAACTTTGAACAACTAATGAAAATACAACCATTGTTACAAATTGGTGAAAGTAAAAACCTACGATAAAATAATTCTACCATGTTAAAATTGTACTTTTAATTTATTTTTAGTAATATGGATGAATGTCTCTCAAAATGATAAAAAATATTTTGCAATACAGAAAGCAGCTAAAATTATATCACATTATACAACTATTTAATAATATTTTACATTTAATTCATTCTTGTAATATGGTTGATAATATAAACTGTCTTAAAATCTACACATTCAGAGATCACAAGTTTCACTGGCAGAGTTCTGCAGTTTCATCGAGTAAGAATTTATTATAGTATGCTGTTCATAATTTGTTGAGTGACTTCTTTTTCAGAAGGTCATCAAATATCACATTTTGTGATCTTTGTCCAGGCACTATCAGTTACTACATTATGCTTTTACTTCCAACCAGTAACAACGAACATCCAGTCCAAAAGGAGATATACAACAGAACGGACACCACTGAGAAAAACAACACTTACCATATATAACATTGTTATGCAAATAATTTTAATATAGATTGAAAGACCTCATTGAAGATGCATAAATACTTTAACAATTCTAATAATAAACTTTATGTACTGTCTGGTCAGGGGCCATGGTGGCATAGTGGCTAGGGCACTGGCCTGCCAAGACTGGTCCAGGTTCAATCCCCAACAGATGCAGAATTATTGTTTCTGCTCAGTGTGGCACTGGGGTTGACCCAGCCTCATCAAAATGGCTACCAGACAATTTTTATAATATTCTGGGAACTGTCTGGGAAGGCAGTGTGATGAAATGGGAACTGACCACCCCACCTCATATGTCATGGCCAAGAATATGTGAAGGCCTAACACTTGACACCCTGATGGCAGAATCTGCCAGGGGACTATTACCTTTTTACTGCCCTATGCCATGAACACTGAGGTGAAGTACAATCATTCTGTGTTAGTTTCCTGCCATGGGACTATTACCTTTTTACTGCCCTATGCCATGAACACTGAGGTGATGCCATGAACACTGAGGTGATGCCATGAACACTGAGGTGAAGTACAATCATTCTGTGTTAGTTTCATCAGTTTCCTGCTATGGTTATGTGGTGTGATATGGTCATCACATTTTATAGGCCAATCTATCCCTCACTTTAGCAGGTGACAAGTCCTGGATTTGAACCTGCGCCTAGTCGTGTTCATGACATTATCAGCGCACTTCCTTGTAAACTTTGCTATGGCACCCGCTCATATCCAATACTGAACCTAATAATTACTAAGTTATTACCAATTTAAATGTGGCACAGAAGAAGATTAATCTCATACTTTGAAGGCGCTTCAAATGTACTTGAAAAGCAAATAAATTTGCATATATTTTTATAATATTACTTTCCTTTACATATAATGTTTCTTAAATATATAATGGTGACAAAAAGAGATGCAAAATAATTCTTGTTATCTATTTGGTATAGCATATTACTGCCATTGTGGCATAGTGGTTAGCGTGCATGCCTGCCAATACAGTGGTCCAGGTTCATTGCCCAGCAGAGGCAGGAGTACTATTTTCTACCAGTACACCTCTGGGATTGAGCTTAATACAAATGGGAAGCAGACAATGGTCAGAGTTTACTGGGAAGGAAAGGTGGCAAGGATGGGAAAACTGTCCACCCCATGTCAAATAAAGCTTAGGATATGTGAGGGCCTGCCCAACACTTCACACCAAACATCAAATAAAGCCTCGGATATGTGAAGGTCTGCCCAAGACTTCACGCCCCACATCAAATAAAGCCTCGGATATGTGAAGGTCTGCCCAAGACTTCACGCCCCACATCAAATAAAGCCTCGGATATGTGAAGGCCTGCCCAAGACTTCACGCCCCACATCAAATAAAGCCTCGGATATGTGAAGGTCTGCCCAAGACTTCACGCCCCACATCAAATAAAGCCTCGGATATGTGAAGGCCTGGCCAACACTTCATGCCCCAACAGCTGTATCTGCTATGGAACTACTTTTACATTATTTTGTTTAAAACAGCAGTAAATGACTTCACTCAGGCATATTGGACGTATGGTGCCATCCACCATATGTTCATAGACCAGCTAGAACTAGACAGGGGATTGGGGGAGCAGGAGGCAGGAATGTAGTAAACAGCACACTCTTTACCTTTATAGCATATCCATACAAAAAAGTTAGTTGCATATATGTGACAGAATGTCACAGTCAACCCGAGCATTTTTTGACTGTTTGTGATATTTTGACAAGTTTACATTCAGTTTTTTACCACTGATTTCTGAAAGACCGACACCCAAACCGTTGAATGAAATACCAGCACAAAGCAGTCTCCTTCCAAATCGCCTGCAGTTGTGCTTTGAAGCAGTGTGCAGAATTATGAATTGCATGTGTAACCTCTTTGCCACAGTGCCAGCTAGCATATCAAAAACAAAACAGAAATGATCTACAAAAAACTACATGGACAAAGTTAGTCCTTCATGGCATATAGGACATCCTAAATTGACCAAATTACTGGCATTGGTGAGAAATAAATATCACAAAATTATCCACTTGCATATTTTTTTGATACACACGGAAAGCAACAGATATAATAATAATAATACTAATAATTCTGTTTACTATAAGATCTGTTTATATAAATTCATCAGCAATGTAATATTTGTGCCCATGTGAAGTCGAGGCCCATAATGGAAACAAAAAATTGGAACATTGTAACTTAACACTCGGGAAGGTAACCCTGTCAACAAATGCCTGAAGAAATTGGATGTGTCGGCTGAAAGGTGCAAATATCACAACTCTGCTGTAAACAAGCACATTGCAATTATGTCTAAAACAACATTCCAGACAAACGCAGAAGAAGACAACATCATGAACACACAAAATACTCGCTTGTTAAAATTTGCAGAAGCAATTATGATCTATCAACGCAAGCCAGAATTGTGCAAACAGAAAGACATGTTAGTCAGCTTAAAATTATCGTGGTAGATAAGTGACATTACTGTGCGAATATGTGTATATTTCAACTTGAAGGATTTATCTAGTTAATTCACGTAAGTTGTGTGATTTCTGCAGTATGTACCTGACAAGATGCAGCGAAATATGCCAGGCAATAAATTGTGCAATCTATTGTTTGTGTCTTTGTTATAATAATATAAACCTCTCAGCAACACAAGTAATAGGAAAATATGTAACGACAGACAGACAAGCAGATTATATTCACTACGGACTAGCCAGAAGAAATGTCAAGTGCATGGACAAACAAGTGAAAGATAACTCCTGTTGCAAATATGGGGAAAAACTAACAGACCTAAGCAGGAAAAGCCCAAGATACTTTTTCAAAAGTGTTAAATCTATGAGAGTGGGAGACAAGAGTTACAACCCTACCAAAATAATTAATAACAGGCACTGGACCCAATGAAAAAGAATATTTTCAAGAACTATACAACTATAACATCACAATAAAACATATATACACAGCAAAAGGACAAACAATTCTTTAACCCAAATTACCGAGCCAAGAAATATAAACTTCCATAATGAACAGTTCTAAAAAACAAACTGCTGGCATGCATGGTATAACAAATGAAGCAATTAAAATATGCCAAGAAGTAGGAGTAAAGGAACTAAAGAAAATATTCTCAGCATCGTAGACAGAAAGAAAAGTTCCTGATGACTGACAGCAGGCATTAATAGTATAAGTGTAAAACAATTTTTAAAAAAAGGCAGCTAAAGAGAATGTTTTAGATACAGGTGCATTTCCTTATCAAGCAACACAGACAAAATATATGAAAAAAATAATTAGAAAATGATTAAGACACATCATCGATCTGCAACTGAGTAGTTTGCATTTTGTCATCAGAAAAGGAATAGGTTGAACATATGCATTATTCATCCTGAGGAAAATTTGTGTAAGAGCAATTTAATATAATAAAGAGCTAAATATATTTCTTCGTTTGGTTGCTTGTAACTTGTTAGCTATCTATAACTGCAGTGTTGTCTCTTGTGTGAACTTCAGTCTTTTTTAGTTAACTCAGTCAGGACAAGGTATTCAACAGAAACATTCTTTGGGAAATTTGAGACAACTAAGCAGTAAAGCGACAACCAAACAAAACAAGCCTTACAGTTTAAATATCTAGGCAGTATTTCTACAGAGGATGGAAGTCTCATTAGAGAGATTGAAACATACCAAAAGGCATAACAATGTGACTTATCAGCTGAAATCATCATCATCATCATCATGTGCTATGCCAGTAAGCATGGTTCTCACTTGGTCAACAGAGTCGTGGATCAACTGTCACCTTTACTCAAACATCTCAAGATACAATGAAAGTCAACAAACGAATCGCAAATAGTTAGTTAGTTAGTCGACAGATCATCCTCGTTGCACATCGGACCATTCAGTCCATAAGTGCTCGGATCCCCTCCTCAGCAAATCCCGCAGCGTGTAGCGGCTAACGACGCCAGTTCTGTGTTGGTTTATCAATCTTCTTTGGCTTCCTGCGTAGTGTTCTTGTTTGGCCACCCCTCTTTTAATTTGCTGCTCTCGCAGTCTGGCCATTGTTGTAGATTCACAGTCATCACTTGGTTCTTGCAAAAGTCTCACTTCTCGTAGAGCATTCAGAATGTCAGCCTGGTCCATGGCGCGTCCGCCCTCCACAGTAGCCTCACCTGCGAGCTTGTCAGCCCGCTCATTTCCTTGTACTCCCGCATGACCTGGCACGAAGATGAAACTAATCTTTGCCAGCCGAGACCGCTCCAGAGGCAGCAACCATTCTCTTCGGATCGACCCCTCCTCTATCCTCTTGATCATGTTCATTGAGTCGCTAAGGAAACAAGCCCTAGTGAATGTCTGTGTCTCGAGCCATGTTATTGCTTTACTTACTGCCATGACTTCCATGGTCAGGCTACTTGTGGTTTCAGTGAAAGCACCAGAGTCCTCCTTCACAATTCTCCCTCCGGCCCGAGCTGTAAAGGCCCATGAGCTTCTCACATGTCGGACGACCGACCCATCTGTGTAGATGACCGCGTCACTGTCTAGCGAATTCTCGAAAATCAACGCTTGTACTTCAGCCTCCACAGCAGCCGGATTTTCTTGTCTGCATTTTCTATCTAGTTGGATGCAAACTGAAAAGGATGTGCAGAAGTCTGTTGGCACTTGCACCCACTCCTCGCCAGGTTCTAAGTCCTCAAGTGAACACACCTGTTGAAGAATGTCTTCGGCTTGACCCATCCACGACCGTCCTCTTTTTAACCTGCTGCCCTTCACCTTCCTAATTTCACTATGCAGTGGATGCTGTGTGTTTGCGTTAATTCTGAGGTAGGCGCGTGCCCTGCAAACTTGCATTCTCTCTTCAATGGTTGGAAAATCAAGAAGGTAGCGCATCGCCCTGCATGCTGTATCTCTTTTACATCCAAGAATAATGCGCATAGCTTCATTCTGTATCCTTTCCATCCTTTCTATCTGCTTATGGCTGAGAGTCAGGATTGCCATTGCATACTCCAAAACAGACATGACCAGCCCCTCGTACAGAAGACATAGATGGCGCTGCTCACAGTTTGCTGCCGCCATCACCCGCATCGCTGCCAAGCCCCGCTTGGCCTTTGTTATCACCTGGTCTATGTGCACATTATAAGCAAGGCTTCGATCAAACCGTATCCCCAGGTAATTCATTGCCTGTGTTCTTTCCACCGTCTCTGAACACAGCATTACAGTTGGTGTTGGATTGTTGACAATATGATTATTCAACGAGAACCAAGTCACTGTTGCCTTTGTTGGGTTGACCATTGCCCCAGCTTCATCACACCAAGTACTTATGCGATTGAGTTCGGTTTGTAGTTCCACAGCAACCTCCTCTCTATCCTTACCCTGACGATACACTAAAACATCATCGGCATATGACAATGTCCTGCCAGGTCCAGTGATCTGCTCACTGGTGATTCTCACTGTGTAGGCGTTGAACAGTACCGGAGATAATGGTGATCCCTGTGGTAGGCCAGGATATATTGTTTGTTGGTTCCGAAGTCCAACTGCCACATCTGAAAACTACTTTCCGAATATTTGGACGAATCGCAAATGCTTTCTTCCAGCAGTCTGCTATCAGTGTCAAGCCTGGTCCCTATCAACAACCCACCTGAGGCAACTCATCACATGTGCGATGAAATGCTTGAGAAAGGCTGCTGGGGTTTCCAGAGGAAGCATAATGTGAAACACTAACATCAGAAATATGTTATGTATTAGAAATACAGATATGTTCTTACATTATATTATCCTCTCTCCCCCCCCCCCCCCCCCCCCCCCCCCCCATTTGTATTAATGCCTACTTATTACTTGCCTGCTTTTGACGCTTCTCCTCAGTATGGTGTTTATAACACCAATGTATTACCAGGACCATCAGGAGAAGCAAAGAATAGCAACACTGCCACCAATACTTCATGTTCTAAAATGTGACCAAGGAGTGTTGGCATGAGACTGGCTACTTTATCCTGTAGGAAACTTTAGCTGCAAATCCCAACCAATTATGAACAAGTCTTCAAAGGGCATGGCGTGAGTTGGTTGAGGGTCGATAATGAGAAATAAAAAACAGAAGAAGAAGAAATGTGTTTATAAGCGCATCATGTCTTTTAATGTGGCAAAATATTTGACTTGTCGCTTTTTGGTTTTTTTTTACATTCGGTCTACTCTTTTCTCATTCCCAGCTGCTCCAAGACTTCAATATTTGTATTTTTTCCCCATGATATGCAATCTATTAAATAAACATTTTTTTTATTTTTTTTATAGCATATCCTTTTTACAGGACTTAGCTGTCAACACTAGCATCTTTCAGCTGTATGTTGATCTCTAGGCAAGATTACGCTCAGTAGTTTGCCATTGCTTTCTGAGCGGCCGGCTCACATACCCTGTAAGTTACCGATGCGATTCGAACCACTGCTGATTTGATTTACTAAACAGATAATAAAATGTAACTATTAAGGACATAAATAAAACTGTCATTGTTTTCAGGAAACAGACTTACAGGTGATGAACATTCATCATGCACATCTACAAGATGTCAGTGGCAGCCTTGAACCACCCAGCCAGAGCCACAGCTCCTGGGTCAGGCTTTGTCAACAAACTTTTGTTAACATAGCTAGCCCTTCCTGCTTGAGCATCCATGTTGGCTGTATCCACTGCTGCTCGTCTGGCTTCCTGATGGAGTAATAGTTAGACAACATTGCAATTACTTGTGGTGTCTATAAATAAAGTAAAGGACCCTTCTACACGCCTTGAGGTGTACTGGGTATATGGTGCTAGTTTCATATTGTTATAGGCCAATTGGCACTCTATCATTGATGGGAATATTATAATGGCAGCCTCCTTTACTTCCCTGCACATTTCTTGATACACATTCTCATCATCATCATGTGCCATGCAGGTAAGCGTGGGCGGTCATGTTTCGCCATCTCACTCGATCACCAGAGTCGTGGATCAAGTGAGTGTTCTTGTCTCAACCATGCCACGTGGTCAAGCCATCCTGGTATTTACTACTCTGCCTTCCTCCTGCTCTTTCCCCCTCAATCTTGCCAGTTGTCACCAAGTTCTCCAATTTATTTCTTCTCATAATGTGACCAAAGAATTTTGACTGCCTACGTCTAATTTCTCTAATCAGTTTACGATTTTCATTTGTTTCTTGAAGGACTTGGTCATTGGTTTTTCTGTCTATCCATGGTATTATTTGCAATACCCATTCTAGGCAGGGCTGTTACCCATTCTAGGCAGGGCTGATACCCATTCTATGAGGGGCTGATACCCATTCTAGGCTGAGCTGATACCCATTCTAGGCAGGGCTGATACCCATTCCAGGCAGGGCTGATACCCATTCTAGGCTGGGCTGATACCCATTCTAGGCAGGGCTGATACCCATTCTAGGCAGGGCTGATACCCATTCTAGGCAGGGCTGATACCCATTCTAGGCTGGGCTGATACCCATTCTAGGCAGGGCTGATACCCATTCTAGGCAGGGCTGATACCCATTCTAGGCTGGGCTGGCTGGGCTGATACCCATTCTAGGCAGGGCTGATACCCATTCTAGGCAGGGCTGATACCCATTTTAGGCTGGCCTGATACCTATTCTAGGCTGGGCTGATACCCATTCTAGGCAGGGCTGATACCCTTTCTAGGCAGGGCTGATACCCATTCTAGGCTGGGCTGGCTGGGCTGATACCCATTCTAAGTTGGGCTGATACCCATTTTAGGCAGGGCTGATACCCATTCTAGGCAGTGCTGTTACCCATTCTAGGCAGGGCTGATACCCATTCTAGGCTTGGCTGGCTGGGATGATACCCATTCTAGGCAGGCTGATACCCATTCTAGGCAGGGCTGATACCCATTCTAGGCTGGGCTGATACCCATTCTAGGCAGGGCTGATACCCATTCTAGGCAGGGCTGATACCCATTCTAGGCAGGGCTGATACCCATTCTAGGCAGGGCTGATACCCATTCTAGGCAGGGCTGATACCCATTCTAGGCAGGGCTGATACTCATTCTAGGCTGGGCTGATACCTATTCTAGGCTGGGCTGATACCCATTTTAGGCTGGCCTGATACCTATTCTAGGCTGGGCTGATACCCATTCTAGGCAGGGCTGATACCCTTTCTAGGCAGGGCTGATACCCATTCTAGGCTTTGCTGGCTGGGCTGATACCCATTCTAAGCTGGGCTGATACCCATTTTAGGCAGGGCTGATACCCATTCTAGGCAGGGCTGTTACCCATTCTAGGCAGGGCTGATACCCATTCTAGGCTTGGCTGGCTGGGCTGATACCCATTCTAGGCAGGCTGATACCCATTCTAGGTAGGGCTGATACCCATTCTAGGCTGGGCTGATACCCAATCTAGGCAGGGCTGATACCCATTCTAGGCAGGGCTGATACCCATTCTAGGCAGGGCTGATACCCATTCTAGGCAGGGCTGATACCCATTCTAGGCAGGGCTGATACCCATTCTAGGCTGGGCTGATACCCATTCTAGGCAGGGCTGATACCCATTCTAGGCAGGGCTGATACCCATTCTAGGCAGGGCTGATACCCATTCTCGGCAGGGCTGATACCCATTCTAGGCAGGGCTGATACCCATTCTAGACAGGGCTGATACCTATTCTAGGCTGGGCTGATACCCATTCTAGCCAGGGCTGATACCCATTCTAGGCAGGGCTGATACCCATTCTAGGCAGGGCTGATACCCATTCTAGGCTGGGCTGATACCTATTCTAGGCTGGGCTGATACCCATTCTAGGCAGGGCTGATACCCATTCTAGGCAGTGCTGATACCCATTCTAGGCTGGGCTGGCTGGGCTGATACCCATTCTAGGCTGGGCTGATACCCATTTTAGGCTGGCCTGATACCTATTCTAGGCTGGGCTGATACCTATTCTAGGCAGGGCTGATACCCATTCTAGGCAGTGCTGTTACCCATTCTAGGCAGGGCTGATACCCATTCTGGGCTTGGCTGGCTGGGATGATACCCATTCTAGGCAGGCTGATACCCATTCTAGGCAGGGCTGATACCCATTCTAGGCTGGGCTGATACCCATTCTAGGCAGGGCTGATACCCATTCTAGGCAGGGCTGATACCCATTCTAGGCTGGGCTGATACCCATTCTAGGCAGGGCTGATACCCATTCTAGGCAGGGCTGATACCCATTCTAGGCAGGGCTGATACCCATTCTAGGCTGGGCTGATACCCATTCTAGGCAGGGCTGATACCCATTCTAGGCAGGGCTGATACCCATTCTAGGCTGGGCTGGCTGGGCTGATACCCATTCTAGGCAGGGCTGATACCCATTCTAGGCAGGGCTGATACCCATTTTAGGCTGGCCTGATACCTATTCTAGGCTGGGCTGATACCCATTCTAGGCAGGGCTGATACCCTTTCTAGGCAGGGCTGATACCCATTCTAGGCTGGGCTGGCTGGGCTGATACCCATTCTAAGTTGGGCTGATACCCATTTTAGGCAGGGCTGATACCCATTCTAGGCAGTGCTGTTACCCATTCTAGGCAGGGCAGGGCTGATACCCATTCTAGGCTTGGCTGGCTGGGATGATACCCATTCTAGGCAGGCTGATACCCATTCTAGGCAGGGCTGATACCCATTCTAGGCTGGGCTGATACCCATTCTAGGCAGGGCTGATACCCATTCTAGGCAGGGCTGATACCCATTCTAGGCAGGGCTGATACCCATTCTAGGCAGGGCTGATACCCATTCTAGGCAGGGCTGATACCCATTCTAGGCAGGGCTGATACTCATTCTAGGCTGGGCTGGCTGGGCTGATACCTATTCTAGGCTGGGCTGATACCCATTTTAGGCTGGCCTGATACCTATTCTAGGCTGGGCTGATACCCATTCTAGGCAGGGCTGATACCCTTTCTAGGCAGGGCTGATACCCATTCTAGGCTTTGCTGGCTGGGCTGATACCCATTCTAAGCTGGGCTGATACCCATCTTAGGCAGGGCTGATACCCATTCTAGGCAGGGCTGTTACCCATTCTAGGCAGGGCTGATACCCATTCTAGGCTTGGCTGGCTGGGCTGATATCCATTCTAGGTAGGGCTGATACCCATTCTAGGCTGGGCTGATACCCAATCTAGGCAGGGCTGATACCCATTCTAGGCAGGGCTGATACCCATTCTAGGCAGGGCTGATACCCATTCTAGGCAGGGCTGATACCCATTCTAGGCAGGGCTGATACCCATTCTAGGCTGGGCTGATACCCATTCTAGGCAGGGCTGATACCCATTCTAGGCAGGGCTGATACCCATTCTAGGCAGGGCTGATACCCATTCTCGGCAGGGCTGATACCCATTCTAGGCAGGGCTGATACCCATTCTAGACAGGGCTGATACCTATTCTAGGCTGGGCTGATACCCATTCTAGCCAGGGCTGATACCCATTCTAGGCAGGGCTGATACCCATTCTAGGCTGGGCTGATACCTATTCTAGGCTGGGCTGATACCCATTCTAGGCAGGGCTGATACCCATTCTAGGCAGTGCTGATACCCATTCTAGGCTGGGCTGGCTGGGCTGATACCCATTCTAGGCTGGGCTGATACCCATTTTAGGCTGGCCTGATACCTATTCTAGGCTGGGCTGATACCTATTTTAGGCTGAGCTGACACTCATTTTAGGCTGGGCTGATACCCATTCTAGACAGGACTGATACCCATTTTAGGCTGGACTGATACCCATTCTAGGCTGTGAGACTTAATAAAGAGGTTCTGAAAGTAGATAAAGAAATTGAAGAACAATACAGAGTAACTGTGAAAAATAGGTACAATGCAATAGCTAAAATACAGAGTATAAATGAACATTGGGAAATGTTAAGGGACTCCATTCATCAAACTAGCAAAGACATGGAGAGAAGTCAAAAAGCTATGAAAAAAATGGATGAATGAAGAAATCTTAATGCTGATGGACAAAAGGAAACAGAATAGAAATAACAAACAAGAATATGCTAAGATAATTAAAGACATAAGAGAAGAGATAAATGTGTGAAGGCAAAAGAAAGTTGGTTAAATGAGCAATGCAAAGAAACTGAATTAAATTCCATTAAAGATACAAAAAATATGCATAGACAAATCAGTGAGCTCAGAGGAAGAAAAACAAGAATAAATACAGGGTGTTTGAAATCAAAAACAGGAAAGATATTATTGGAGGAAGGTGCTAAAATGAAGAGGTGGAATGAGTATACAAGAGAATTTATGATGGAGAAAGAGAAGAATTAACAGAAGAAAGTAACTTAGAAGGCCCACCTATTCTAAAAGAAGAAGTCGCTGACTGCTATGAAACATATGAAGAAAAGAAAAACAGCTGGGCCAGATGAAATCACAATAGAAGAATTAGAAGTAATGGGAGAATTTGGAGTAGATATATTAATCAAAATGTTGAATGATATTTACAGCAGTGGATATTTAGCAAGTGATATGCTGAAATCTGTATTTTTAGCTATCCAAAAAAAAAAAAAAACTAGGAGCAATTGCATGCGAAGATTTTCGTACAATTAACCTCATAAACAATGTTGCTAAGCTTCTACTCAGAATTATAATGAGAAGAACACGAAAGAAAATAAAAATGGAAATTAGTGAAGAACAGTATGGATTTGTGGAAGGAAAGGGTACAAACAATGCAACATATGTATATTACGAACACTAATAGAAAGGTCAATAGAGAAACAGAAAGCCATATATTTGCGCTTCATAGATTATACTAAGGTATTTGATAAAGTAAAACATGATGAACTGATTAAAATGTTGGAAGATATCAACATTGATGGGAAAGATTTAAGAATAATAAAGAATATTTACTGGAACCAAGTAGCAGCAATTAAAATGGGAAATAAAGAGGGTAGTTACGAACAGATAAAGCTAGGAGTACGACAGGGGTGTGTCTTGTCACCGGATCTCTTCTCCCTCTATAGCGAAGTAATAATGAGAGAGTTCAAAGAGAAGCCAGGAATACTAATCAGAGGTTATAATATAAACAATATATGCTATGCAGTTGACACAGTATTGGTGGTGGATAATGCAACAGACCTACAGCAATTGTTGGACATTGTAGTAACAGTGAGTGCACAAAAAGGACTCTCCTTGAATATCAAGAAAACAGTAACAATATTGATATAAAAGAAAATGGTGACACCAAAATGTGACAAACAATATACGCTATGCAGTTGACACAGTATTGGTGGCGGATAATGCAACAGACCTACAACAATTGTTGGACATTGTAGTAACAGAGAGTGCACAAAAAGGACTCTCCTTGAATATCAAGAAAACAGTAACAATATTGATATCAAAGAAAATGGTGACACCAAAATGTGACATAGAAGGGAAAATTCTTAACCAAGTGGATAATTTTAAATATTTAGGGGCATTTATAACATTAGATGGAAGATGTACAACAAAGATTAAGAGCAGAATAGGGCAGGCAAAAGCCATGTTTAAGAAAATGAAGAGTATCTAATGCAATAAGTCACTATCAATGAAACAACGATTGCCTGAAAGAGGTTAATGAAACTAGAACACTATATACAACAATAAGAAAGAGACAAACAGCTTTCTTTGGACATGTGATGAGAAGAGAGACATTGGAGAACATAGTGACAACTGGAAAGATCAAGGGGAAGAGAGGCAGAGGCAGACCAAGAGAAATGATGCTGGATGGATTGAGATGGTGGCATGGAGGCATATCATCAACAGAGCTGATCCAGAACA
This sequence comes from Cepaea nemoralis, assembly GCA_014155875.1. Taxonomy (NCBI): domain Eukaryota; kingdom Metazoa; phylum Mollusca; class Gastropoda; order Stylommatophora; family Helicidae; genus Cepaea; species Cepaea nemoralis. The sequence goes on from JACEFZ010021516.1 coordinate 72,776, forward strand.
CCAAAGACCAAGGAGAGCCATGAACACCTACACCAGCTGGCAGGGCACTTGATGATGAGTTGCATAGAGAAAAAGTTAATACAGACAGAAAGAATAAAGCATGATGTTAATAGAGAAATTCCTGACAGTATACATCTATGATCATATAGTAAATCCTTTGCAGAATTTTGCTCTTCTCACAGCCCACTGGAAAGACTTCATCCTACACCAGTTTTGCAACTTCATACGTTTTCATAAAGAGTGTCTTTAATTCCTGTATCCACCACCATGGCGTATCGGGAGTGGGACATCTTGCTTATCATCGCGAGGTTTTCCGGAAGGTGTTAAGGGAGCGAGGTTCTGCAACGGACATGCTACTGAATGAATGAATCCATGCCTTGTCATCCAGGACCCATACCTTCCATTATTGTTCTTTCTAAACTACTGTGATGTTTTATGTGGCCAAAGTATTTTAGTTTCTGAGACATGATACTGTTTAAAATCCCAGTTTCTTCGATTCAGATCTTGTAGGATGTCTGTATTTTTCTTTCCCCAAGTTATTTTAAGAGTTTTTTTGTAACATTTAAGTTAAAATTACATTTTTTCTTTAGCATTTGTGAAATGATCAATGACCCACATCTTTCCACGGGAAAGATTACTGTTCTGAAAATGTATACCTTTATTTGTTTGCTGGTGATGTGTCATAGGCTCCTAATTATGTTTAACCTCTGAACTGCTAAGTTGTGTCATAGGCTCCTAATTATGTTTAACCTCTGAACTGCTATGTTGTGTCATAGGCTCCTAATTATGTTTAACCTCTGAACTGCTATGTTGTGTCATAGGCTCCTAATTATGTTTAACCTCTGACCTGCTATGTTGTGTCATAGGCTCCTAATTATGTTTAACCTCTGAACTGCTATTTTGTGTCATAGGCTCCTAATTATGTTTAACCTTTGAACTGTAATGTTGTGTCATAGGCTCCTAATTATGTTTAACCTCTAAACTGCTATGTTGTGTCATTGACTCCTAATTATGTTTAACCTCTGAACTGTTATGTTGTGTCATAGGCTCCTAATTATGTTTAACCTCTGAACTGCTATGTTGTGTCATAGGCTCCTAATTATGTTTAACCTCTGAACTGCTATGTTGTGTCATAGGCTCCTAATTATGTTTAACCTCTGAACTGCTATGTTGTGTCATAGTCTCCTAATTATGTTTAACCTCTGAACCACTATGTTGTGTCATAGTCTCCTAATTATGTTTAACCTCTGAACCACTATGTTGTGTCATAGACTCCTAATTATGTTTAACCTCTGAACTGCTATGTTGTGTCACAGGCTCCTAATTATGTTTAACCTTTGAACTGTTATGTCATGTCATAGGCTCCTAATTATGTTTAACCTCTGAACTGCTATGTTGTGTCATAGGCTCCTAATTATGTTTAACCTCTGAACTGCTATGTTGTGTCACAGGCTCCTAATTATGTTTAACCTTTGAACTGTTATGTCGTGTCATAGGCTCCTAATTATGTTTAACCTCTGAACTGCTAAGATGTGTCATAGGCTCCTAATTATGTTTAACCTCTGAACTGCTATGTTGTGTCATAGTCTCCTAATTATGTTTAACCTCTGAACCACTATGTTGTGTCATAGGCTCCTAATTATGTTTAACCTCTGAACTGCTATGTTGTGTCATAGGCTCCTAATTATGTTTAACCTCTGAACTGCTATGTTGTGTCATAGTCTCCTAATTATGTTTAACCTCTGAACCACTATGTTGTGTCATAGTCTCCTAATTATGTTTAACCTCTGAACCACTATGTTGTGTCATAGGCTCCTAATTATGGTTACCCTCTGAACTGCTATGTTGTGTCATAGGCTCCTATTTATGTTTAACCTCTGAACTGCTATGTTGTGTCATAGGCTCCTAATTATGTTTAACCTCTGACCTGCTATGGCTAGTCTCCTTCTGATTTCTATGTAACAGTCCCTATTATTGTTAATTGTGGAGACAAGGTAATAAAATTGACACAATTTCTTCATTGTTGACTGTTAACATAATTAAGATGTATAATCAGAATACAGAATGATAGCAAACAATGCTAATAACGAGAGAGTTGAATCCTAATTTCTATAATCTACAAAATCACCTCCGCTGCTATCTTCAAAGCCTCTGTAAAGCCCTTGTCACTTCCACTGGATACAAGACTTTTATAGGCAGCATTGAGAGGATCAACCTGGCAGAGTACATATAATTCAAAGAGCATTTAATAATTATTTTATTTATTCTGATTCTCTCTCTGCAATGATAATGACATTACAAATTGTGATTCTTTCTCACTCTCTTTCAGTCACCTCACTCTCCTCACTACTACACATTTGGATACACACCAATACCATTGCACATGTGCATGCAGGCAGACATTAATTTCTATAATTTAGTTTTGCTGTTTACTTATTTCCATGCTTAGTACCACTTTTTATATTTTGGTTTTATCTTTTCATTACTGGTTTAATGCTATTCTTATAGTTTCACTGATGTTTATGTTATGCCTTAATTAAGTTCTTAAGACTTAAAATAGGTGTGTTTGTGCCCACTGATGATTTAAAATTTTGTTCAGTATCTGATCTCGTGTGCTCTCAACAGTTGTTAAAAATAAGCAGTAAAAAAATCAAATAATAGTTATACACCTAAAAACAAGGGGAAGGACAATTAAACATGGAGGTGAATAATAAAAAAACAAAACAAGGAAGGAACTACAAGAGATAGCAAAGAATAGGTGGGACTAATGTCATGTGGTTGATGACCTATGTTTCTGCGGGGTTCTATACCCCAAGGAACATAGGTTCTCAACCACATGACATTAGTCCCACCTATCCTTTGCTATCTCTTGTAGTTGCTATCTCTTGTAGCAGAAGAATTTCACGGAAAGTAAACTGTACAGATAATGCAGAAAATCTTGGATTTAACTGACTCTGATATGTCAGAGTCAGTTAAATCCAAGTTAAATCCAGTTATATGACTAAAGATTTAATCTGGATCATTCTTGTCTAGATCTGAAATGCCCCGAAGCAGTTTTCTGCTATGGGTCTGTGATATGATAGCACTAACACATTCTGTAGGCCTGGATGGAGAAGAAAAGGTGGCCAGCCTTTACGTCAATTTTGCAAACAACGAGTCCAGTCAAACCCATGTCTGACCAAAATATTTAATGGACAAATGATAATACAATGCATTAATTAATAATAGTATACAAAAGAAATTATTTAAATTAAAGAATCTCAAAAGCAGTAAATAAGTAAGTAAAGGGCCCTTTGCATGCCTTAAGGTGCATAGAGGTAGACCTATATTTGTATGGCACTCAGTGGGTGATGTGATAAAAACTCCACCGTGGAGCACACACGGCAGGGGGCTTCTGATTGTCAGAAGAGGTTCCCCTTCCCTAAATGTTTCGGCCCTTTTACTTCTTAACATTCTCTAGGGACAGGCCCGTCCAGGTCATGACTCTGGACTTCTTTCCCCGACCGTGCTAGACATTTGGTTGTTTACGTTGTCCTTGTGTTGTTCCAGTGCTTGTTCCTTAACTGTGAACATGTCTGCTCTCAAAGCCTCCCCTCCTTCAGGGAGGAGGGCCTGTGCACCCGGTGCTTGGTCCCCTCACACCATCCTAGCACTGTGGTCATGGGGAGCCAGCTTCTTCCCCAGCCACCGCCTCTGTCACCTCCGTTCATCTTCATTGCCATGTTTCTTCTTCGTGACCCATTCACGGCACCACACTCTGGAAAGCCGGTTCTTCCTCTGGGTCCCTGGACCCATCTCTTAATCTCTGCTGCGAAGTGCGGCTTTCGTAAGATGACTACTGCCCTGGTATGGAGGTTGGACTTCGGCCGACATTTGCATGATCTGGCGGCTGTGATTTGCCCCACCGAACAGTCCCATACTCAGATGCACTACCCTCGCTCGGAGGGAAGGCTATAGAGTCAACGCGAGGCAGTGTAAGTTTTAGTTCTTATTGAGAGATTGGTTTCGATGTTAGTTGCTCTGCAGTTACAGACAGAAACTTTAACCATATTACTGATGACGAGACTTGTCCCATTCTACGTTTCAGCAATTCCACAGCCAACACGAGGCCTTTTCAGCTGCATCACCGTTGTTTTTGTGCCCGAGTTCTCACTTGTTCTTTGATGCCTAACTGCTTTAATACGTCATACATGGAGTTGGAGACTAGACCTCTTGGGCCCATCTCTACGGCGAATAGCCTGAGAGTGTACCCTTCCTGTCTCAGACTAGCGGCCATGTCAATGTGCTTCTCCATCTTGTACATGTCTTGTTCCTCGATATTCGACTTATATGGGACCGTCAGCTCAATCAGCATTAGTTGTTTGGCAGACGAGGAGTGAAGTACAATGTCAGGTCACAAGCGAAACTGCTGGATTACTTCAAGGTACTCCCCATGGCCCTTCAAATCCATGGTCAGCTCCTCGTAACCCGCGCCATTGAAAATGGACGGCAGGTCGGCAGAACAGACTTCCTTGTCTCTACGCTGCTGCCCAGTTCTGACGAAGTAAATCCCCAGCGGCCGCGGCCTGGTCGCTATATTCATCCACGTCAGTATCATGTCGTGAAATGCTGTACCATACTCATTTCACATTAAATTTGTTTTGGGTAGTGTGAAGCAGAATTCCAGTCGCCAGCATGGCGGTTAGGCTTTGAACCTTTGCGGCCTGTGGTGTGTTTATGCTTGTGGCTACGGTTTACAATCGCATTTTCCTCATGTTGGACTAGTAGTACATGGTTCTGTCGCTCTGCTACTGAGTGAGTGCATGGGCGACACCGTGAGCTATGAACAATGGCTACCGGCAGTTGCTGAATTGACTGTTTAGCCCTTTCGGTTCACAAGTGTATTTTTTGGGAGACTCCTGGGAGTTGGCACTGAAGCTGCGGAGTTCGTGCTTTGTGCGACGCTTTCGGCGGGTCGCCCTGCGGTAAGAGACCAAGCCATGTGAGAAAAGCCAGGTCAATGAAGTCTTTCTGGTGACTGCCGAGTCCTTAGTCCATCGACGATGAACTGTGGTGAGTGTGGATGAATTTTGTGTCGGCATTCTGACGGCGGCATTATGCACAGTGTACCTTTGCGGGCTTGCTGGATTACCGAGACTCCTGTCTATTCCACTTTTCACATTGGACAGTGGGGAGCATTTTGTATGATATTCGCTGGCACGGGAATGGAGCATAATGGGGATGACCCATTGCTGTGAAGTTGGAACCTCAACTGACTAACTAACTAACTAACGAAGCAGAATTGCTTTTGTTTTGTTTCTAGTCTGCCTCAAGATACAGCTAGATTGTATACAAAACCTTTCTGTTATTCTGAATTGTTTATTAAATAATTTGGCAACCTATGCATACAGTAGTTACAAGAAAGAGTGTAAATATATATACAGTACAATCCAGTCACAATGAAAGAAGAAAAGAAGGTTTTTACTTTACATACATAATGGGACATTTTCATAGCCTTTGTGAACAAATATGAATTTAAATGTGGTACATTAAATATAACTACTTATGAAATTACAACTTTCCCTCATAGCATCGCATGTTTGTGAATTTTATGGTGTTAAAAATAATCAATCTATAGCTAAATTACAAGTTTCCTTTTCAAAACACAGTTTCGCTAGCTCTCAATGTGTTTCCAAAGTATAGAACAATAACACATGCAAAAATTACGTAATCATCAATATAATTTCATTTTGTGAATTGGCATTTAAAAAAAAAATTAAAAACAATTGAACAAGTAATAATAAATAGGGGTTAAAAAGTTAGATTAAATAACCACATTTCCTTTCACTGTAATTCAGTGATTTTCCATATTAATGGATGACCCTGACCCAGTTTGACTGTTAAATTGAGAGTTTACTGTAATTGTGAAGAACGTGACAGAAAATGGCGACAGAATAATTGCTATCAACACAGATTAACTACACAAGACATTGACTACAACAGGATAGGGAAATACAAACAGAAACAAACAAGATATATTTAGATCCCATGGAGAAACAACAAATAAAAGCTTATATACCATACCTCACCAAGATGCCAGGCCAGGTGAATCAAAATCAGATCACATTAACCCTACTATTTATTTGGCCTGGTACTAATTTTTAGCCTGGGTTGATCTGGAAGCCTTAGTTAAATTAGCAGCATATCCTTTACAGGACGCTGCAGTCAACCCCTGTATTTTTGGGCCATTTGTGATTTCTTGGCAAGTTTACACTCAATAGTTTACCATTGCTTTCAGAATGACTGGCACCCATACCACTGTATGGAAACCAACGTAAGGCAGTCTGCTGCCAAATCGCCTGCCACCATGTTTTTAAAGCAGGATTATTAATTGCATTCATAACGCCTTCGACACAGAGTGTGGTTTTATTAGTGAAGGGAAAAAAAAAAATTATTATTGTGAATAAAACAAATTTCTGCCTGGAAAGGGATTCAATGCATAACCACCAGGTTATCATGCTTTCCATAACATACAATATACAAACAGTGACCCTATTCCTAAAACTACAGGATCCTAGAATCAGACTTGATACTGGGAGGTGAAAATGAGAGGAAGGCACAGCTGTATCCATGACCAGTGACATTATGGGCTTGCATGCTGGGAAAAACAAGAGTTTTGCTTGGAGAGAAATGCCATCAGTTCCATTTCAAAATAATGTCTAAAATATAGTCACAAACCATACATTAATATTATTTAAGTCAGCATAATTTTTATCAGGGTAAAATAGCTGCAAATAAGAACCAGAATGTAATAATTATATTAATATTGTAAACAGGATTCCATCAGATTAAGAAATCAATAGCAAGTTCAAAATATACAACATTAACAATGACTTAAACTATGGTAAGAAAGCTAGAAAAATGTGAAAATTATCCAACTTACCATTGTGCGATATCTAGGTTTAGCGCCACCATATCTGAGGATTGTTATAATTTCATTACATTTCCAAATATTATTAGGGAGCAACAAAAGCATGTGATAGTTTATTTCCATCATCACCATCATCATGTTCCATGCCAACAACTGTGTGCGGTCAAGGCTAACCATCTCACTTGGATCAGGCAAGTGTTACTGTTATATTTATACCATGCGGTCAAGACATCCAGGTATATATCTTACTGTCTTGCCCTTGCTCTTTTCTGTGAATTGATGAATCTAGGCATCTGTAAAGAAGGTAGTCTGCCATTGCTTTCCTTCTTGGCAATGACCATACTGGCTGGTGATCATATCCATTGTCTCTATAGAGAGATCCTCTTCTTACCGTCACAAATTTAAGACCACACCTAAATCAAGTGGCTCATTTAAAGAAAAACAATCATGCCTTTCGATGTGTATCTGTTATTAACAGAGTAATGAAGAGCAAAAACAAAAAAACGCAGAGTCACTGAGATCTGCAGGTCTTACAAGATCACTCATCAAAACAATAAGGAAAAGACAAATGAAATGTATGGGACATATCAACAGAAAAGATGAAACAGAGAAAAGAGCTTAATGTGGGAAAATACTAGGTAAAAGAGGCAAAGGAATACAAAGAAAGATATAAATTAAAAGCTTAAACAGTTGAGCAACAAATAATAATATAAGCAGTACCAACGTCATCAAAATATCAAACGACAGAAAAGACTGGAGAATCATGATCACTGATGTCTGCTCCAGACCAGGTACTAAATAGAAAGCGAATTACAAAGTTATGAGCTATTGATGAGAGCTAGCACTAGACACAAGGATTTATGTTTAACTAGCTTGGTCATGCTGATGAGAGCTAGCACTAGACACAAGGATTTATGTTTAACTAGCTTGGTCGTGCTGATGAGATCTAGCACTAGATACAAGGATTTATGTTTAACTAACTTGGTCGCGCTGATGAGAGCTAGCACTAGACACAAGGATTTATGTTTAACTAGCTTGGTCATGCTGATGAGATCTAGCACTAGACACAAGGATTTATGTTTAACTAACTTGGTCGTGCTATTGAGAGCTAGCACTAGACACAAGGATTTATGTTTAACTAACTTGGTCATGCTGACGAGAGCTAGCACTAGACACAAGGATTTATGTTTAACTAACTTGGTCGTGCTATTGAGAGCTAGCACTAGACACAAGGATTTATGTTTAACTAACTTGGTCATGCTGACGAGAGCTAGCACTAGACACAAGGATTTATGTTTAACTAACTTGGTCGTGCTATTGAGAGCTAGCACTAGACACAAGGATTTATGTTTAACTAACTTGGTCATGCTGATGAGAGCTAGCACTAGACACAAGGATTTATGTTTAACTAACTTGGTCATGCTGATGAGAGCTAGCACTAGACACAAGGATTTATGTTTAACTAACTTGGTCATGCTGATGAGAGCTAGCACTAGACACAAGGATTTATGTTTAACTAGCTTGGTCATGCTGATCGTGAATATGAACTGAAGCATTGCCAGTTAGCTCTAGTTTTCAACATACTGGAGTGGGATGGGTGGTTCAGTGGGCTGGTGGTTTCACCTTCCAGTATCTACAGCCCTGATGTGTGAATCCACACAAGTTGGACAGCCTTGAGCATCAGTTGGATAATACAGTCTGTAAGTCTTTACATTTTCTTCTTATCATTCTTTGAATTGTTGTGCATATGTGTAATTCAAGATACAATTGGGTGCAGATATGTAATTCAAGATGCCATAAGAATGTTTGAACAGTGCAGACTATTTTTGTGGACAAATTACTTTGCTATCACAAAGGCGACCCATTACCTATGACCCATTATGTCAGTTGTGAGATCGATGACTAGCATTGGTATTGGGCCTTCACACATGTTGCCAGTTGTGGGCAACAGCTTTCCAATGGTGTGGAGGGAACCATCTTAAAGATTGTTACTTACAGAAAACTTCTTCAACTGGCCATAGTATTTGTATGAGGAAGAAAAAGTGACCAGTGACTTATCTGAATATTACCTTTACTATAAGGCCATTGAAGAACATCACAAATGTGCTTAAGGAGACAACAGTGTTATGATAATCAATAGCTTAATGTGGTATCTGGCATGACAAGTTTAAATCTATGGTATACCTACAGACTTCACATAGTTCTATTGTCTCAAATGACATCTATACTCCACATTCAAGATAGATATCACAAGCCTGTGCCAATGAGGTCTAGTAAATATGATGACAGAGTATGTCCTACAAGGATGTTCCCTGCAATGAGGCTTAACCTTTTACAAGGCACACGTTTTTCCTTTTTGTTAACTCTGAACAGGCAAGATTTTTCAGATTTTCAGTAAGATTTAGGGTTACGTTAGTTAAAACATCCAATCTAAGATGTTAGTGATTTTTGTGAAATAAAAAAAAACAAAATGAAGGAAAATGAATGCAGATTTATAATTTTACTCACACATGAAATAAATAATCCAATTATGCCAGTAATCCACACATGAACACAAATATTTACAAAATACAACATATTGTTTGTGATTGTCAGTCATCTATACTGCACTACTTTCTTCAGCCAGATTTTCAGAATCAGAATCACTTTCTTCAAAGTCCAAGAGATACGAAGTGTGTACACTGCATATGCTGATATCACTGAAATCTAGCTCCGATTCATAGTCAACTTCGTGCACTTCAATGTCACTTAAATTGAACCCAGCAAAATTTCCACTATCACTTGAAGAATCGTCAAAATCCATTTTGAATAACAAAGCACAAAAACCCTAAAAACTGTTTTAAAATCCGATCAAATTTAAAGAAAACACTTGCAAATGACGCCCACACTATAAAGCTATCAGCAACACTGGAAATAAACAATAGGAAGTCCCGCAAAATCTCACAATCGCGTGTTTACAACCCTTAGTTTTCACATGACGCTTTCAGGCGTTTTGCCCATTCGGTAGTAAAGATGTTTTCGGCCGCTGTGCCCTGTAAAGGGCTAAAGAAGAGGATATGGCCAAAATCCATAACACTGAAAGATAAACTATATAGCAGCATACAGTACACTGTCAAACAATCCAGAATCCCAGTCCAGTTGAGTGATAATCACAGAATAAGAAGAAATTATACTTGCTCTTGGCCTAATGTATCTTCTGTTTAAAGATGTCCAATCAATATCTATCCATTTTGTTTTATTCATTGCTTTGACAGGATACATTTTTTGCAGCAACACATTTTACTCAAAAACACTTGACAAAATTAAACATACACAAAAAAACCAAGCCAGGATAAAACTATTCAACCTCATAATGGCCTGGAGTCCTGTCCCTAAAGCAGCAGATAAACTGTCTCTGGTTGCTACTTTCAGTTCCTGGGCTGCTCCAGTGAAGAACAGACTGTAAAGCTGCAAACAAAATTGTCAGATGACATACAGAAACACATATTTAATAGTGCGACCGAACTCTGTCAGTATCAAACAAAGTATCACATACTGAACTAAAATATATCCAAGTACTTATAACCTCTGTACACATTGTGTGGAGCTGCAGTGACATAGGGGTTAGTGTGATTCCATGCCAGGGTTGTGGTCTGGGCTCAATTGTCAGCAGAGGTAGGATTACTGTTTCCAGCCAGAACAATTCTGGGGCTGACCCCAGTCTCATTAAAATGGGTAGCAGAAAGCTTTCAGAATGTTCTGGGAAGGACATGTGATGAGGGCGGGAACTGGCCACCCCACATCAAATGTCTGGGCTTAGAATACGGGATAGCTGGACACTTCACATCCCATGGGCAGTATCTGCTACAGGACTGCCTTTATCTTTTAACTGACTGCACATCATGTAACATACACCTTCATTACTTACTGCGCAGCAAGTAACACACCTTCATTGCTTACTGCACATCACAAAACACACCTTCATTGCTTACTGGACATCATGTAACACACCTTCATTACTTACTGCACATTATGTAACACACCTTCATTACTTACTGCACATCATGTAACACACCTTCATTACTTACTGCACATCATGTAACATATGCCTTCATTACCTACTGCGCAGCACGTAACACACCTTCATTACTTACTGCACATCACATAACACACCTTCATTGCTTACTGCACATCATGTAACACACCTTCATTACTTACTGCACATCATGTAACACACCTTCATTACTTACTGCACATCATGTAACATACACCTTCATTACCTACTGCACAGCACGTAACACACCTTCATTACTTACTGCACATCATGTAACATATGCCTTCATTACCTACTGCGCAGCACGTAACACACCTTCATTACTTACTGCACATCATGTAACACACCTTCATTACTTACTGCACATCATGTAACATAAACCTTCATTACTAACTGCACATCATGTAACATACACCTTCATTGCTTACTGCACATCATGTAACACACCTTCATTACTTACTGCACATATGTAACATACACCTTCATTGCTTACTGCACATCACGTAACACACCTTCATTACTTACTGCACATCATGTAACACACACCTTCATTACTTACTGCACATCATGTAACACACCTTCATTACTTACTGCACATCATGTAACATACACCTCCATTGCTTACTGCACATCATGTAACATACACCTTCATTACTTACTGCACATATGTAACATACACCTTCATTGCTTACTGCACATCACGTAACACACCTTCATTACTTACTGCACATCATGTAACACACACCTTCATTACTTACTGCACATCATGTAACACACACCTTCATTACTGACTGCACATCATGTAACACACCTTCATTACTTACTGCACATTATGTAACATACACCTTCATTGCTTACTGCACATCATGTAACACACACCTTCATTACTTACTGCACATCATGTAACACACACCTTCATTACTTACTGCACATCATGTAACACACCTTCATTACTTACTGCACATCATGTAACACACCATTTCTTACTGCACATCATGTAACACACCTTCATTACTTACTGCATACTGTGTAACACACCTTCATTACTTACTGCACATCATGTAACACACCTTCATTACTTACTGCATACTGTGTAACACACCTTCATTACTTACTGCACATCATGTAACACACCATTACTTACTGCACATCATGCAACACACCTTCATTACTTACTGCATACTGTGAAAAACACCTTCATTACTTACTGCACATCATGTAACACACCTTCATTACTTACTGCATACTGTGTAACACACCTTCATTACTTACTGCACATCATGTAACACACCTTCATTACTTACTGCACATCATGTAACACACCTTCATTACTTATTGTACATCATGTAACACACTTTCATTACTTACTGCAAATCACACATTTCCCTATCATTCAGATGAAAGTGTTTTGAGCACTCAGGGTGTAACTAATCAATATATGCTGCTGTCCTTCATATACAATGGGTTAAAATTTATAAATATAATGGTCTGGTACCGAAAGAGTTAACCCTACCCTACCAGACCGCTCTACCGATTTATCAGTAATTTCCTAATCTGCCGCTATACCCCTGTACCTAATTTTTGGTACTTTGCCTAGTACCTGAAAAAAATGCGTCACAAACTAAAAATAAGCAACCAATCGTTTTCAAACTTCATGGTTAGCCATTGCAAATGCCTGCCCCCATAGGTTTGAATTGACTTTGTGTGATTTAACATGAAAAAATTTTGAAAATTCCCAATGAATCGAGCGGCTGATGAACCAAGCACTTCAACAAGAAAGCGAAGTAGGTCTAGGCTTTTCACAGTCCAACAGGTGATCGATACTTTGGTTTATTCAGACTGGATTGGCATACAAAGGTGGAATATTGGCGCTAGATGAAAGGTAGACCTATTTTCTACAATGTCTCCAAGTTACATCTTATTCTAACAACTTGTTTGCATGTAACTAACATTTTTCTATATCATGTTGGTTTTTTCTCTTTAATGCTCAGGAGCCCAGGTATAGGGGACAGTTAGGTTCAGGGCCTCAGGGCTGGTAGGGTTAAACTTATTAAGCAAGGTCCCATATAAACTAACAGTAAAGTAATGGACCCTTTTACACACCTGAAGGTGCAATGAGCGTATAGTGCTAGATCCACATTTTTATAGATCAAACGGCACTCGGTGGGTCATGTGATAAGTCTCATGCCAGCCACTTTCCCTTCCCAAGACACTTCTTGGTACACTTTTAAGGCTGGGTAGACCTGGAATCCCAGGTCAATGTTTTAAAATGTGAATCTGCCCAATGCAGATCGACCCATGACCCCCGAGCCAGCAGGCAAGTGTCTAAGCTCTATGCTACTGGGTCTCCCAAGTTCCTGTTTGCTTCATTTCTTGGTGTATAAACTTCAGAGAGCAATGGCGAGATGTTCTTTTATGTTTATCTAAAGGAGAAGCTAACAATGAATATAAGAGTAGATGGAGAGATACTAGAACAAGTAACAATTTAAAAAAATTATACTAGCAGCAACAGAAGATGACAGAACTGAAACAGACATAACAATGAGCATAGGGATGGTCAAAATTACAATTTAACAGCATGAAACAGATTTTATCTAGACAGGATAAACAGGATTTTAACAATGAAAAGTGAAAAACAATTATACTAAACACTACTACAAGTTACAAGTATGGACAATGAACAAGCAGTTAGAACCTCAAAGGAAATAATACTTACATTTAGACACACCTGAATATCTTCATACAATATACACAACACAAACAACACATATTATACAACACAAACACACATATTATACAACACAAACAACACATATTATACAACACAAACAACACATATTATACAACACAAACAACACATATTATACAACACAAACAACACATATTATACAACACAAACAACACATATTATACAACACAAACAACACATATTATACAACACAAACAACACATATTATACAACACAAACAACACATATTATACAACACAAACAACACATATTATACAACACAAACAACACATATTATACAACACAAACAACACATATTATACAACACAAACAACACATATTATACAACACAAACAACACATATTATACAACACAAACAACACATATTATACAACACAAACAACACATATTATACAACACAAACAACACATATTATACAACACAAACAACACATATTATACAACACAAACAACACATATTATACAACACAAACAACACATATTATACAACACAAACAACACATATTATACAACACAAACAACACATATTATACAACACAAACAACACATATTATACACACAAACAACACATATTATATAACACAAACAACACATATTATACAACACAAACAACACATATTATACAACTGATGGCTTCATGTTCTAGAATGTCAACATGGATATTTAGGCTGGAACACTTCTGGGGACCTATGACCAAGTGTCTACAGTCACTGACATTGTTGAAAGCCTGTGCTGTTGGCAGTTCCTTGCCAGAGATAACAGGAAGTGTGGTGAAACACTGTATTCATTATTCACGTCACTTTTTTGGGGAGGTTTCATTAACTGTGACTACCTGGAGAGCTCGTGCATACTTAATAATAAGTGCAGATGAGCAGCACCCTCTGCATGACGCTATATTCAGAGAAAAGGGTGACAGGCTAAAGAGGGGCAAATCATGGATGGGTCGGGCGGAAGATGTCGTCAGACAGGTCTGCAGTCTTACCAGTATCAACCCCGGCAAGGAATGGGTGCCAGTGCCTCCAGCTTTTAAGTGCACTTTCTCCTGCATTATCACACTCGACAGACGGTGCAGAGAACAGAACCCTGCTGCTGTCAATGCAGAGATCAACGCGCTCATCTATGAACACTCAGATAGCCCCGAAGTGCTCATCTATACAGAGGATCTGTTGTAAAGTAGCAGAGAAGTGCATGGGCATTTACAGCCCGTTCAGCGGGCCGAACCGTTCAAGAATCCAGTGGTGCCCACTTTATGACCACGAGCAGCATGACGATGGAGGTGATGGCAGTTACACAGGCTTTCATATGGCTGGAATCGCAGCATTATACCAACGTGTGTGTACTAAGTGACTCAATGAGCATGATTCAGAAGGTCGAAGCTGGAGCTGTACGCAGACAGTGGACTGAGTCGCTGCGGAAGTCTGTTGTCCGTAAAGTCACCTTCATCTTTGTCCCGGGACATGCAGGAGTCGAGGGAAATGAACGAGCTGATAAACTGGCTGGCTCTGTACCCTCTGTAGAAGGCCAGCCCATGGTTCGTGCTGATGTTATTAACGCCCTTAAAGATATGGCGAGAACAGAGGACTTTGACGTCAGTGAATCCACATCGCTGTCCAGGATGAAAGACTTGGGAGTAAGAATCGGT
Organism: Cepaea nemoralis; assembly: GCA_014155875.1. Taxonomy (NCBI): domain Eukaryota; kingdom Metazoa; phylum Mollusca; class Gastropoda; order Stylommatophora; family Helicidae; genus Cepaea; species Cepaea nemoralis. Next base: position 88,109 of record JACEFZ010021516.1, read on the forward strand.
ACGGCCAAGCGCGAGAGGTACATTGGGAAAACGAGGTGCCTCGTCAACCAACACAGAACTGGCACTATTAGCCACCGGACGCTGATGCATATGCTGGGGGGAGGATCTGAGCACCTATGGACCTGTCCGGAGTGCAATCAAGATACCCCAACTGATAACTGATAACTGATTAACTGTGACTGGATACACCAGATCGCGTACTCATATATAATATACATGAAAATGTAACGGATGTGTCACCATTAGCTACATACAAAATGATTTAATGACTGCTACTCACTGCCCCAGACGATCCTCCCATGACATTGCCTGTAATCTGAGCCAAGCTAAGAGCCAGAGTGTGTGGACAATCAATGGGGAGACCTGGATTACTTGCAGAGCCAAGCTTAGCTAAGACAGCTGCAGATTATATTTAGAACAATTATAAGCAAAGATAACTTTATGATCGGTTTTATATTTTTTTCCCCAACTTTATGGCAACCCTATTAGGATAATAATTTGTCACCAATGTAGGAGGAGCGGCTGGCCGAGTGGCTAGAATGCTGGATTTTCCTTTGGGAGACCCGGGTTCGAATCCTCGGTAAGGTGTGGGATTTTTTTCTGTCGGGGGAAAAAACAAAATCCTAACTTGCACAGTTCACGGCGACTGCACTAGCCAGGCGGCCTTAATTCCTCAGGCTCAAAGACCCCCTGCCATACACCGCAGGGTACTATATTGGCAGTAAATGACAGTTTTCTGACAGTAGGATCTCTGTACATTGTCTATCTGAGTAGTGATGCTGATATGCTCCAGGTGTAGTCAAAAAGCTATTAGTGAAAACTGTAATAATAAGTTTGTTACATTAATGGAATACTTCTTCTTCCATACATTTTCCAATGGAGCATAGCCCCATAGACACCCCCCCCCCCCCCCCCAACAACAACAACAACTCACGCCAACCCCTTTGATGGTCTTGTTCACAATTTGTTTGTCATTGTAGCCAGTGTTCTATGGGACAAGATGGCCATTTTTATGCCAACTGAACACAGGGCCTCTTATGCATGGTAATTTAGTCTTACTATTTGTCTGCTTCGCTAATGGGCTACATTAATATAGATGAACAGAATACTTGTATCAGAAAAATCATGCTTATATATTTTCAACTTAAAAACAAAAATATTAGGTTGGGCATCTTTGTCCAAAAAGTTAAAGTGGCCAGTATTTAAGGGAAAATATTCCCAAGTGTTCACAGCAGGAAAATGTGTTATAAATTTATGTTTCATGTAAAGATGTCACATCATGATGATGATTATGCAAGATTTCCCCTTGATCTCTTGGTAATGGATTACATGTGCTAGCCTTCTAGCCTTTTCAGACAGGGACAAAAAATAAGAAGTCCTATGTGCTCATTGCAGGAATTAATAATTCTTTGCCATTTGAAATTTATAAAGAGTAGGCCATATGGTTGCTGCCTTGGCAAACTCTCAAAATCAGAAATCTACTCACAAAAAATATTTATTGTGTGGATTCTCGTATACACACACTGAGATCCTAGCTGGTGTTACAGAGTTTGTGAAGTGAGCTGAAATGTGTCTAGTATTATCTGAAGGAACTGATAAGAGCACAAGTAAAATTTAACAGTGCAATGAAGATGGTCCATTAGCCAATTAATGATATAGGAAAACTCACTATTAGCTCCCAAGGTTAAAGTAGAACCACAGTCTCCATCTCCAGATTGTGTGTCTAGATCATTCAGTTCTTTTTCCATACTGACTAACTTCTGACAAGCAGACTGGATTGCCTTGAACACTAGAGCTGTTGATTCTGGACCAAACATGCAGAAACATCATTACACCATGTTTCTGAGTGGACAGTCAACACTCAATAGTTAAAACTTGCTCGTATAGTTACTGCTGTCTAAAACTGGTAAGCTAAGGTTACATGTTAGAGTATCCACTTCAAGGTAAGAGGTTTTACACCATGTGGCTCAGTCTCTCTCAGCAGAATAACAAGCCAGTGCCAAGAGCACCTCGCAAAGCACCAACTTTGTAGATACAGTAATGATCCTCTGTTTCTCTGGAAAAATTTTACTCATGCTCTGAACGACTGAGTCTGAAAATTTGAAATTTAACTCATGACCTTCAGAGCGTGAGACTGATGGCTTAACCCCCCTTTGTTAAGCTGTCAACTTCAGGCATGCTGGTACCACTCTTATGAATATTACTGGTCTGTGTCTCAAGTTAGAGACCCTGAAAGTTAGCGATTGTTAGAGCCAACTATTGTAGGTTTTCCCCTGGCTTTTGGAAATGTAGGAAATTTAGAGGATAACTAATCATTTCACATGTGTGAGGCAAAAAACAATCTTCTTCATATATTATCACTGAAATATAATACAAGGGAAAGTCATTAAGTAAAGTGTTTCTCACATTATTTTATTAAAAAGTGCATGAAGAGTACAGGCAACAGAAAATGTTATTTCAGGACATACATTGGCACTTAAGTAATACTCTATGTAGGGGACTTGAGGAACGAGGAATTTGCACATGCGCAATAGCCATATTAAAATGGCTGCCCCACTGCTGACTTGTACTGTGAAAGAACAACAAGTTATTATTCATCTGTTGTGGTCAGAAAATGTAAAACCTTACAAAATCCACAGAAGAATGAAGGCTAAGTACGGTGAGTTGTTTGAGGCAGGGAAGGAATGTATGAATGGGTAGAAAAATTTCAAAATGGAAGATGCAGGAATCCACTGAGAAAGTCATAATGACATCTTTTGGGATATCAAGGGCTCAATATTCATGCATTTCTAGGAAAGGGGTAAAAATTATGATTAACACTCAAAACTGTGAACAAATCAATTTCAATTTCAAGTCTGCGATGTGATCGAAACACTGGGGACTTCACTCATAAGGAGTATTATTGCTGCACAACAACACACGCCCTCATACAGCTGCACATACAGTGGGTATACTACGTGCTCTGAAATTCGAGGTCTTGAAACATCCAGCACACAGTCCAGACTTAGTGCCATTGGACTTTTCTTTGCTTGGACCCTTGGAAGAACTATGAGAGTAACTATGTTGAGTAACAACACACACAACATTTATGGTTCACACCATATGTAAAAAAGCATATTTGTAAAATTTCTGTTACTGAATGACTTCCCCTCATAATTACAAATGGGAGGACTATGCATTTTTCACTCTCACTCTCTTTCTCATATGGACCCAGACACACAAATACACCCATCAATTTCCGCATCCATTCCCACAGACACCCAAACAGAACAAAATGGATTGGGGTATCTAGTAATATATTCCCAATATGGTACATGGAATGGAAATGGGTTCTTTAGTTTGATTTTTAATATGTCTAAATATAATTGACATGTTTACTGTAACAATATTTCAATTACCTAAATCAAGTTTAGCTGCACCAGCATCGGACAGTGACTCATCTTCTGACTGCACTGATACCAAACCTGGAGTCTTCCTGATGCTCATGCCTAGAGCTAGGTACGGTGTGTGCCAAGCTGGGGCCTCAGTGGGGAAATCTAGGGACAAATTAATCCAGTTTTACCTAGTTTATGGTACAAGTCTGATGGAAGAAAGTATCTGCTATAATTTCTGATAAACCGCTCAAAGATCATGCAAACTACATATAACAGCAAATAATGATTAAAACATTGTGCAGGCACTAGCACTTGAGTTATTTTAAAGCTTGCAAATAACACAATTCTTGAAGACAAAGATATGATTACAGTAAGTAGGAAGGTAGATAGACAGACAGATGCAGGTGGAGAGATTGACGGACAGACTCACAGGTAGGTAGGTAGGTAGGTAGGCAGGCAGCCAGATGCAGAAAAGCAGGCTGAAAAACAGGTGGCATGTCAGACAGATAGATTAACAGATATGAAGGTAGGTAGCAAGATGGTTGATGTCAGATTTAGAACAGTTAATGTTATAGTTTAGGGAGCCTTGTAGCGCAGTGGTTAGCATGCTTGCCTGCTGGTACAGTGGTCCAGTTTTTTAATTCACATCAAGGCTGATTTTAAAAACTGACCTGGGCTACCAGGTCGACACAGCCTAAATTGGGTAACAGGAAATGCCTTGGAAGTAAAGGTGGCCAACGTGATACTGACCACATGACCCATCGAAAGTCAACAGTCTATAAGATATGGGGCTAGAACCATATGCCCAACACACCTCATGGTCTGTACAAAGGATCCTTTACTTTATTTACTTCTGCTATAGTTTAGGAGTTAAATAATAACATGAGTGCTGACTAGTAGGCAGAACTATAATGAGTTAACATGAACATGGATGTTTACACAATAAGTAAAATATTTGGCCTTGATGGAGAGCATGATTTGCCCTCCCCAACAGACAGTAGATGGATGCATGGACTGACAGGTCGATGGATAGGTAGATAGACAGGTAGTTAGATAGGTATGTAGCTAGACACACAGATGGAGGGAGGGACAGATGAACAGATGGGTGAAGGGACGAACTGATGGATGATGAGATGGATGGATGAAGGGATGGCCAGACTGATGGATTAAGAAATGAGACAGACAGTGGATGGATGGATGTGCAAACAGACAGGTGGATGGACAGACAGTCAGAAACATGGTTTTGTCTTTGAAGCAGAAAATCAATTTTTTTTTTTTTAGTTTTCATGGGTCAATATACTCTTAAATGATACTACTTGCTTTTAGCCTACTAACATTGGTTTCTTTAAGCATGTCTGTAAGGTGTTTCTCACATACCCAAATAGCCGATAATGTTATCATCAATATGCAGAACAGTAATTGAAATTCCAGCCATTTCAAGTGATGTCATGAACAAACCACAGAAGACCCTGTCCACAGACACACCACGACTTTCTGGAAATAAAAGGAACATATTCTACATTAGAAACAAACAATAATTTTACAAGAAAGAAAATAAGAGTAATTTAAATTTAGTTAAAAAAAATTTAGTTTTACTTAAAAAAAACTGAATTAAGTAGCACTGCAGATTTCAAGTGGGGCACTATGCTAGTTAGTTAGTCAACAGATCATCCTCATTGCACATCGAACCATTCAGTCCATAAGTGCTTGGATTCCCTCCTCAGTAAATCCCACAGCATGTAGCGGCTCACGATACCAGTTCTGTATTGATTTATTACTCTTCTTTGGCTTCCTGCGTAGTGTTCTTGTTTGGCCACGCCTCTTTTAACTTGCTGTTCTCGCAGCCTGACCATGGTTGTAGATTCCCAGTCATCGCTTGGTTCTCGTAAACTGACTTACTTCTCGTAGAGCATTCAGAATGTCTGCCTGGTCCATGGCTCGTCCGCCTTCCACAGTAGCCCTATCTGCAAGCCTGCAGCCTGCTCATTCCCTTGTACACCCGCATGCCCTGGCACGAAGATGAAACTAATCTTTGCCAGCCGAGACCGCTCCAGAGACAGCAGCCACTCTCTTCGGACCCACCCCATCTCTATCATCCTGAGCATACTCATTGAGTCACTAAGGACACATGCCCGATTGAATGTCTGTGTCTCGAGCTATGTTATTGCTTTACTTACTGCCATGACTTCCATAGTCAGGCTGCTTGTGGTCAAAGCAAAAGCACCAGACTCTTCCTTCACTGTTTTCCCTCCGGCTTCAGCCGTAAAGACCCATGAACTTCTCACTCCTCGGACGACCGACCCATCCGTGTAAATGACAGCATCATCCTCTAACGAATTCTCGAAGATCAGAGCCTGTACTTCCGCCTCCACAGCAGCTGGATTTTCTTGTCTGCATTTCCTGTCTAGTTGGATGCACACTGAAAAGGATGTACAGAACTCTGTTGGCACTTGTACCCACTCCTCGCCAGGTTCTAAGTCCTCAAGTGAACACACCTGCTGAAGAATGTCTTCGGCTTGACCCATCCACGACTTTCCTCTTTTTAACCTGCTGCCCTTTACCTTCTTAATCTCGCTATGCAGTGGATGGTGTGTGTTTGCGTTGACTCTGAGATAGGCACGTGCTCTGCAAATTTGTATTCTGTCTTCATGGTTGGAAAATCAAGAAGGTAGCGCATCGCCCTGCATGCTGTATCTCTTGTACATCCAAGAATAATGCGCATAGCTTCGTTCTGTATCCTTTCCATCCTTTCTATCTGCTTATGGCTGAGAGTCAGGATCGCCATCGCATACTCCAAAACAGAAAGGACCAGACCCTCGTAAAGAAGACATAGATGGCGCTGCTCACAGTTTGCCGCCGCCATCATCCCGCATCGCAGCCAAACCCCGCTTGGCCTTTGTTATCACCTGGTCTACATGCTCAGTATAAGCTAGGCTTCGATCAAATCGTATCCCCAGGTAATTCATCGCATGCGTTCTTTCCACCGTCTCTGAACCCAGATTTACAGTTGGCGTTGGGGTGTTGACAATATGGTTATTCAAAGAGAACCATGTCACTGTTGCCTTTGTTGGGTTGACCATTGCCCCAGCTTCAACACACCAAGTGCTTATGCGATTGAGTTCGGTTTGTAGTTCCACAGCAACCTGATCTCTATCCTTGCCCTGACGATACACTAAAACATCGTCTGCATACGACAATGTCCTCCCTGGTCCTATGATTTGCTCGCTGGTGATTCTCAGTGTAGGCGTTGAACAGCACCAGAGATAATGGTGATCCCTGTGGTAGGCCAGGATTTATTGTTGTTGGTTCTGAAGGCCAACTGCCACATCTAAAGACTACTTTCCGTTGGAAGAGGGCTGCAGCGATCCAACTAAGGAGGAAAGGACTTATCTTGAGTTCAAGAAGCTGAAGCATTAAAAAATCCAATGGTACTCTGTTGTACGCTGTCCTCAAGATCAATCGCTGCAGCAAATGTTTCAATGCCTGAGTGGAAACCTTCATAGACATCATGGGCAAAAACTGCTGCATTGGTCCAGGTTTCTCTTTTTGGACGGTACCCTCCTAGGGTAGGTGGGAAAACACCTTGCCTCTCTAGCTGGCTTGATATTTTTCTGGCAATTAACTTCTCCAGCAGCTTGCCTATTGTATTCTGCATGGTTATTACTCGATATCCCTGAATTTTTGTGTGGTCTTTGCCAGGCTTCGGCAAGGGAATCAGATAGCTGTGTAACCACTCCTCCTTGATGCTAGCACTCCCTATACTGTTGTTGTACATATCTGCTAATTTATCTAGCTCGTTGTCGGTACGCATATTGATGTGGTCATATCTTATGCCATCTGACCCTGGAGCGCTGTTTTTCAACGTTGAAGCATAGTCTTGATTTCTTTCACTGTCACTGTGTCTTCATTCGAAATGTTCTGCGCATTGCACCTATCTAAGGTGACCTCCTTAGTGAGATTTCGTCATCTCATGTCTGTCTGGTTGCTCTGCTCTAGATAGCGTTCGAAGAGGGCTTTACCCTTGTTCTCGTCAGTCCTCTACCAGATGAGGTCAGCACCTTGGAAGTCAGGAATACTCTTATTCTTGACTAGCCCCACTCATGCTTTTATGTAGTCACCAGAACAATTTCAGTGACTTGTCTGTGCTTACTCTGTGACATACCTCTGCCCATTTTTCACTTTTAATCACCTTGACCAGTTTTTTGAAGTAGCTTACTTTTGTGTGCATCTCTCTTTCTAAGTGCATGCAGGGACTAGGATGGGCAACTCTGTTCTTTTTGGCATTTTGCCATTTCCTTACAGCACTATGCTTGTCCACCCAGGCCTTTTCCACTTCAAAATTCCACCAAGGTGGCTGCTTCCAGCTGTTTTTTTCCTGCCCTGAAGCTTTCTGCGCTTGTCGCGCCTTATTTTACTCACCACATCTTGCCCTGTACTGTCATACTGGAATGTCTTGACCATTGACTTGTGCTGTCTGGTTCTGCCTTTCTCCACCAATATGCTGCAAGGGTGGTGAAGATGCAAGGGGCACTGTGCATTAAAAAAGAAGGAATGTCCAGTTATGTTATTTTTTGTCTTCAATATGGTTCCATTAAATGGCACTGCATTTTCATCAGATCCTGGTTAACTGGGATTTGTTTATTTCTTCTATGTGCTCCCTAACTAAAAGTAATATGCACTTAATATGTAACAAATAAAAGGGATAGCCATTACAAATTTACAAAAATACAGCTCATAAGCACCTTTCAGTTGATACTGTTTGCTTCCTACATATTTAAACAACAAGTTAATAATTGTTAATCCAGGGTTATTTACTGCTGCTAGCTTACCCAGGTATGAGATAGCTTCTTTAGCAACAATGTTCAGCTCCAGTACAGACGTGCCTCCCAGGTTATTGATCATTAGTGCTACTCTGTCACCTGTTGTGGAACAGGAGAAAGCACACATGCTTTTGAAGTAAATGGAGGAGGGAGTGAAGTGTATATGCATGTTTATATATGATCCCTAAATGGTCTAACATATCTGAGAACCTAATACAAGATTATCACAGAATCTCAGAGACTAAAAAAAAATTTACAAAAAAAAAATCTAACAGATTAAGTAAAAATTAAGCGATTCTGAGAGATTAGACTAGACAAAGATAGAATAGAGATGAAGATAATATTAAGACAGAATATTAACTGGCAGACTAAGACAAGATAAAACTTGTCCCAATGCATCACCAAAACTGTAAGAAGTAGCTAAGGAACAAAAATGTGTGTGGTTTACCTTCAGGTAAAATGAATGGCAAATTTATTACCTATACATGAGTGGTAAAAGAACTACTTGAAAACTAATGTACCACCTGTGCTGCTGGCTCATTTATTCTTAAACTTCCATATTGAATCATGAATTTACATCTTAATATTCTGGGCATTCCCAGAAATATTCTGCCTCCTGCAGCAAATGTTAGAGGGCAGAGATGTTGATCGTTCCATTAACACACCAGTTGTAAACACGCTAATTTCATCCTTTCATCCATACCTCCCTATCAGACCCACACTTAACTCCTAATATGGGCATCTTTGAATATGGTATTTTATCTGTTACTGTGTAATTAACTATTAGTCACTAAACTGTCTAAATATTCACATGATTATGAAATACAAACCAACAGCAAGCCTTTATACACTGAAATATCAATAGGCAGTAAATTTAGAAAACTTTATTCAAAAGTAAATGAATATTGTGCAAAAACATGTTGCCGTATAAAGTACAGATAAACATACTATAAAACAACACTCACACAGAACATTTTCTAGTTAAAAAAAAAAATTTAAATGATATGTATATATCTTTCCTTAAATCTTTTTGTTCAGCTGCCATGCCAGCTGGAAAGAGAGATGACACCTCTCCACAACTCTTGATTTCTAGTAGGCCCTACTATTAATCAATTCATGTGCTCATAACTTTCCCCGCTATAATTCAAGAATGTTTAATATTGTTTTTACTTCTGCTAACCTTATATTTTTTTTGTCATTAATCTTACTAGCAACAAAAGTATGTTTCAGTGTTGTGCTTATCCAAAATTTATCAATTATTAACCTTTTAATGGAAATCTACACAAACATTACAATATATCATCACAAAATCTAGAAATAAGTAAGATGGATACAGAACTGCAAATAACATGGTAGGCATGGCAGAGAGGTCAAGATGTCCATGACAGGCTCAGAATGTACCTGGTTCAAATCACAGCATAAGACTGGAAATGTTTACCAGAACCATTGGTTTTTAATGATATGACATGCCCCTGGCAAACTGTTAGGAAAGAAACCCTAACCACAGGTAGACAAAGCCCACTAGCTTAAACTGAGGAAGCAAACCTGACATAAACACAAGCTGAAGTCAGATTCACTGATCTCTGAGTTGAGGAAGCAAACCTGACATAAATACAAGCTGAAGTCAGATTCACTGATCTCTGAGGTGCATGCATACTTGTCACACACTCTCCTCAAATACTCCCCTCAAAGTGAGGAAGCAAACCTGACATAAATACAAGCTGAAGTCAGATTCACTGATCTCTGAGTTGAGGAAGCAAATCTGACATAAATACAAGCTTAAGTCAGATTCACTGATCTCTGAGTTGAGGAAGCAAACCTGACATAAATACAAGCTGAAGTCAGATTCACTGATCTCTGAGGTGCATGCATACTTGTCACACACTCCCCTCAAAGTGAGGAAGCAAACCTGATATAAATACAAGTTTAAATCAGATTCACTGATCTCTGAGTTGAGGAAGCAAACCTGACATAAATACAAGCTGAAGTCAGATTCACAGATCTCTGAGTTGAGGAAGCAAACCTGACATAAATACAAGCTGAAGTCAGATTCACAGATCTCTGAGTTGAGGAAGCAAACCTGACATAAATACAAGCTTAAGTCAGATTCACTGATCTCTGAGTTGAGGAAGCAAACCTGACATAAATACAAGCTGAAGTCAGATTCACAGATCTCTGAGGTGCATGCATACTTGTCACACACTCCCCTCAAAGTGAGGAAGCAAAACCTGACATAAATACAAGCTTAAGTCAGATTCACTGATCTCTGAGTTGAGGAAGCAAACCTGACATAAATACAAGCTGAAGTCAGATTCACTGATCTCTGAGTTGAGGAAGCAAACCTGACATAAATACAAGCTTAAGTCAGATTCACTGATCTCTGAGTTGAGGAAGCAAACCTGACATAAATACAAGCTGAAGTCAGATTCACAGATCTCTGAGGTGTATGCATACTTGTCACACACTCCCCCTCAAAGTGAGGAAGCAAACCTGACATAAATACAAGCTTAAGTCAGATTCACTGATCTCTGAGTTGAGGAAGCAAACCTGACATAAATACAAGCTGAAGTCAGATTCACAGATCTCTGAGGTGCATGCATACTTGTCACACACTCCCCTCAAAGTGAGGAAGCAAACCTGACATAAATACAAGCTTAAGTCAGATTCACTGATCTCTGAGTTGAGGAAGCAAACCTGACATAAATACAAGCTGAAGTCAGATTCACTGATCTCTGAGTTGAGGAAGCAAACCTGACATAAATACAAGCTTAAGTCAGATTCACTGATCTCTGAGTTGAGGAAGCAAACCTGACATAAATACAAGCTGAAGTCAGATTCACAGATCTCTGAGGTGCATGCATACTTGTCACACACTCCCCTCAAAGTGAGGAAGCAAACCTGACATAAATACAAGCTTAAGTCAGATACACTGATCTCTGAGGTGCATGCATACTTGTCACACACTCCCCTCAAAGTGAGGAAGCAATGGGAGTCTCTGTGGCGAAGTGGTCAAGCCGTTTGACGTTTGACTCGTGAGCCAAAGGTTGTGGGTTCGATTCCGGGCCGCGTCCTTCGGTTTACGAGTTAAATGTTTCGGAGACTCCCATAGGTCGTCGCTAAAAGCTACAGAGGTCGTGCTTTGTGCGATGCTTTCCGTACTGCGGAAAGAGACCGAGCCATATGGGATAAAAACCCGGTGCAATGAAGTCGACCCTGTCGACTTTTAAGCGACTTTTAAGCGACTTTTTTTGAGGAAGCAAACCTGACATAAATACTAGCTGAAGTCAGATTCACTGATCTCTGAGGTGCATGCATACTTGTCACACCCTCCCCTCAAAATAAGGAATAAAGAATAAGGAGAAGATATTACAAAAAATATGTTTTTAAACATACCTAGAAAGTTTTAAGTTTCACAGCTAATTATGCCATCCATAATTATCTTAATAATTGATGAATAAAATGGCATGCAATAAATGAACAGTCTTAATACAGGAAAATAAACTGAGATTAATCTCGTCGAATAATAATCAAGGCAACATTGAATGAATAGAAAAAACTAGATGGTCTACCTGACTTGACATCAATGTGTGTGGAAGTCTGAGGGTTGGTCATGTGATCCATCATTGTCTTGACAGCATCATGAGCTGTCTGAATCTGTTATATATGGCAGGGAAACATATTTACAACAGTGCATGGCAGCTTATAATCATCATCATCATCATTACGTGCCATGCCGATAAGCGTAGGCAGTCATGTTTCACCATCTCCAGAGTCATGGATCAGCTCTGTGTTCTTGTCTCGACCATACCACGTGGTCAAGCCATCCAGGTATTTACTTCTCTGCCTTCCCCTTGTTCTCTCCCCCTTCAATCTTGCCAGTTGTCACCAAGTTCTCCAATTTATATTCTTCTCATAACATGACCAGAAAATTGTGACTTCTATGTCTAATTTCTCTAGTCAACTTACAATACAATTGCTCAATGATTAAAACTGTTTACTTCTAGACTTCCTAGAAGAGTTTTCACAACCTATTTACTTGATATCTTTCTATACGGAGTGCAAATTATTATGATAACCTTCTTCTTCTTTCACTTCATCTGCTTCATACAGCTACAGACGTCAACCAGAATACATTTAAAGAAAGCAGCAGTTAACTTGTGCTTGTTGACATCTCAAAAGATTTTTTGTCTTCAAATGGTGTGAGTGTAGGCCAACACAATTTTCTCTGTTCTGCATATGTTGAACAATTGCAGCAATTGTTTAGCCGTGATTTTAGCAATTCCTGTTTTCATTTGGTCATATTTTAAATCCTGTATTTTTTGTAATGTATTTTTTGTAATGACATTAACAGCTTGTCTTAATCATCCCATCTCTCATGTAATGTTCTTTCTCTGTACTTTGGACACTGACCAGTGTGGCAACAGTAACAAAGTGACTTAAACCTCATTTACGAGTCAAAAGCATTTAGGGAAATGCTAATAAGTCCGACTGTTATGATGTATTCCAGCTTTTCCCTCCTCATAATGTGCCCAAAGAATGTGGACAGTCTTTTTCTGATGTGAGTAACAAGTTCTGTTTGTGAATTAACTTCTTTCATTATTCAAAACAATGTTTTCCCGTAGTGAATTTGAATAACGAAGACACAAACAATAGATTGCACGATTTATTGCCTGGCATATTTCGCTGCATCTCGTCAGGTACATACTGCAGAAATCACACAACTTACGTGAAATTAACTAGATAAATCCTTCAAGTTGAAATATACACAATTTTGCACAGTAATGTCACTTATCTACCACGGTAATTTTAAGCTGACTAACATGTCTTTCTGTTTACACAATTCTGGCTTGCGTTGATAGATCATAATTGCTTCTGCAAATTTTAACAAACGAGTATTTTGTGTTCTAAACAACACGCGAAATGCAGTGTCTCTGGACACAACGTGGCCACTGGCAACGATGTGCCTGCCGATTGAAGACGCCGGGAGCTTCCGGTGTGTCGGCTCCTCGCGGCTAGCATCTCCTGTGTGTTGTATCTTGTTGACCCATTGAGGTATGTGTTCTGACACCCGTTTGTTAAGCTGTCTCTCCGTTCGACCAATGTAAACGGCCTGGCATCTACATGTGAATTGGTAAATACAATTGTTTGTGGCGTACAGAGGAACAGGCTCTTTGACACATGGCATCCATGGATATAGCCTCCCTATTCACTAACGTTCCATTAGAGGAGACAGTGAAAATAATAAGGGAACGCATTGAAGACAAACAACTAAAATTAGGCATACCAACACCTATTCTGGAGAGGCTACTACTACTATGTACCGCCAACATCCAATTCAATTTTCTAACTAAGTCATACCGCCAAATTGACGGAGTGGCCATGGGGAGTCCTCTTGGTCCTATTCTAGCAGACATCTTCATGGCACACTTAGAAGAAAAGAGATCCTCAGACATCAACAACTTGGCCTTTTACCGGCGTTATGTGGACGATATACTAATTATCACCACAGACGAGCTACAAGCAACATCGTTTCAGGCCACAATGAACAAGACGCATAAAAACATCTCTATCTATGGAACACGAACACAACGAAGCATTACCGTTCCTAGATATTCTAATGAGACGTAGAGCAGACGGCACAATTCAAAGATCGGTGTATCGCAAAGAAACATGGACTGGCCAATACCTAAATTTTCAGAGCTTCACACCTGTCCAGTACAAACGGGGCTTAGTACGGACCTTGTTTGACCGTGCTAGAAAGATATGCACCCAGGACACACTGACAGAGGAATTTGAAACTTTGAAGAATGTATTAAACCTGAATGGGTACTCCACAGGATTTATAAAGCGCCATTGCCAACAGCCCAAACCCAAAGCAGACGTAACTACAGTCCCTAAACTCAAGGTATTCATCCAGCTAACCTTTCGAGGGGATGACGTAATGCAATGTCTACAAGACCGGCTTACTACAGCAGTAGGTCGAACATTCTGTGCGGCAACTCCAGTCATTAGATGTAAAACCGTACCCATTCCTACACCAACAGTCAAAGAGCCTGTTCCTCTGTAGTAGTAGTAGTAGTAGGCCTCTTTCAGTCCTGAAGGACTATAGAGTTGTGCCGCTTGGGAGGTGCCTGGCAGCACCGCTGGTGACTGTATAGTCCAATTCGAGAATGACAATCTCTGTCACAGTTTCCGCATCTGTAAGACGAGGCAAGTCCCGCAGTAAGTGACTGCTCTTTGAGCCTGTGCCGTCTCTCCTCAGTTTTTTTGGATCTGATTGCGCTCAAAGAGCACCAGTCCGTTTCGTACATCTCTTCTCCAGGAGCATCTGTCTGTTGCAACTCTCTCCCACGTGTCTGGATCTATTCCAATGGTTTTCATATCTTGTTTACACACATCCCTATATCGCATTTGGGGTCTTCCGGTTGGCCTCTTTCCTGTGGCTAGTTCTCCGTAAAGGAGATCTTTGGGAATACGTTCGTCCTCCATTCGAGATACGTGGCCCAACCACCGGAGGCGTCTCTGCTTGAGGAGGGTGTGCACTGTGGTAATATCTGCTCTTTCAAGCACCTGTTTGTTTGTTATGTGGTCTTTCCATGTTATGCCCAGGATACGTCTCAGACATCTTATGTGGAAGGAATTCAAGTTCCTTTCCTGTCTTGAGTACAGGGTCCAGGATTCAGACCCGTAGAGTAGTGTGCTAACAACACAAACTTTATATACTTGAGCTTTTGTACGCTCTGTTAGTCTATTATTCTCCCAAACTCTTTTAGCTAGCCTGGAAAATGTTGTGGCTGCCTTTCCAATGCGTCTGTCGATTTCTGTCTCTAATGAAAGATTATCTGATATTGTCGATCCCAAATACACAAAATCGTGGACGACTTTCAATTCGTAATTAGAGATTTTGATTGACGGAGGCGCATCAGCATCTTGTTCCATCACCTGTGTTTTATTTAGGCTAATGGTGAGCCCAAAGTCTTTGCAGGCAGCTGCAAAACGATCTATGAGCCTTTGGAGATCTTCTGCTGTATGAGTAGTCAGTGCTGCATCATCTGCAAAAAGTAGTTCTCTTACGCATCTTGGTCTTATTTTGGTCTTTGCCTTGAGTCTTGATGGGTTAAAAAGTTTGCATCAGATCTTGTGTGGAGGTATATGCCTTCAGTGCAGTCCCAAATGCTTGCCTTAAGAGAACAGCAAAGAAGATACCAAAGAGTGTAGGAGCAAGCACGCATCCCTGCTTTACTCCGCTGCTGATGCTGAATGACTGGGATGTTGTTCCTCTGTACGCCACAAACAATTGTATTTACCAATTCACATGTAGATGCCAGGCCGTTTACATTGGTCGAACGGAGAGACAGCTTAACAAACGGGTGTCAGAACACATACCTCAATGGGTCAACAAGATACAACACACAGGAGATGCTAGCCGCGAGGAGCCGACACATCGGAAGCTCCCGGCGTCTTCAATCGGCAGGCCAGTCATTGCCAGTGGCCACGTTGTGTCCAGAGACACTGCATTTCGCGTGTTGTTTAGAACACAAAATACTCGCTTGTTAAAATTTGCAGAAGCAATTATGATCTATCAACGCAAGCCAGAATTGTGTAAACAGAAAGACATGTTAGTCAGCTTAAAATTACCGTGGTAGATAAGTGACATTACTGTGCGAAATTGTGTATATTTCAACTTGAAGGATTTATCTAGTTAATTTCACGTAAGTTGTGTGATTTCTGCAGTATGTACCTGACGAGATGCAGCGAAATATGCCAGGCAATAAATCGTGAATTCTTTCATTATGTTGTGTTATCTCTTCATGATTGTCAGAATCTCCATTGCTATTGCCTGTAGGCGACGGACAAGCACGACGATTAACCTGGCTGACAGCTACTACGCAGTTGAGGCCTAGTGGTCAGTCCCTACACAGACTCTACTCAGCATAAGGCTTTCTCACATAGAGCATAGAATAATACACGCAACACTTTCTCTCATGTCCGTCCTGTCTCGAGTCCTGAAGCAGTCTGAGCTAATCACCGATGTTTCTCGTTAGCTCTGGTTTTAGTCCCCGTGCGCTTCGTGTGTCACGCTGACCACTAGGCCTCAACTGCATAGTAGCTGTCAGCCGGGGTAATCGTCGTGCTTGTCTGTCACCTACAGGCGATGGCGATGGAGATTCTGACAATGATGTTTTCATCCTTCTTCTACAAAACCCATCATGTTGTAGTCAACAGCATATAATCAATATTGCTGGATATTGCAAGTAGTATTGTAAACAGCAGAATGTTATTCCACATTGAACAATGCTGCTAAATCTGCATGCTGCTATATTGTCTTATAAATCAAAGATTTTTACATTTTAAATAAGCTTATTTGTAAAATAAAGGGCTATTTTTACATGCACTGAGTCATATTGGGCATCGGTGCTAACCCCATATTCTATAGACCAATCAACACTCAATGGATGATGTGGTCAATATCACACCAGCTGCCTTTTTTTCCCCAAGAATTTTCCAGCTACCCATTTTAGGATAGATAAGCTTATTACTCATCTATAAATGTACAGGAAGCAAGAGACATTACGACTGCAAACTTAGAAACTGCTCACCTTCATCCTCTGTACACCTGCCTCTCCATGCACACCTGCCAAAACAAACATATAAAATGAAAACACGAAAACAAACAGATTTTATCATTCCATTTGTGTGGATAAAGTTCACATTTACATTCTTCCACCGAAAATCAATAACTGTGTCTTCCATACTGTGAGTTATATCTGTTTAAATACTTCCACATAATATCTCCCTATGCATGTCATGAGATGTATCTCAATTAGTTAACTTCTTCTTCTGAGAAAGATAAGAATGATGAATCTATGTTGAATAATATAAAACATGTCATTTTTGTCAACTTTTGGAGAAACCACACAAAAGTGTTTCATTATGTGTGTGGTACAATTTTGGCTATTCAGTCACTATGAAATAAACAAATTTGTAGCTTATGAATGGAAATAAATGTTGTGTTCTTTAAACTGTTTCACCGCAAACTTTTCAAGTTGTGTTTTTTGTTACTATGTGCATGTCATATGTGTATGTGTGTTTTCCTTAAAGCCAAATGAAGAAAATAAGTACTTTGTGAAATATTGCTATCATTTTGTTTACATTGTTGTGAATGAATAAGCTAGAATTCTTTTACACATACTAAGTGATAATTTTATAAGAAATGTAACCAGCTGCTATGCCTGTCTCCAAACTAAAACGGCAAATATATATTTACATCTCATTGCATTAAAGTAGTTTCACAATATGGTTGTCAACTCCACTACCCAGGTTGCATAACCACAAAAGTCACTATCATAAGTTTCCTAGCGAATCAGACAACTTTTCATGAAATTATAATATAATATTGGCAAAATGCACAGCTCTCAACAAAGGAGCAATACATAAATCATATTTGAATATATCTTCAAAGTGTAAGTATCACCACTAATGATTCTTCATTTTGTGAGAATAAAAAACTGCCTCCTTCAACAACAAACAAACATAATAAGTACAAAGCAAAGAATCCACTTTTATATCTTGAAGCATTATGGGCATGTGTTGCTAGCCCCAAATAATGACAGACCAATCAGCATTCATTGGGCAATAAGGTCAATACCATGCCGGCCATCTTTACTTTCCAGAATATGTCCAGGTACCCATTTTTAGGCTGGTTCAGCCTGAAAGGCCAGGTCAACTAAGAAATCACTGCCTCAATAGGACCTCAAACATATGACTATGGGGGCGGCAGGCAAGCGAGCTAGCCACTGTACCACCATGGCTGCCGTCTTTACACACAGGCAATACATAAATCATAATTGAATATTCCTGCAAATTATAAGTGCCAAAACTAATGATACTTCATCTTGTGAGAACAAAGATCTAACTACTTCAAGAAAAACTAATGAAATAGTGGTTTTAAAAAGTTTATGACTTGTATATTATTTACCACACAGTATGACACATACAATTTCATACAATGATGCTGATTCAATAATTACTAAACATTTTAATTTTAAAAATGACCACTCACCGAGCCCTAGTTCCATCTCATCTGGCTGTAGGGTGAAAGAAGGGCCTGATCCAGGAACAGAACACGGAGACAAGGACAGACCAATAGTACCTGTCAGGACAATCAGAGGAACAATCTTAATGGTTTACTTGCATGACGTTAGTTAGCTTAACTGTTTGTCATTTATCTTACCGTAAACCTTTCCATCTATGGTAACAGTTATTTTACAGCAGCATTTGTATGGAGATGGTACTTCAGCACTTGGTCATGAAGAAAGTCTCTATACTGGCCTCACCCCAAGAGATGCAATTCCTTTTCAGGACTCAAACCACCTGAATGTCAGCTTATATAAACATGGGGCTAGCACCATAATCCCACTGAACCTAAAGGTGTAAACAAAATGGTTTTCTACTGTTTTAAAAATAATAACACTATACTGCTATGGCTGCATAGATTAAAGTACAAAAATGTTAACTCTTAAAGGACATGCAAGTTTGGTACAGGATTTTCTCTCTGAGTTTTAGTTTGTTTAGTCTAAATATCAGAGATTAATTATTTCCAGGGCTTTGGAATCTTTAATTGACTTTGTAAGTGGGAAAAAAAATTGGCTATTCCAAATTTATCCATGGATAGCCGTTCATGCTAGAACACAGATAAGTTGAAATTTATACTTTCAAGTAGTGTCGATGGTGTATTTGTTAATCTATTTTTGTTTGTTTGTTCTGTGCTGACGAAGGCTTTGGCTGCAACGTCCATTATTTTTTGTAGTCGTGCTTTGGTAAAGCTCTCAATCTACTTCTCGTTTTTCAGTGATTCATTCATTGCTATTCCAAATTTATAAACAACAAAAATGGAACAAAATGTTCAGCAGAAGTCATCTCATCTTGAATGCTTTGGAAATAACAACTCCTAAAAAATGACCACTTGGCCTTTAGACTTAACATTCCAGTGCCGTTCCATATTTTCTTTAGTTTGTTTTCTGTTGCAGTGAGCTACTTCATTTTATAATGGCTGTAACACACTGTGTTAGATAAGAATATGTACTGTCATTTGATTGGTTTTCATTATACAGTGATCACATAATAAGGTGCATATAAAATATTCCAGGACTGCAGTTCGTGGAACCATCCTTGCCTGTGGTAATTGCAACCAGTTCTAAACTCTATTTCCCACTTCAACAGCAATAATTATCGAGAAGATTCATCAAGAGATGTGCAACCATGCAACATATTGTAATTTATTGCCTGCAGTATATTCCCACTGTCTGTTTTCAATGTTCCAATAATAGTTGATTTTGCTTGTAGAATACCAACTCTCTCATTTATGTGCACTACTAAATGACCTTGATAACTGATCCACACAAGCTGTTGAATGTCTGCAAGTAGTAACCACTCATGCCAAAATGTTCTATTCTGAACTTTTCAAAGCATAGACTAAGAATTAGAGACAATAAACATCTTTGTGAAGCACTGACTGAATAGCAAGAAAACAGAAGAAATGGCATTATAAAAGGATCATACTATTCCCAGTGCACTAATGAAGTCTATGGCACAAATTTGGAAACAGTGAGGAAAATAAAATAATTTTAGCCATGGTTAATACCAAATCAAAGATGTACCACACAAATCTAAACAGAATAGGACAAGCTCAAGCTAAAATTGAGGAAAAGTATATGCAATGGATACCATGGACAGATAGAAAGACCAATGAACAAGTCCTTCAAGAAACAAATGAAGATCGTAAACTGATTAGAGACATTAGACGTAGACAGTCACAATTTGTTGGGCATGGTCATGAGAAGAAATGAATTGGAGAACTTGGTGACAACTGGTAAGATCGAAGGGAACAGACCAAGGGGAAGACCTAGAAGCAAATACCTGGATGGCTTGGCCACATGGCATGGTCGAGACAGAAACACGGAGCTGATCCATGACCCTGGTGATCGAGTGAGATAGCAAAACATAACCGCCCACGCTTATCGGCATGGCACATGATGGATGGATATGCAATGAGTTCATGTTATTAGAAGTTAGATAGATAAAAGAATTCCTAAATGTTACAAAGAACAAGTTCAAAAGATATAGTTGTGAATCCTGGACAATTATTTAACAAGCAAAGAAAATCTCTTGAGGGCACAAAAATGTGGTTATGCAGAATAATACTAAGAATACAAGAGTCAATCAAAATAAATAAAATGTTTTGCATATCCTTTACAGGACATCACTGTCAACATCAGCATCTTTCAGCTGATTGTTGATTTCTTGGCAAGATTATACTCAGTTGTTTGCCATTGCTTTCTGAGCGACCGGTTCCATACACTCATAAGTCACTGGCGCGACTCGAACCACTTCCAATTCTCATGCACTCACGTCAACCACGAGAGTATTCGGGGTTACAGAGAAAGCTGCTAACCCCTCGACCAGGGAGACCGGCTCACTCAAAATGAATAATCTAAATACTTAAATGAGGTCAAGGCACACAGAAAACGTGTCACAGACATCTAAAGAAAACAGTCAACATTCTTTAATCACATCATAAGAAGAGAACTGCAGTAAAATGAACAGAAGACACATAGGATAGCAGATACTAGACATTCTTGCATCATGGTATGTATAAATGAAATAAGGATACACGCTTTGTGTTTTGTCAGTAAGTTATTAATTCTTTAATCTATTTTTATATTTGGAACCACAGAGCTATGTACCTTGTATTGCATTTCCTTCTGATTGCTTATTTTTATTTACACATGATTGCACCACATTATTATGCCTTAATGTAGTTGCTTTAATGTTATTTATGTCTTTATTTTTGTTTGTTTATATGTTAACTGATGAAGGCCTCTCACCACAATATCCTTTGTTTTTTGTTATTGTGCTTTTATAAAGCTGACCCATACTTCATGTTTTTCCACCTATTTATCAAGGCATGGAAAGGTGTCAGGAATTTTTACACCTGTTGGCATGGTACTCAGATGATAATGAGTGTCCATAGTCCTGTTTATACAGGTTGGGGACATGGCATGAGACGTATTAAGCGCGGTCGACAGAAGGAGACCGTGCGATGTGACCTATCACGACATTGGTTAAAAACACGTGAAAAGTAGGCTGGACGTTTTGGGCTGGAACAAAACGTCACTTTAGAGTCAGTCAGACTTGGAATTCGTTCGGTGTTGGACGTTGCCCTCGTCAACAGAGCTACAGCTATAAATTACGCCGCTCTTGTAGAAGTGTGATGTTCGATATTGTTTGTACATTGTTTGTACATTTGTGAATTCGTTATGGAACAAAAGATGATGTTCTTGACAGCGTTTAATGTATTGTGTGAGTAAACTAGACTGTGAAAAACTACACCGGTGTCCTGTTCCGCAAGCTATGGTGAGTCAGTGATCTTCACGCATACGGCCTATGAAATCTATGTGTTGTACAACCAGGCCGTATGTAAATCACCCAGGTGTTGTCTACCATCAATTATCAAAGGTAACGAATGGAAAAACCAACAGGTGTTTATTGCCATCAATTATCAAAGGTAAAGAATGCCACGGGGTTGCTGTAACAACCAAGAACCGAGAGTAGCAGTATCTAGCTAACCATGCAGCTCTCTATCAGCTATCAAACAGTCTCTATCAGCACTCAATTTGAGAGTCAAGAATAAATCAATCGAACAACCTAAACATTCCAGGGCACCTAACTCTACAGCTGCAATCAAAGAGAAACACCCAGATTAACTCCATCAACACGCAGACTATCTCCATGGCATATAAGACTAACTCCATGGCAGATGTTTTACATTTTTATAAATGAATTGTCAGTGAACAAAAAAATGTTTAATGAATGTACCCATTCTTTCTTTAATGGAATTCAAAGCAGTTACTATATACTCTAGGTTCTTTCCTTGTTCTGCCATAGCTCCAGCAATCTGGAACATAGATAGAAACATTAATTTGACAATGTGTAAACAATTGGGACTATCACAAGGTAAAAATGTCAAAAGATATAAACTATCACAAGACAAAAACTGTTACAAGATAGGAACAAAGAGCCGAAACTCTCCCTTCGTGATGAGACTGGAGCACTTATGTGCAATGAAAGTGATCTTTACTGAGAACCAAAACCATGACTGAAATTCTCAATAGAAAACCAAAAGGATTGTCAGATTATTGTGTGAAACTGTGGAAATCATTTAAATATTTAAATCCCCCTGAACCCTGGTTCCCTTAAGCTTCAGATACCCTGTACCAGAGAGCCTATTGATAAAGGCTCAAATAACCTTGTCTGTTATTTAAATCAAATACAATTTTTCTAATGAATAATCCTGATAAAAATGTCTTAATTGTCAAGGCTTTCCAGCAACTAAAACACATTTAAAAAAATACTATTACAGAAGAATTATTACACTACGATATATATCTTTCAATATAGATTTGAAAACCCTGGAAATAAGTATTCTTCTGGCCAAGAATAGGAAAAATACTAACATTTTACAAGGTCAAAGGCTTTAAAACAATCACCTTATGAATGAACATTGTCCCAGCTAAGCCTCGTCTACCAGCTGAGTGGTCCACAGAGTCTAAGGCACAGTCCTCTCCAACCACAACCATCTCTGTCTGATGACCTTTGAGCCTTGCCCTTTCAGAAGCTATACCAAAGTTCAGACGATCACCGGTGTAGTTGGTGACAATCATGAGCACCTGACATCCTGCACAGTAGAAGCGCATAAACACATTTAAAAGAATGCATTCCCTTAGTGAATTTAAACAAAGAAATCATAAACAATGTGTTGCACACTTTATTGCTTCGCATATTTCACTGCTTCTCGTCTGGTGCATTTTGCAGTTATATATCATATGAAGTGAATAAATGCATCATATTTTAACTGAAAAACATAACCCACATAGTGACTGATGCCATTCAAATGTGAAGCATTTGTTATCCCCAAGGTAATCACACATTCACTACTAAGACTTTCTGTCTGGAGAGCATGGGTCTTAAGAGACTGGAGTTGATAACTTCCAGATTTATTCAGAAATATGTCGAATAGATGAAGCAACAAAAAGAACATATGATGAGCTGCTTAATACAGAATGTGTCCAGAAAATGTAAATCACTGCTTGTCAATGGTCAGCAGGCAAAGGACCCATGTACACACAAGGTGTATTGAGTACATGGTGTTAGACCTATATTATTGACCAATCGGCACTTGATGGGTGATGTGATCAGTATGACACACATTGTATTCATCACGGACTCAAGGAGTATGCCTAGTATGGTTGAGACAAGAATGTTTCATGTGGAATGGCTCACCTTGCTTTAGAGATCACAGATTGTTAGAATTGTATGGATTTTTTGCCCTGGCCATGCAGGAGTATGGGGGGATGAATAGTCTGATAGGCTGGCAGGTGCCATATTGTTAGTCGTCTCCTCTCCCGTATAAAGCTATGTTACTCCAATTATCTTAACTAACAATGAGGCACTTGGCTCGTAAACGAAACAGTGAAAATCAACTTGTAAAGAACATGACTGGCGAACGGGAAAATCAATCACAATGTCGGCGCGGAAAAGTTAATATCCAATTTTAATCTGGACTTTGCAAGACAGTCACATATATTAGGTTGTGAACAACTATAGCGACTCGTTATACCGAGGTGGGAACTATAACACTAACCTGACATGCGTGTAGCCCTGCCTTTTCCATACGATCTTTAAGTAACCTTCATTCTCCCTTGTGTTCTTCCAATTCGTCCTCTCTGTAGTTTTCAACCGAATCTGTCGTCTATCTTTTTCCCGTCTTTAGAAATTCCCTGGCGTTTTCTCAGATATGTTATAGGCTATCCATATCCTTGACTAATTCCACTGCCATCCTTCTATCTCTTCAGAAGCCGCCTTAATCCTTCTCGAAACTAGAAACACAACTGATCCGTTCAATGGAAGTCCCAGCGTCTCCCGTTGTTATTGTATGACGTTTTTTCCGTTCCCATTGGTTTCTCCTTTTGTCTGTCCACTTTCGTGTCCATCTGGGAAAACCCCTTTTTCCTTTTTGGTGGCGCGTGCCGTCATGGCAGCATGGAATGCACCTCTTGGTGGTAAATTACCTATGAACAAGGGGGAGTTTGTCGTGTACCTGTGGGACCAGGTGGAGAAGGTGGGGGAACAGATTGAGAACCCGTATGTGGAAAGAATTAGATTGTGGGGGGTTGGCAGGGGTTCTGGAAGAATCTCAAAACTGAAAGGGAAGACCAGGAGAACTTTCAATCAGATAGCAGTGGAAACGATTAGTTGTGTGATTCTTCGCTGGCTGTTGAATGAGGGGACAGAGTGCATATGGGAATGTTCTGAATGCCATGATGTTGGTTCTTAGCTCAATTCCACTCAGCAGTGATCAGTATGACGCTGGCCGCTTTTACTTTCTAAGACATGTCTTGATGCCCATTGTGAATGTATAATAGTAATCAAAATGCTTAAACCCACCATGTAGATGACAAAGACCCTAGGGTTATAAAAATATGTATTGCAGCAGGCAGAAGACACCATCTGTATGTAAAGATAGTCAAATTAGTACTAAATAAAACATGTGTCAGGCAGATATTCATTCTAATTTTTCATCAGTATCCTGTTCAACCCTTTTGTGTTACACACACACACACACACACACACACATATATATATATATATATATATATATATATATATATATATATATATATATATATATATATATATATATATATATATCTCAAGTGCCTTGCCAGCTGGCGTAGGCAGTTCATGGCTCTCCGCAGATCTCGGTCTTTGGTGTTCTGGATCAACTCTGCTGATGATATTCCTCCTCCATGCTACCATCTCAATCCGTCCAGCATAATTTCTCTTGGTCTGCTTCTGCCTCTCTTCCCCTCGATCTTTCCAGTTATCACGATGTTCTCAAATGCCTCTCTTCTCATCACATGACCAAAGAAAGCTGTTTGTCTCTTTCTTATTGTTGTATATAGTGTTCTAGTTTCATTAGCCTCTTTCAGGCAATCATTGTAGTTACTCTGGCATTCCAAGGAATTTGCAACATTCGTCTCAAAAACCACATCTCTGTTGCTTCTAAGTTCTTCCTAATTTGTTCCTTTACATTCCAAGATTTACTGCCATACAGCAAAACTGGTTCTATATTGCATTTCAGCACTCTCTTTCTTACATTCATTCAATCAATCAATCATGTGCCATGCCGGAAAGCGTGGGCGGTCATGACTTGCCATTTCACTCGATCACCAGCGTCATGGATCAGCTCAGTGCTCCTGTCTCATCCATGCCATGTGACCAAGCCATCCAGGTATTTTCCTCTCGGTCTTCCTCTTGGTCTGTTCCCACGATCTTGCCAGTTGTCACTAAGTTCTCCAATCCATTTCTTCTCATAACTTGTCCAAAAAATTTTGACTGCCTACGTCTAATTTCTCTAATCAATTTACAATTTTCATTTGTCTCCTGTAGTACTTGGTCATTGGTTTTTCTGTCTGTCCATGGTATTCTTTGCATTTTCCTCAGAAACCACATTTCTGCAGCCATCAGATGTTTTTCAGCTTGACTGCACATTGTCCAAGTTTCACATCCATACAAAAGAACAGGCTCTATGTATCCCCTTCAACACTCTTTTTCTCGTTTTAATTGACATCTTTTTATTGGTCAGAATGTTTTTCATCTTGCTAAAGGCTACTTTCGCCATGGCGATTCTTGTTCTAACCTCTTCAAGGCATCTCCCATCAGATGTTATGACTGTTCCGAGATAATTGTACCGATTCACTTGAAGAATATTCCCATTTACTTGTTATTACATTGTGGTACTTCGTTCTTCCTAGTGACGACCATAACCTGTGTCTTCTTACAATTTAATTCCAACCCAAGCTGCTCACTGTGTACAACAAATGCGTCTACTAATTGTTGTAGATTACTTTCATTGACTTATTGCATAAGATACTCTTCATTTTCTGAAATGTGGATTTTGCCTGCCTTATTCTGCTCTTAATCTCTGTTGTACATCTTCCATCTGATGTTGTAGGTGCCCCTTGGTATTTAAAATTATCCACTTGGTTAAGAATTTCCCCTTCTATTTCTATATCACATTTTGGTTTCACCATTTTCTTTGATATCACCATTGTTACTGTTTTCTTGATATTCAAGGAGAGTCCTTTCTGTGCACTCTCTGTTACTACAATGTCCAACAATTATTGTAGGTCTGTTGCTTTATACGCCACCAATACTGTGTCATATGCATAGCGTATATTGTTTATATTATATCCTCCGATTAGTATTTCTGGCTTCTCTTTGATCTCTCTCATTATTACTTCACTATAGAGGGAGAAGAGATTCAGTGACAAAAAACACCCCTGTCATACTCCTAGCTTTATCTGTTCGTCCGGCATTATATTGACCACATCACCCACCCAGTGGCAGCTGGTTTATACAACATACAGCTATCAGCATGTACCCAATACACCTTCAGGCATGGCAAAGGGTCCTTTACTGTTTTCCTTTAACTTGTAGCTGCAGTGTCACAGAGGAGTTGACATATACAGAAGAACAATACATGTATAAGTAACAAACCTTCCTGTTGCTGGCATGCTGCATTCACTGCGGCCATGATACATCCTGGCGGAGGTGATGTAAACACAGAACCACAAGCACATGCAGTCAGCCCACCCTTGCCCACATATCCTGAAGAAGAACCACAACTAAGATTAAACACAGATACTATAAAGTGATGATTATGATAATTATCACCTCATTTAATGAATTCAGATTTAATAAAAATAATATTCTTTTTCTTTCAGCCTCATGGAATTTGTGGAAAGCAGAATTTCTTTCCACTTATCTGTATTCAAACAATCTGCACTGTAGACTTGATACACCCTGTAGGGGTAATGTAAACACAGAACCACAAGCATATTTAGTCAGTCCACCCTTGCCCACACATCCAGAAGAAGCATCACAACCAAGATCAAACACTGATACCATAAAGTCAGGAAGTCATGGTAGTGCTGTGGCTAGCACAGTTTCTTACTGGCTCAAGGGCCATGTGTTCAAATCTAAATCAAGGCAGATTTTAAAATTGTCCAGAGTTCCCATGTTTACCTAGCCTAAAATAGGCACCAGAAAAAATAAAGTCAAGTCAAGGTGGCTGCTGTGATAGTGACCACATTGCCCATTTTCAATTGCTCTATAAAATTCTATGGCTAGCACCAGATACCCAATTCGTCTCAAGGTGTGTAAAAGGGTCCTTTACGTAAATGATAATTTGGATAATGATCACTTCATTATATTTTCTTAAGCTCTGTTACAATAATATTCTTTTTCTTTCAGCCTCATGATATTTGTGGAAAACATAATTTCTTCCAGTCATCTACATTTCCAGTTCTATCAAGTAATGTTGTATGTTGTCTTGGGGTGCCATATCAATTGTCATATTCACATTGAAGTTCAGCAGCAAAGAATCGCCAGGATTTTCTGTCTCTTGCCATGAAAGCACAGTATTTTCTTCTCCTGTGTACACCTCTAGATGTTAACCTGAATATATTTAAAGAATGTGGCAGTCAACTTGAAGTTATTCACATCCCCATACTATTTGTCCTCTAATGGAGCAGACGTAGATCAAAGTAATTTTCTATTCTATTTAGCTGTCATTTTACCAGATTCACAGTTATTCGTCAGTATCTATTGTCTTTAGTTTATTGAAAAACTGGTATTTTAGTCTCATATGTCCTGTGAGGAGTCTGATGATGATACATTGTAATACTCTCTCTCTAGCCATTGTTTGATTATATCTTTTAATTCTAACCTCTTGCATATTTGCCTTCCGTCTGCAGTATATTTTTCACCAGGGTAGTATGGAAAGACCAGCTTTGTGGCAAAGGGGTTATGGACACAGTTGTTAATCTTGCATACTGCAGTTGCGGTGGATTTGGCTAATCTCCCCTAATCTTGCATACAAACACAGCTGCGAGCGATTTGGCAGCAGACCGCGTTGCATTGGTTATTATAAAATGGTATAAGTGCCGGTCATTCAGAGAACAATGGCAAACTACTGAACGTAAACTTGCCAAGAAATCACAAACCGCCCCAAAATATGATGGGATTGACTGCGATGTCCTGTAAAGGATATGCAACTAACATTTTAGTATGGAAAGAGACTAATAGGTGATCATACTTTGTGACATATAGATGAGGTTTTGTTCATGTGCTACCTGAACACAATGGATTAGAGAACGGTGGAAACAGAATATGCTCACACAAAAAGCAAGCCTTGTGTAATATGATGCCAGGATATAAAATGGAATACACTTTCTGTGAGGGTTATTCTTGTTACTGTTGTTTGTGAACTCTGTAGAAGACTGAGTTTTAACTGTGAAGTCTGAAGTACCGGTGTTCAGATTGCCTGAGTGTCAAAAATGTCTTGCATCTTTCAGAGTGAGGTTGTGTAGACACACTTCTCCTGACATGGTAGCAAAGTGCCATCTCCGTGGAGACTGTGGTGTAGAGCTCTCCTTCCCTTCTCCAAGCCCAGACACCAGCGGGGCATTAAGAGGTAACCAAGTAATGATTCAGCACAGCACATACAAACTGGCTGAGATTAGGTCTAGCCTCATAATGTTTTCCCCACAGGCTTTATGTGCTTCATTGTCAAGACTCCAACCAAATACCCAGGTAAAATAATAAGTGGCTACAAAACTGCTGTTTCTTACCGTCTTCATATATACTCTGACAATTCACATATCAAAGGATCCCATGAATAACCCAGAAGAGACAGTTCTGGTACAAGACAACAAGATAATTCCATAGCAGATACTGCCAAAAAGGGTGTCATAATCAAAGAATTTGATAATAATCTCACCTGCATGTCCAGGTTCATGTCCGGAGCCTCCACCACTGATCAGCACAACTTTCCCATGTTTCACATAATCAGGGGCATCTGTGCGCACGATCACGTTGTACCCGTCAACTAGACTCAGTCCTGGGTTCACGGCTACAAGTCCCTCACAACATTCACGTTCACAGTCACTGACCTAAAGTCACATGATTGTTTCATAGTTTTTATTTCACAAATCTATTTACATGTTTCAATGACACTGACTCATGCTAGATCTCTGGAAGAACTCAATCTACCCAATTTGTTATACTGAAAAAAATGTTGCTTAAAAGTCGACAGGGTCGATTTCATTGCACCGGGTTTTCTCCCATACGGCTCAGTCTCTTTCCGCGGCACGGAAAGCATTGCACAAAGCACAAACTCCGTAGCTCCAACGATGACCCTCAGGAGTCTCAGAAAAATGCACTCATGAACTGAAGGATGCAGCTCAGAATTGAACCCAAAACCTTCAGAGCCCGAGTCAGACGGCTTGACCACTTCGCCACGGAGACTCTCTTACTATTATTATTTTTATGTTAATTTGTTATACTATTTTATTTTATCAAACATACATTTGTTATACTATGTTATTTTACCATATATTCTGCAGTCAACAGAAGTATTTTTGTATGACTTACTTGAGGTTTTTTTTAACATAATCATCATCTATATCTATAAAACAGAGTGTATGTGGCTTTGTGGTCAGCTATGTATTGGATGCGTTCGATAACGGTACATCCGATTGAGATGAAATTTTCTACACGTCTTCCTTTCATTCCTGTGCAACCAACTATAATAGATTCTTAGTGTAAAATCTGCTACTTATTTAATAACATTTACTTTTTCATTTTTCATTATATATAATTTCTATATAGCAGGGGGACTTCACTCTAGAAAAGTTATTTCAAGGGGCATAACTTTTAATAACATTTCTATATACTTTATAGTCATATTGTTGGACTTACTTGCACTATTGTTAAACTCTTTGTCTATAGTTATTTTCAGGCATATAAGTTATAATAAATAATGATATAATCTTTAAGGCATTTTCAAAGTTTTCATAAAAATAATGCATAATGCATAACATTGTAACCCATCTTTTTCTGCTTAAAGAACTTATCAACTGTCATGTCGGTGATTAAAAACAGTTTTCATTAAAAATAATGAATGGTGTGTGGAAGGACATTCTTTTAAGTTACTGTGCGCCAGGAGCTGGGCGAAACCACGCCGGGTCAGATAGATAGACAGACAGACAGATAGTCGGGAACGGAAGCTTATTTGACTACTTATATGAATTAAATGACATGCTCCCCACCAGGGACTGGGTGAAGCCGGGCCGGGTCAGACAGACAGACAGATAGACAGACAGACAGTCGGGAACGGGAGAGCTTATATGACTACGTATATGAATTAAATGAGATGCTCCCCACCAGGGACTGGGTGAAGCCGGGCCGGGACAGACAGACAGACAGATAGACAGACAAACAGATAGTCGGGAACGGGAGAGCTTATATGACTACGTATATGAATTAAATGAGATGCTCCCCACCAGGGACTGGGTGAAGCCGGGCCGGGTCAGACAGACAGACAGACAGATAGACAGACAGACAGATAGTCGGGAACGGGAGAGCTTATATGACTACTTATATGAATTAAATTAGATGCTCCCCACCAGGGACTGGGTGAAGCCGGGCCGGGTCAGCCAGACAGACAGACAAACAAGCAGACAGACAGACTGATAGATAGATAGATCCCCTCCAGGGCCTGGGTGAAGCCGGGCCAGGTCAGCTAGTGTCCTATAAAATGTACTGGGGTTTTTAGTACTGCCATCATCTTCTCATAATTTGAGGAAGGCGAAACCCCAAGAACAACTCCATGTGGCAGAGGACGGGACACACACCATGGTGTGGTAAATGCAGTTGGGGACTGAGTATCTCCTGGACAAGTACTCTGCAGCTAAGCAAAAGAAGGAACTCATTTGTCCTGACAGTCAGAAATTGTTGTCAAAGGCAGAGGTAAAACAGCTAAATCAATTAATGGTTTTTCAGAGTACTTCAGATAGAGTTTACGATCAAAATCAAAGGCAAACTGATAAATATAAATATTATGCAAGTATATGCACCTCGTTCGTCTTCTTTTGTTCGCTGGAAATTTATTGTCTACATCTGCAACATTGTCTCTTCTATGAACTTCATGGTGTTTTTTTTTTACTTTACTCAGTGGTCCATAGAGTTTATCTTTCATAGTTGTTTCTCTAGGCCAGAAGGTTTGCCTAGATGTGTCATATTTTGGGCAGTCTTGGAGTATGAGATCTGCTGTCTGCAGTGCCAATCCACATATGCACATGGCTGATTATCTTGAATTTTGTATACATGTGGTAGTAACAGAAATGAGATTCCAGAGAAGAATACTCAATGTATCAAGAGATAAGATCAGAAATGAAGAAATCAGGACTAAAGTGGGGGTTATAGCTGCACTAGATTCTATTGGACAGTAGCAAGTCAAATGGTTTGGCCATGCAAGAAGTAGGTTACCAACTAACAGTATACCACAACAAGCAATAATGTACAGACCAGAGGGAAGCAGAGGAAGAGGCAGACCACATAAACGATGGGCGCAGGGAATAACAGAGTCCATGGGAATATCGACACATGAAGCCCATAAGCGGGCACTCTCACGATGTTTATACTTCACCTCGACACCACAAGGTACAAGAGGAACATGATGAGATGAGATGAGATGAGATGAGATGAGATTAGTGGTAGCATAATATATTGTGTCGTGTTCTGTGGCACAGAATAATGATTTGTTCTGGTCTGTCCATAAAGTGGAAATCATTTTGAGCTGGTGTTGGTGGCTTTCAGATTAAAATTATTACATAAATGTTCAAATGGAATTAATAAAAATATTTACTACCACTACTTCCAAATATGATTTCAAATTGAATGCATGGTATACAATGCTTCTTCACCGGCGATCACTTAATTACTACATCGCTACATTAATAATGTGCTGAATTTTTACACCCAAAGGATGGTAAGCCAGTCGACCCCTAGCCTGTAACATTTTATAACATTTGATCATTCTTTACTTTTGGTGATATGTAACAGGCACTTCAGGTTGTTCTTCTACTACTCCTTCCTTAGCTTGTTGACCAGCTCTCTCGTTTCTGGGTACTTCACAGTGAGATGGTATGCATTTTATGGTGACCTTATGCTAGCTGTCATATTCAGAAAATAGCATCGGTAGTACTGGCAGTTTCCCAGACTGCAGAGCCTCAAGTACTGATTTTGTATCAGTCAGTAGCACCACAGGCTGTGTACCATGGTTGATATTCAGTCATTCCTCTGTTGCTATCTTGATTGCCTAGATTTCTGCATCATATTTATGGCAGTACTTTCCTGTTAGTACTCCACCAGTGTTCCTAGTATTGTTTTAGTATTCTATGTACACTCCCACTCCACCATTTTGAACAGCATTTTGTGCTGACCCATCTGTGTAGGCTCACATTCAGAGGTCCTGTGGGTATTCAAGGAAACTAAGAGTGGCTGTTCTGCGTTGTACACTGTTCTGTTCTTCCTTGTCAAATATTCCTTTTATTTTAGTCTGGATTTGTCGCAGCAGTCTATGTTACTTTCTCAATGGAGCTCATTTTGGGGTAGTTTTCAAAGGGATACCAAAAGCAAAATCTGTGGTTTGTCTCGTAATTTGGCCTGGTGGATAAAACTGCTTCTTTTCTACCGCCCCATAGCTAGGTTTTAAAATCTTTCTTCATAGGGTGGCCAGGCAAGCTAAGGAACTTTTCTGCTTGTATTAGCGTTTTAATATCTCTGTGCTCCCTAAGTGCTTGTGTCCTCCCTATATTCTCCATCTCCATAATAGGGGTTGATCTAATCCTTCCCGTGTTGTCTTTAAGAACCTGATTTTGCACCTTGACCTGCACTTGTAGTGAGGTATCTGCCGTTGAACACCAGGCAGGTAATCCATGTTTCAGGTATGGTCGTATGCTCGATTGGCAGACTTTGCTAAGTATTCTCCTGCTGGCTCCCCATGTGGTTCCACTTATTTTTTGTACTGGAAGGTCATCTTCCACAAGAGTAGCGAAGAAGAAATTTAAAAAGAAATGATATGACGAAGAAGAAATGGTGATCGCTCAAACCAAACAGAAAAAAAATAAAAATAATACTCATAGATTTTAATGTAAAAGTAGGAAAGGAATGAATGGAAAATCTAGTGGGTGAATATGGTTTAGAATAAGAAATGAAAAAGGGAAAAGGCAGACTGAATGGGCAAAAATAAATAATATGATGATTGGAAACACCTGGTTTAAATACCATAATCATCATCATGAAGTATTTCAGCACCTGGGCTGATAATGATTTATCCTGATCATTTTATGTCACAGATGTCTGACTTGTGCCTCCTCCATTAATCCATATATGTCTGCATTGTAGGAACTGTGCATGCCTGTTTTATAAATGTAGTTTGTCTTGGTTTACCCTTTTCTACAGACAAAACAACCCACCAACCAAAGATCACAATCAGCAATGAAAAGATAGAAAATGCCGCAAATTGTGAACATCTTGGTGCCATAAACAACAACAGTGGGGACAGTTCACAGAAGTTAGACACAGCTTGGCCATAGCAATGCAGGGATAAAACAGTATTATGAACCTATAGCAGAAATAATCAGCAGACAAGTTAAAGTAAACCTGCTGTTAACATGCATCTTCCTGGTGGCAACATATGGGAGTGAGTCATGGAACATTTGGTAATCACTAAACAAGAAGACTGACGCTTTAAGTTCAAATGTTTCAGAAAAATTATTAGAATATCATGAACCCTGAAGACAAATATTGAAATTCTACAAGACCTGAACATCGAAGAAAGCTCGCTCATAAACAGTGTAATAAAACTACAAAACTTTAGTTAGTTAGTTAGTCAGTTAGTTGAGGTTCCAACTTCACGGCAACGGGTCGTCCCCATTATGCTCCATTCCCGTGCCAGCGAATATCACATATAAGACCATATTAAACACCACAGTGGCTTGGAGAGCAAAATTGAAGGGAGATCTGGTTCCTGGAAGAAGTGGCTGGGTTGACCAGCACGGAGATGGACACTGGACATTGCAGATACCTTGGTCATGAAGGGGCATGAGCAGGGAGAAATGGCTAGAGATACAGTGTTTTTTTGCACCATGATGTGAGTGATGGTCTACAAAGGACCTACTACTTGAGAGAGAGAGAGAGAGAGAGAGAGAGAGAGAGAGAGAGAGAGAGAGAGAGAGAGAGAGAGAGAGAGAGAGAGAGAGAGAGAGAGAGAGAGAGAGAGATAGATAGAGAAAGTAGACAGACAGACAGACAGGCAGCAGACAATCAGACCGAGAGAGAGCAGGGAGACAAAGAGGAGACAGACAATCAGAGAGAGAGAGACAGAAAGAGGGAAGAGAGAGAGAGAGAGAGAGAGAGAGAGAGAGAGAGAGAGAGAGAGAGAGAGAGAGAGAGACAGACAGACAGACAGACAGACAAACAGACATAGAGACAGACAGACAGACAGACAGACAGAAAGGCAGACAGACAGGCAGGTAGGCAGGCAGACAAGGCAGACAGGCAGGCAGGCAAGACAGACAGACAATCAGAGACAGACAGAGAGAGGAGAGAGAGAGAGAGAGAGAGAGAGAGAGAGAGAGAGAGAGAGAGAGACAGACAGACAGACAGACAGACAGACAGACAGACAGACAGACAGAGACCTTTTTAATACTGGTACAGTACTTTTTCCTTCTAGTAGTTTTGTTGTGTTAGAATGTGGTCAAGCCATGAAAGCCTTTGCTTTAATTCTGCTTTAAGAAGTCTTCTTAAAGTATAATCACATTTTTCAGAAATTCTCAATTGTTCAGTCCAGCTAGTTCGTGGCATTCGTCTGTGACAACACATATCAAATGCTTTTTACCACCTGTATCCATTAACCGTATGACAGTAGATGGTACAACCTGCTTTATGTCAGCACCAAATGTTGGGCAGCGCTTACCAAACCGGACTACCCCACATTGTGCCAACGGCTTTCGGGCGGAAGAGCGCAATTTGGGAGGGTACAAGCCTTATCCTGGTGCGAGGAAATGCAACCTAAAGACAAAATGTCATGGCAGGGCAGACCAGGCCCTAAGCCTTGGTTGGCAGCTGGTCTAGGATCGATTCTCTGACAGGCGGACAGCTAGAGCATTGCTTTGCTGATCTGGCAGCTTCTGCAGCTTGTCTTGTTCCAGATGCATAGGTGTTACCTTTCCTCTGGAGTGAACTAGGCAGGCCGAGAGAGGGATCATGCTGCATGGGCAACACATGGTCTCTTTATTTTAGCCCAGGCTTTGTGCTATGGAGAGGCAATAACTCCATCCCTGGTCTTATATACTTTTCACTTCTACTGAAATATGCCTTCCGTGATCAGGATGCCGGTAAAACATTCACTCATGCTCAGATGGCGGCCTCTATAATGCTCAGAGATTGAAGGGCAAGACCAAACTTAGGAGGATACTAATCAGAGAGTTGCTTTCTGCGGATGATGCTGCAATTACGCCCCACTCTGAGGAAGAACTACATCTACTATATGCATTCTCCTATGCTTGTTCTGAATTTTGTTTAACAATTAACAAAAAGAAGACACAGATTATGTCACAAGGTGCACATGGGGTACCATCAATATTTATTGATGACACAACGAACTGGAGATAGTAGACCATTTTATATATCTAGGAACAGAAGTAAATAGCAAATTATCCCTAGATCAGGAAATCAACATCAGGATTGGTAAGGCAGCAACAACAATAACATGTTAGCAAAAAGAGTCTGGGAGAACAGGAAACTTACTGCCAAAACAAAAGTCCTCGTCTACCAAGCCTGTGTCCTTAGTACTCTTCTTTATGGCAGTGAAACCTGGACAACTTACTCACACCAAAAGAAACGTTTAAACAGCTTTCATATGCGGTGTCTGCGAAGAATACTTGGTATTAAGTGGCAAGACAAAATCACAAATACTGAAGTATTGGAAAGATCAGGTTGTGTGACGGTGTGTTCCATGCTCAGTCTTCGTAGACTTAGATGGATAGGA
This sequence comes from Cepaea nemoralis, assembly GCA_014155875.1. Taxonomy (NCBI): domain Eukaryota; kingdom Metazoa; phylum Mollusca; class Gastropoda; order Stylommatophora; family Helicidae; genus Cepaea; species Cepaea nemoralis. The sequence continues at coordinate 124,324 of JACEFZ010021516.1, forward strand.
CATGTTAGGAGGATGGATGATGGTAGAATACCAAAGGACATCTTTTTTGGTGAATTACAGATGGGTAGGAGATCTCAGGGTCGGCCTCTACTACGATACAAAGATGTGTGTAAGCGGGACATGATTGATACAGGCATTGATAATGCACATTGGGAGCAAGTCGCCGCTGAACGTGTTGCATGGAGGGCAACTATCAGAAATGGAATAAAGACAAAGGAGAAAATGATTGCAGATAAAGCACACACAGAGCGTGAGAGACGTAAGATGGTGCATGATGGTGGAAATGACCATGTTTTCACATGCATCCACTGTGGACAAACATTTGCAGCACGAATTGGCCTTATCAGCCACACTCGCCACCGCCATGGGTCATAGTTATTAAGCCTTTTTGAAGCACAATGTACCAAACTATCGTCTGTCAAGATGGAAAGGTGCCAATGATCCATTAACCACATTTCAGAATCACATATTGTGACTTGCCTGGTATACAAGATCAAACTCTAAACTTTAACCAGTATAAATATAATCAATTAAGAATGTTAACATGATTAAAACTGATCATTTCAAATTGTGACCCTTTTATAAATTTAGCTTTTCAATGCATTCATTTTTTTTTTTTAATGTAGCTCTTCAGTGTGGCCCTTTTAGGCAAAAACATTGGGAACTCTGTGTTTGTGAGTGAACTTTAACCTGCTCACATTAATGAGCATCCCAATGTGTGAGTGTATCGATTGGGGGTGGGAAGGGCGAGGGGGGAGGGACAAGTTCAAAACCAGGCATCCAGTCATGAAACAGTTACTAACTCTGCTTTGCCATGGTGTGATAAGGAGGTTACTGAGGGTAAGAAATCTAGTCAACCAGCAACATAAAAAAGACTGGACTCAGTAGGTGTGAATGGCAGTGAATAATGAACCATTTGACAATCATTCAAGAAGAAGACCAGGGATTTTTAGGCTAATTAAATCATAATGTTACCAAACAATTCTTCGAACGCTACAGAAAATTTTTAGTAAAACTTATTAATTGTTATTAACATTCTCGTGCACGTGATTAATGGTTTACTTAATGTAACAGACGATTAACAGGATGCGATTACAATAATAAATAATAGTAGTTAGCACTACTACTTTGACTACAACTACACTACTCCTAACTAGTATGAGTAGCGTATTAATCATTCATTACTGACATTACTGTTACTGAAAGTGAAAGCAATTTAAGCAAATCATTTACGCCAAACTTCAAACCTTGTTAATTAATTTTTTGCTGGCACTTCGCTCGGACGCCATCGTTATTCTTTTGAGACAACCTTGGCACAATTAGATATGAAGGCCTGAACTCGCTGGTCCAAAATGCATTCATTTATCTGTAAGACACAGTTCTCGCTGTTTGTCAACTTTCATATTCTTGGGTCGTTCTGTTTGCAAACAGCGCTGAACACAGCTGGAACACAGTCGTGACCTAGATAGTCCCAGGTCACCTTGCACCCATTTCGTTCTATGAACATTGGAAAAACAGAAAGTGGAAAAGGGCAGCTTTACTAAACTTTACTTTAGTTTTACAAGAACGGCAGCTCGAATGGTAGTAGAAACTAAGGTTATAAAGCCTTCGAATATAAGCATGCAGTAATGTAACTACACAGTGCTGCAAGTACTACACACTGATGATATTGATATGAAGATGTGTAAAGATAAAGAGTAAACAAACTTGCTTTACAAGAAGAAAATGGGAATACTAAAATACTACTATTAGTAGTACTAATAATACTACTTTAGTTTTCTATACTGGTCGAAAAGAGTCGTAAAAGAAATCAGTCCGCGCGATTACATTTTCACAAACTACTATCAGAGAAAGGATAGAAAATCAATATGGGGTTGATCGCAACGTCCTGCCAAGGATATATAGCATTTACCGTTGATCTAGATTTGTAGTTATCACTATGCGTTGTCAATGTTCCGCCATTTGCGCTTTATGGGCCTCTTGCCTCTTACTGAAAATGACCCTGACCCCCCCCCCCCCACCCCCACACCCGCATCACCTCCTAGGCGCTGTGTATGGTAGCACAAAATGGTACAGTACTTGCACTCTGTATTAATATAAACTGTAAGGGCAACGTATTTGTAGTAGTTAACATAACCACTTAGTTATGTGCAGACAAGCGTGTACAATACCGATGTAGTAGCCACGCTCAATACTTTAGGACAGTGACTCTCAACCGGTGCGGAATCTCACCCCCCCCCCCCCAAAGGGGGCTTTAATCATGCTTAATTAACTATGACCATGGGGTGGGCGAGTGAGCTGAATAATGAGCCAATTCCGTGCTGCAAATGTTTCTCCACAGTGATGCATGTGAAAACATGGTCATTTCCACCATCACGCACCATCTTACGTCTCTCACGCTCTGTGTGTGCTTTGTCTGCAATCATTTTCTCCTTTGTCTTTATTCCATTTCTGATAGTTGCCCTCCATGCAACACGTTCAGCAGCGACTTGCTCCCTATGTGCATTATCAATGCATGTATCAATCATGTTCCACTTACACACATCTTTGTATCGTAGTAGACGTCGACCCTGAGATCTCCTACTCATCTGTAATTCACCCAAAAAATATGTCCTTTGGTATTCTACCATCATCCATCCTCCTAACGTGCCCTACCCATCTAAGACTTCAAAGACTGAGCATGGAACACACCGTCACACAACTGATCTTTCCAATACTTCAGTATTTGTGATTTTGTCTTGCCACTTAATACCAAGTATTCTTTTCAGTTTAAACGTTTCTTTTGGTGTGAGTAAGTTGTCCAGGTTTCACTGCCATATTAGGGATTCCAGGGTGGAATTAAGATTATTTCAAGATCGCATTAATACAAGAACCGATTACTTGATATTGTTTTTCCCTCCATACTTTAAGGTTCTGTACTTCTCACCCTTCTGAAATTCGTTTTATAACTAAGTAGACCCGCAAATCACGTTTTATGTTGACGTCTAGACTTGTTCTAGTATGTGTTATTAAATTTAGCTTCCAATTTTTACGTATACTTTGTACGGGCGGAAAGGGGGGATTTATAGAGAGAAAATATGAAAGGTGGGAGGAGGGGGGGGGGGGGTAAACGTTCTTAACATATGGTGAAGGGGTACATGGGCCAAAAAAAAAGGTTGAGAACCACTGCTTTAGGACATAACTCTTAAATACATACATTAAACAACAGGGGCATAATGCCTTCTATAAGACAGTATCTTCTGGTTTCACTCTTTACACAGCGAGATCCAAAGGGGATAGTAATTAAGTAATGGATTTGTTTACACTCCTTAAGGCGTGTTGGGTTTATGCTGGCACACAATATTTGTATAAACAAGTCGACACCCCTATAGGATGACCACGTCGACCGATTTCACTTCCCAGGAGATTTACTGATTTGTTTCCCAAGACATTGCTTTGATTTCCTGATATTAGTTGAGCTGAGTTGGGTTGAGCTAAGAACTGATATCACTGCATCAAGGACATTCCCATAAGCGCTCCGTCGCCGCGTTCAACAGATAGCGAAGAGTCATACTACTAATCGTTCCCACCGCTATCTGATCTTTCCTCTCAGTTTTGAGATTCTACCAGAACCCCAGCCAATCCCCCACAATCTTATCCATTCCACATATGGGCTCTCAATCTGTTCCCCCACCTTCTCCACCTGGCCCCACAGGTGCACGACCACCTCCTCCTTGTCAATAAGAAATCGACCACCAAGAGGTGCATTCCCTGCCAGCCTATCAGACTATTCATTTTCCCACACCCCCACATGACCAGGGCTAAAAATCCACACAATTCTCACAATCTGTGACCTCTGAAGCGAGATGAGCCATTCCACACGAAACAGTTTGTGTTGCAGTGGTCTCCTCTAACCAACGGAATGCCGCTGTGACTGCTTCCACCTCCATTCTCATGCTGGAGTTTGTAGCCTCATATGCCAGACTTTCCTTTTTTAAGAATCGTTCATTAGCCTTCGCAATGAAACTCCAACCACTCCGTCTGTTTCTCACCACTGACCCATCAGTATAGATCACTGTGTCACATTAATGTGTGTTACTTTGTATCGGTTGTTGCAACCCAAACTCTGTGCGGCCCGATGCCCATTCTTTGCACTCACGACCCAGTGTTACTATGACATTGTGCCAGTCATTTCTTCCGGTATTTCAACCAACTTTTTTCACGATTGATGGTCTCTAGAGCACACACCTGACACAGTGCAGGATTTACGTATAAGCTACACAAGCTATAGCTTGGGGCCCCCAAGAAAGTGGGGGGCCCCAAAAATATTGTCCGTGTGAGCAATTTGGCACTGACATAGAATATCTGGACTTATAAAGGACCCCATATTTCAAATAGCTTAGGGCCTTATCAAGTCTAAATCCGGCCCTGACCTGACATATAGATATATCCATGGCTTCATGCAAGGGATGATCCCTATCTGCAGCAACTCTCAGGTACTATTTGGCTTGAAGGACCCTATGCCTATCCGCCATTGTTGGTAGCGCCAGGATATGCCTCATGCATATAACTGATGTGTCCTTTGTGCACCCCAAAATTTCCCGCATGGCCGCATTCTGTATGCGCTCCAATCTTTCTAGCTGGCACTTCGGTCCTGTCAGCATCATCAAACCATACTCAGTTACAGAAATGATTAAATCTGAAAGAGCCTGTAAAGCATCCTCTGCTCTACCCCGGTTGCTGCCATCGCCCTCAATTTATTTAGTCCCCTACCAGTCTTCACCAGCAAAGCCTCCACGTAATCCTTAAAAGACATACACCTGTCAAAGGTGATACATAAGTGTTTCAATTTACTCTCTATACTAAGAGGACACCCTTTCAATACAATACATGGGACATGTGCCTTCAAAATCTGGTTATCCAGGGAGTACCACACAAGCAATGCCTTGTTTGGGTTTATAACGGCCTTTGCTGCTCTGCACCACTCCACCACCCTGTTTACGCCATCTGTAAGTCTTTAGCCAAATTTTTCCTGCCCCTGCTGTGTCTGTACACCAGCAGATCACCTGCAAATGTTAAGATTCTATCACGCATGGTGTCTCAATAGCTGCGACTTTGTTGGTGTATACATTAAAGAGCACTCGGTACATGGCAGATCCCGATGGCAATCCATGTATAATAGTACAGGGGTCAGAAGTCCAGGAACCCATGCGCAGTGCAACCTCACGCTCATAAAGGACTGCCACAACCCATCTGACGAGGCAAAGGCATACCTCCATGCCCAAACTAGTGTATATCAACCGATCATACCTGACCCTGTTATACTCATCCTCCAGGTCAAGAGCAGCCGCCACTGTCTCTTGTTTATTCTGGAAGCCCTCATAGAAATGAAAAGCAAAAGTTGCCGCATAGGCCTAGGTGTCCTTCCCAGGTCGATAACTTCCGAGGCCGTTGGGAAGCAGATTACGACTTTCTAAATATCGCTGGAGCCTGCTGGCTACAATCTTTTCGGGGACTTTGCCAAAGGTGTTTTGCAGGGTTATTCGGTATCCATTAAGCCTGGAGTGATCCTTACCTGGCTTTGGAGTGTGACCAAGTAGCTGTGCAGCCATTCCTGGGGTTTTTCCGCCTTATTCATGCTTAGGTTGAAACAAAGAGCCATCTCCTCCAAGTCCCCATCGTTCATGTTACTCATAATGGTGTACCTCACCCCATCCGGGCCTGGCGCTATGTCTTTAGCCCTTTTCAGTACCCGTTTAATATCCTCTACTTTAACCTCAAGTCCTCCTTCCTAGTGACCGGTGACAAGGCTTCTCTGACCATATCTCTGATATCTCCCCTCTTTGTGTGCTCTTCTATTTGTACATTTTCTTTTTCTACGGTCAACCAGACCCAGCAGAAAAACCGAACATTGTGGCAAATAGAAGAAGAGAAGAAGAAGAGGAAAAGGAGGAGGAGGAAGGTGGGGGGGGGGGGGGGGAGATGATGATGAACATTTTCAGACTGATTAAGGCTTAGGAATGTGCATTACAGAATGTTACATGCTACTAAAATGACATTAACATTTTAAACATATCTGTTTGTGTCTTAAAGGGGTCCCCTTCATCCGGAGCCCAGAGAACCCAGTTACCATCGGTCAAGTTGATATCCCGGCCAATCCACCACGGTAAATGTTAATGAACCTTCGTGTGTAAGAAAATATGTTGCTACTGAGGGCATCCTGCGGACCGAATATTTCTCACAAAATTCAGAAGCTCTCAGCTTCCATTAAACAAGACACGCCCCGAAGTAGGAATCTGCTAAGAGTCTGTGGTGTATTAGAACTATTACATTTTATAGATTTGAATGTACTGAGGGATAGATAACCAGTCTTACCCTCTCTTAGCGGCGGACGACAAACACTGGCTGGGAACCCTAGTTTCACCCGCGATTATGAGATTACCATCGCAATTCCCTAGCGATTACACTAACGCGCCTGCTATCTCACATTTTTAGTCTCAACAAATTCGGTATTGCAGATGTGTATAGTCTCGAAGAGACTAACATTATATTTGATTTCAAATGCAATATGTTTTTCTCGCAACTGACTTACCATACGGACGATAAAGTAGAATACCGAAAGTCCGATCCTCTTGGTCTATCGGTTAGCAGGTCAGCCTAGTTTTAATTGTAACCCCACCCCATGAATACGACCACACCAGGCAGTTACAAACAACTGGGGATTACCTCTTAGTTCTCCGACTGAGTATTCATAATGATGCATTTCTTTGTTATCTTGGAACAAATCTTACATTACAGATAACACTACAGTAAAACCTTGGTCTGTGGATAAACGGGTAATTACAGCATAAAACAGGCACTTTCAAATAACAATTAATAAGGAAATTATTGTATTCTATTCTCTTGCTTTGGATGAGAAGGTAATAACAAAAAAGATGTATAAAGGCATCACCATCATGTGCCACGCTGATGTGCGTGGAGGTTATGATTTACAATCTCACATAATCACTAATCTTGGATCAGGTCTGTGCTCTTATCCCAAGCCATTCATCTCTTTGTTTTCTCTTTGCTCTTTTGTCGTCAAATTTCAGGTTTTTAAAAATCCTCATAGCATTCCCCAAAATGCAGCAAACTGCAACTGTGAGATATGGATAGGGATGACGTTAAAGTAAGAATGTGAAAAGTAGCGTAGAAGAAAATGATTCCGTCCATCCTGTTGACTTCAATGTGGCTGTCAAGATTGCGGAGGTGGCCCAGCAGCTAGAACTGGCAGTTTAGGCCAAGTATATGGTAGGACTGCTTGGACATAATGCTGATCCTAAATTGTTTGTTCCTAACAAATAATACGAAACAGTGGGCGCGTGCGTGAGAAGGTGCCTAGTGAGAAAGGTTCGGTTCCATTTGTGAAAGTAGTGGGAAAAGGATGTCATTGCAAGAAAATTCAATTATTTGATCACATAAAACACCTCAGTAAGGGGGGGGGGGGGGGGAGGAGCAGGCCGGGGGAGAAGCTAGGATGGGGCAATCTTCTTTTCTCAGGCTACAAAGCCTTCATCAGTAAAACCCTCCCCCGAGTACATATATAATTATGCTAAGATGTAATTAAATGTAAACTGTAATTTGATAACCAAAATAAAAATAAAAAAGACATTGAATGCATTTCTCTAACCGAGAGGTGAATCTAGAAGCAAAGCTTCTTTTGTTTTCTTTATTCACTGATGAATGCTTTCTAGCCGCAATATCAATAAAAATGTATGATCCTGACCACGCAAAACTGACTCTTAAACTGTTTGCTTTTTCTTTTAATTGTTGAATTCGTGGAGCTTTCCTTCAGTTAAACTGATTTACTTGTTGGTAGGTAGAGGGCCCACGATGAATAAATGGTAGAGTGAGTACAACTTGCAAATTTTCTAAGATTGGATTACCGTATACATATAAGTAACAATACACTGACTTACACTTCATTTCCTTCAAATAGTTATGTTAGCTATGCCGGCGGTAGCGTAGCTACCAGCAGGGCCTTCCAAGCCGGACAGGTCAAAGGGTAGAGAACAGACAAAGAGAAACACCCTGGTCCTCCAGGTTGGGGGTTGAAGCGTGGGGTTAACATCCCCACCTTTGTAAAAACCTTTTTTGTTATGAAACAGATACATAAGCCTCGATATCGGACTGACTTATCTGGACAACGACCTTGGAATGTTAAAGGACTTTTGAGATTTGAACATGGAATGTACGGACACTATATCCAACTGGAGCGGCCGAAGAACTAACCCGGGAGCTGGTTGAATATCAAATGGATATAACAGCAATTCAAGAAATAAGGTGGCCAGGAGAGGGTACTTTAGAGCAAAATGGAATGATTATAATATATGGAGGAAACACCCAAAATAAACATGAATTAGGAACAGGATTTGTCATCAAAAAAGAGTTATGGGGGAACGTTTTAAATCTTTAAAGCTGTTAATGACAGGATTAGTAAATTACGAATAAAAGGTAAATGGAAAAATATAACGATGATTAATGTACATGCACCTACTGAAGAGAAAGAAGATGATATTAAAGAAGACTTTTATAATGATCTGGAAGATGTCATAGAAGAAACCCCCAAACAGGACATCCTGATTGTGCTGGGAGACTTCAATGCAAAAATAGGTAGAGAGCAAACTAATAAAAAAGTGGCCGGTATGGAAAGCCTACATACAACTTCAAATGATAATGGATGGAGAGTCATCAACCTGGCAGAAGCCAAAGGACTGCAGATTAGCAGTACCAGACTACAAAGAAAGGATATACACAAACAAACTTGGAAATCATGTGACAAGAGAACCTATAATCAAATAGATCACATTTTAATTAACAACAGAAATGCATCAAACATACAGCAAGTTAGAAGTTATAGAGGAGCTGAGTGCCACAGTGACCACTTCCTCGTTGGAGCAAAATTTAAAATAAAACTTAAGAGAGCTTTCTATACTAAATTACAAAGATTACACCCAACATATAACAGAGAAAAACTACAAGAAATTACAGTCAAAGAGAAATTTACAGATGAAATAAAATGTAAACTTGAAACTCTGCAAAACCCTTTGGAGGAAAGCGTTGACCAAACTTGGTTGAACATCAAGAATACAATTCAATCTACCGCAGAAGAATGTCTCGGTGTGTTAACCACGCATAGAAAGAACAGATGGTTCAATCAAAAATGTGAAGAAGCAGTCATTAGGAAAAAGAATGCCAGACATTTATGGTTAAATGACATCAACAACATCCAAAAGGAAGAGCATTATAGAAATGAATGTAAAGAGGCTACAAAAATAGACCGACAGCAGAAGCGAGAATATATGAGTAATATAATCAAAGATATGGAAACTAATCACCAGAAAAATGAATCCAGAAATTTTTTAAAGAACTGAAGTCAATGAAACGAGGGCACCAACAAAACACATATGGTTTAAAAGACAAAAATGGGAATATGATAAATACCAATGAGGAAATGTGCAACACATGGAAAGAATATTTTATTGAATTACTAAATTGTGAAGCTCCAAGTAACATTTTTCCACAGGAAGAGGTTCTAACATGCGAACCACAAATTGAAGAACCTACATTTGAAGAAATCCTATATGTACTCACACGACTTAAAAACAATAAGACAACTGGGACTGATGGAATTGCTGCTGAATTAATAAAGGCAGGTGGCCATGCATTACATCTAAAGCTATACGAACTAATAATAAAAATCTGGAGGACAGAAGAATTACCCCATGACTGGAAAGAGTCATTATTGATACCTATCTTTAAGAAAGGAGACAAGTTCCAATGTGGAAATTATAGAGGAATATCACTACTGTCCACAAGCTATAAGATACTATCCGCAGTGTTACTAAATAGACTAAAACCATATTCAGAAGACATATTAGGTGACTACCAGGCGGGTTTTAGACAAAACAGATCAACAATAGATCAGATATTTATCTTACGACAAATAGCCGAGAAAAATTGGGAATATAAAAGAGATCTCCATAACATTTTTGTGGATTTTAAAAAGGCTTATGATAGTGTCCATAGGAATAGTCTATGGAATGCTATGCAGGAATTTGGAATACCAAGGAAGTTAATCAACATGACCAGACTATGCATGGAAGATACTTATAATATAGTAACATATAAAGGCAGGAAATCAGACCCCTTCCAAATAACATCTGGCTTGAAACAGGGTGATGCACTATCGCCGCTACTCTTCAATCTGGCTCTAGAGAAAGTTGTAAGGAAGGTAAAGGAGGAATGTGATATTGGAGGAACATCCAAGCTGCTTGGTTATGCAGATGATATAGATATTATAGGGCAAAGTGAACAAAAGACATTGGAAATATTGACTCACTTAAAGGAAAAAGCCCAACAGATGGGGCTGGTTATCAACCAAGATAAGACAGAATATATGGTAATTTCAAGAGACGGAATGGCTAAAAACTCTGGCCACATACAAATAGATAATATGACCATTAAAAGAACGGAAACATACAAATACCTGGGTACAATCTTCAACTGCTCCAACATCATAAGGGAAGAAATACAAACTAGAATCAACTCTGGAAATAAGATATACTATGCACTACAACATCTACTAAAATCAAAGGCGCTATCTCGTAACACCAAAATCACAATATACAAAACACTGATCAGACCAGTTGTGCTGTATGGCTCTGAAACCTGGAGTACAACGAAAGGAGACGAAGCCTTGTTACAAACCTTTGAGAACAAAATTTTAAGACGCATCTTTGGACCCATTAGGGATACACAAAGTGGAGAGTGGAAAAGAAGAAGTAACACAGACATTTATGATCTGTTTAAGTCCCCGCTAATCACTGGTATCATGAAGGCTAATAGACTACAATGGCTGGGGCATATAGAAAGAATGGAAGATAATAGGGAAACAAAACTCGCGTACACTCAGGAAATAAATGACCGTAGACCCCGTGGTAGACCAAGAAGGCGGTGGAGAGATAATACATATACAGACCTACAAGCACTTGGAATCAACGACTGGCAAGAGAAGGTCCACCAGAGAGACGAATGGAGACGGATTGTATCTGCAGCAAAGAACCTCAATGGCTCGGAACGCTGAAGAAGAAGAAGTTACGTTAGTGACTACATACTTTTGCCAATATTCAGTTAGCTTCTGGAAACATTCCTCTAACACATTATTTCAAAACGGATGTGAAAAAAAAAACACTCCACATGAAATCCACAGCTCACAGTGTCGTTCCACGCACTCAACTCAGTAGCAGGGCGACGGAACTAAGCACTATCAGTCCAACATGCGGTAAATGCGTAACTAAACCGAAGCCACATGCATAAACTCTCCAGAGGCCTTATCAGCTCACCGCCTAAACTCCATGTTGGACCGGAAGCCACTTTTCACACGGGGCAGTGAGGAGCATTTTGTGTGATATTTACTGGCACAGTAATGGGGCATGATGGGTCAACCCTTGGCTGTGAAATTTGAAGCGCGACTAACTAACTTTCTTTGAAAACTTTTTCAGCTGCATTGTCGTACTGGTGATAGCGTCCCCAGAATCCTCAAATATTTGCACTTTCAGTTCTGATTTAAGGAGAGGGAAAAAGAAAGGAACAAAGTTTAGCTGTGTTGAGAGAATATGAATGTTTCAGAGCAGTCACACGGTGCTTTGCGAGCAGTGGCGTGCAGAGGTTCTTTGATGCCCGGGGCCAACCTCTTGAGTGGATGCCCCTAAATTGTTCGTTACCTCATTCATTCCTCCTCCCATTCGACTGCATTGTGCTGCCCCCTCTCCCTAACTGGATGCCCCCTCCCGGCTGGATGCCCGGGGCCATCGCACCCCCTCTGCACGCCACTGTTTTCGAGAGATTGCTTTACCAGAAGGTAAGATCTATTGCATTGCTGACGCATTCTCTCACAATATAATCCGTTTGTTCTCCATTTGTCACCGTTACGCTTGAAAGTACAGAAGTTCTGTTTCTGTTATGTTATTATTTTTTTTTTTTAAATTTGTTTATTATTGACTTGAGTTCCCTGATTGACCCAGAGTAAACATTGGTATCGGGAAATTCCTTTGACGTTAAGGCGACCCTGATGATATTGACCACATCACCCATCGAGTGTCGAGTGTCTCTAAAATAGTGACGGTCTACGTCTAATTTCTCTAATCAGTTTACGATTTCCATTTATTTCTTGTAGTACTTGGTCATTGGTGTTTCTGTCTATCCATGGTATTCTTTGCATTTCTCTCAGAAACCACATTTCCACAGCCATCAGTTGTTTTTCAGCTTGACTGCTCATTGTCCAAATTTTACATCCATACACATCTTTAGGTTCTATGTAGCACCTCAACACTGTTTTTCTCGTTGCAAATGACATCTCTTTATTGGTCAGTATGTTTTCCATTTGGCAAAAGGCCACCTTCGCCATGGCGATTCTTGTTCTAATCTCTTCAAGGCATCTCCCATCAGATGTTATGACTGTTCCAAGATAACTGTACCGATTCACTTGTTTAAGAATATTCTCATTTACTTGTATATTACATTGTGGTATTTCTTTCTTCCTAGCGACGACCATAATCTGCGTCTTCTTTAAATGTAATTATAACCCTAGTTATTCACTGTGTGCAACAACCGCATCTACTAAATGTTGCAAATCCTGCTCATTGTCTGCAGTCAATACTGTATCATCCGCACATCTAATGTTATTGATGTCACCCCCCCCCCCCACCCCCAATGATGATTCCTTTCATATCTTCTACATATATGAAACTATGTTCACTGTACAGGGAAAACAGATCTGGAAACATTACACATCCCTGTCTGACACCTCTCTTAATAGGCTGATATTGACCTACTTCATTATCAATCTTTATATCAGCTTATTGCAATATGTGGTTTTTACAAGTCTAAGGTCTTTCTCGTCAGTTTGTAGATTGCAAGCATCTTCATCATGTTGACGTGTCTTACTTTATCGAAAGCCCTTGTGTAGTTAATAAAGCAAAATCCCCTTGTCTGTAACCTGCATGGCCAACGAAACAGAGGAAGATGTAAAACATACAGAGGAGAGAATAATAGACAGAGATGAATAATATGAGGAAGACATGAAGAGGGTTGAAAGAGGTAGCAAAGGATAGAACGGGGAATAACGGGAAAGGAGACAGAAGAAGACTGTTATTGCGCTAGCTACATATGCTTCTAGACAACAACCTAATTACAATTGTGAAAGAAAACGCTTAACAAGAATCTTTATGTGGACACAGTTTACTCTGTACAGCTACTCCTGCTATCTGGCTGCAGCTGCATCAAGCTGGATATAAACACTCGGAAGATGCGCGTGAAGTCATCAATCATGTCAAAGTCCAACATATCCCAATCATCGGAGGTTTGATGCCAAACGGCGGGAAACGGGGAGGATATCAGGTGAACTATATCCACACCTGTCAGAGAAAACAGAATGTGTGAATGCATGTATTGACGAATACATAACAGGTTAAAGGCAATTTGTTGACACAAGACTCCATCTAATGCCCAGAGGGAAATCGGAAGAGGTTAAATTAGTTAGTTAGTTAGTTAGTTAGTCGACAGATCATCCTCGTTGCACATCGAACCATTCAGTCCATAAGTGCTCGGATCCCCTCCTCAGCAAATCCCGCAGCGTGTAGCAGCTAACGACGCCAGTTCTGTGTTGGTTTATCAATCTTCTTTGGCTTCCTGCGTAGTGTTCTTGTTTGGCCACCCCTCTTTTAATTTGCTGCTCCCGCAGTCTGGCCATTGTTGTAGATTCACAGTCATCACTTGGTTCTCGCAAAAGTCTCACTTCTCGTTAACAATTGGAATAGCGTGTTCTTTAAAGATAGGCATACATATGTTGTGAAAGGTGAGTGTCAGCGTGTTGGATGTCTAGGTATCTGAGCTCGGGCTCACACAGGCAACAATAACTCCGTTAAATATAATATCTAACATTTATTGTATTTCAATATACAGTGCGTTGGCGCAGTGGGTTTAACAAGCCCGCACTGAGTTGCATATCACAGAGGTTTAACATCATCACACAGTTTAACATCATCAAACATTCTAAGCAAACTATCTAGCATATGTCTATGAACCCAAATACACATGGGTCTAAACTATTGAGTCCCTCTAAGGCAGGCCCTGTTGCCTCTTCGATGTCCCGTCTCTCTCTGCCGATTCACACGTGTCGCAATCCGACACGGGTGGTAACTCTGTTCGAGTTCCTCGTGGACCCCGCAATAGGCGGGCCACATCAGTGTCCACGGGACAGTGGACTCACTGACCAGTCCTTCGAGAAGGTTCTGGAATACTCTGGCCTTCGAGGGTCTTACTTCTTTCCCTTGGGCGGGAGTTGTAGCCCTTGGCTACTGTCTACTAACTTATGTTGGTTTATCATATAATGTGAGGCTGTGACAGGAGTCCCCCTCTTCCCCCGATTTGATGGGTTGTTATAAGGTAATTAGTTCTGAACTAATTCTGTCACAGAATCACATAAAGTCGGTGTTTGTAGTTTGGTGGACAGTAACTTGGTAACCTACATACTGGCATCAACACTCATGTATTCTCCCATACACCACTTCTCTGATTTGGTGAAGAGATCTCTCTCTCTCTCCTGTGTCCTTAAAAATGCTTATCTGACCGAAGTTACGTGACGTTTACTAGTTGTTTCTACAACCCGTCCTTCTCATAGTATCCTACTGATACCAAGATAATTAACCTCTGTATTAGAGAGGATTAACAAGACAAAAGTCTTGGCTAATTAAGTACACCTTCAAATCTTGTTCTGTGTGTGCATTTCAATACACTTTTACTCTCGTATGTTGTATAATGCTAAATATGTAGTTACGTTGTTATTTTATCCCATCTGACTACATGTGTCCCTGTTGGCTTGTTAGTGTGTTGACTAATAAGTTGCTGCTTCTAATAAAGTGACTGCATTTTAATTGATAGTGTTCAGTTTTGAGTTTTGTGTAAAGTGTGTGCTGAATGTGTGGCTTATTTCCAAGCGTCACGAGTTGGGATATCCTTAATCATGAATTACTCCAATGTGTGTAATACATGATCAGGCATTCCAAGCAGTGGTGCTTAGATGTAGTATCCTAAATGCTAACTAAGAGTACTAAACTAACTGCTAAACATGTATCAACAATTTAGACAAGTAGTACAATTTACATGAAAGACGCAGACAAATTAAAATAAATACGTTTTGCATACAATTTGTCCGCTCAGTATATCGCTCTCTCATTTAATTCTTTCACACTGTCATTCACACATCTTTCATTCAAAATAGTATTTGGTTAAAATATATAAGTAAAGTTGAGGTAAGTGTTATTTCCCTTAGAAAAAACGGAATAGGCGATATTTTCCCTTTAAGATAATACGTACTTTTTGTACGATGACTCAAAAATGGTTTATAATTTACATAGAGAAAATTGCATAGGAAGGTTATTTAACCTATGAATGGAAATACCTGTAATATTATGGTAGAAAATGTACAAATTACAGGTTAACACATTTTATATACATAATAATATAATACATATTCAATACTAAATTAATTAATTAACTAAGTAACTAAATCCAACGATGATGTGCGCGTTGTCCTCCTGTTGTTAGCGTAGTCGTGCCATGAATGTTAATAGTTAGTATGGCTGTCTCTTGAGTGTTGTCGTTGACGTAGTTCTATTTTGGCTGTTTGCAAAGTCTATTAGCCACAGCAAGTATGGAATATTCTCAATGTCGAGTATAAGTGTTCATGTTTTCGTGATCAATGTCAGTTCACTGGATGAAATCATTTCACAGATAATGTCTCTCGCTCGGATTGGTCCTAGAGCTTTGGTAATTGGTAGTATAGTTCTCAAAGTTTCACGTTCGTGGGTGTTATACGTAACCTATTCACTGGGGTGTTATTACTGTTAAATGGAAGTTCTTTAGCAGGTGTAAAGTTACACTGTTCTATGCCACGGAATAAAATATCACAATTTCTGGTATGGCGAATGGTCAATGTGCCAAATGTTATTCTGCTGGCGCATTCGTCTGCCGCGATAAAATATCAGCTATAATGTTATCAGTGCCTCTGATATGGCGGATTTCGAAGTCGAAATCTTGGAGAAGAAGACACCATCTTTGCAAACGATGGTTTTTGGGAACACCTTGCTTAAGTACCAACAATAGCGAATTGTCGGTGAGTACAACGAAGTGGGCACCCAAGAGGAACTTAGACAATCTGAGCATACAAAATAATATACTTAATGCCTCCAATTCCACTGTAGAGTAACGGGTCTCTGCTTTCTTCAGCTTACGGCTTACGTAGAGAATTGGGTGTCTCACTCCATCCACTTCTTGCATTAAACATCCTCCAATTGCGATAGCACTCGAATCTGTGGTCAAAATAAAGGGTAAATCTATGTTTGGTAATCGTAAGACTGGTGGATTAGAAAAAATGCGTTTCAATCTGCATATTGCATCCTCTAAGCTGGTACTTTTACAAACTTTTGATGGATGATCTTTTGTCAACATATTAGAAAAAACTGATGTAAGTTCTGCCCAATTTGGTATAAACTTAGAATAATAGTTTATAAGACCTAATAAACTTCTAATTTGTTTCTTTGTGGTAGGAACTTCTAGATTGAGAATCTTCGAAACAATTTTATCATCTGTCAACAGTTTGCCTTCAGAAATTCTATGACCAAGGAAGTCTATTTGTTTATAGCCTATTTCAACCTTGGAAGGTTTGATAGTAAGTCCGAAAAGAAAGATTTGGTTGAAGACTTGTTTGAGTGTAAGTAAGTGAGAAGTCATATTAGAAGAATGAATGCATATATCATCAATATAAGCTTGGACATCTTTAATTCCGTGTAATAGCAATCTAGTTAATCTAACAAATGTGGCGGGAGCGTTCTTGAGACCAAATGGAAGATATCTCCATTCGTACAAACCGAGAGGTGTTGCGAATGCTGTTATATGTCTAGAAGCAGGGTGTAGTGGTACTTGCCAATAACCTTTCGCTAAATCAACCTTTGAAAATAAGGATGATTGAGACATGTTCAAAATGAGGTCTTCACAGCTATTCATCGGCTCCGCATCTGTTGTGGTTATTGTATTTAACCTTCTATAATCGATGCACAAACGGATCGTTTGGTCCTTCTTTTTCACCAGGACAATCGGTGAAGAATATTGAGACATAGATTTCTGAATTATTCTATTTTTCTCTAAATCCAAAATTTCTTTGTCTAAATTTGCTCTATAATGCAGAGGAATAGAATATGGTCTACATTTGACCGGTGTCAGATCTGTCAACACAATTGAATGTGTTATTTTGTCAGTCCGTCCAGGTTTGTTAGAGAAGATAGATTTATACTCGTTAAGGAGAGTCAAAATGTCTTGTCGCTGCTGTTGTGTCAGAGTGTCAGAGATTTGTATGTCCTTTATACTACCGTCGTCATTCATAATCGGTACTGGGATTTCAGTATTGTCTACGTCTGTCTGATTTATCACAGATGCTACTGTTTGTAAATTGTCCTCAATGTCATTGTCGTCGTCGTCGAGATTAATCGTTGTCAATATGTCGTCAAATTGGTCGTCGCTGTCGTTATCACATATTGTCGGTAATGTACATATGTCTTCGTCGTCTTTGTTGTCGTAAGAGTGCGTCGTTAACGATGCTTCGTTTGTCGAGATGTCACTCAGTTGGGTCATTGTCGTTTCGTTTCTGTCATCAGTTAGCTGCGTCTGCTCACTCGTGTCAGTGTCCTGTCTAGCATAGTATGGTTTTAACATATTTACATGGAATATTTTCAACTTTCCATTCAACGAAATTTCGTAATCAACTTCCGAAATTCTTCTAACAATTTTAAACGGTCCCTGCCAAGAGGTTGATAGTAAATCTCTCTTGTCAGGTAGCAGTAGTAAAATATCCTGACCTGGTTTTAATACAATTGTTTTTGCACCTTTGTTGGCGTACTGCCTGTACCTAAAACCTTTCTCCTGTAATGATGTTCTGGCCAGTATACAGGAACGTATGATTTTGTCTCTGGTGTCAGTGACTAAATCATAGGTGGAAATGGGTAGTTGGATATTTACAGGTTGTGATATGATATCTTTGTAAATAGTGAGAGGTCCTCTTGGGTTCGCTCCATATATCAATTCGAAGGGAGAGAACCCTGTGCTTGATTGCGGGACTTCTCTATATGCGAACAGCACCGTTGGGAGAAGTATATCCCAATCGGCTGGATTTTCAGCTGTCACTTTGGATAGCATATGTTTCAGGTCCCCATTTAGTTTCTCGCAGATACCATTTGCGGCCGGTCGATAGGGACTGGTGAAACATTGCTTTATGCCTAGTAACTTAGTTACCGATTGAGTGGCATTCGATATGAACTGGGTTCCTCTATCTGAGATTATTTTCTCCGGGAAGCCAAAACGGGAGAAAATATTTAACAATACGTCCGTCACATCCTTAGAGGAGATAGATTTTAATGGAATCATTTCTGGCCATCTCGTACATAGATCAATAAGAGTGAAAATATATCTATTCCCTTTACTTGAGATGTGATTCAACGGACCTACTAGGTCAACTGCCACGATTTGGAATGGCCTCGAGGCAGTTGTGGTTGATTGGACTTCTGCCGTAGGGTTTTTCCCCTTTTTCACCAGTTTCTGACATATATCACATGATCTACAATAGGTTTTTATGTCTTGGCAAAATTTCGGCCAATAAAATTGGGTCAGGACCCTAGCTCTAGTCTTTTCGTACCCCATATGACCTCCGAAAGGTGAGTCATGGGCTATTTTAGTACTTTCTCTCGATGTGCTTGTGGTAACACTACTTGCTGTATCGTGGTCTGATCTCTAGTGTATAATCTAGTCAACACATTGTTCTTTAATCTAAATGACCACGATGCATTTTTAGTTAATTTTGGTTTAAGTCCTACTAACCTAAAATACTGTGAAAGTGTAGGATCTGATTTCTGTTCTTCTCCAAAATTAGTGATGGTAGTGTTTGGTGATACAATTTCTAGTGACTCCTGCAGTTGGTCGGTGTGAGTTTTGTGAGTTGTCTGTCGTGTTATTGCATTCGTGTGTTGTGTGTGTTGTTGCACATCTACAGGCTTGGTACTTGGTAGATCGGTAGCATCCTCAATTCGAGGTTTTAAATTGGTCGTATCACTGACAGATTCGACCGCCCCTGCATCATAGCACCTCGGTGAATTCTTTCTGAATTACTTCATTGGTTGTCTCCCTTGTTCTTTTGGCAGATTGAGACAAGCATGAATGGTGTTTCTCTTTAGGATCGCTGTTTGGGTGCTGGATACCGTTTTTCCGCTCCCAATCTCTGATTTCCTTTTCAGAGCAAGGTCGTATGTTGGGCAGGTTCCCAAGTATAATATCAGCGACAGGATTTTCTAGGACTGCGCACAATACTAGTCCTGATATGAACGGTGTTCGAATTTCGACAAGAGCAAGGGGGTATTTCTCTATAGTGCCTGAGAATGTGCGACAAGTTACGTGTTTGTGTGTATAGTCTTTGTCGTTGATTAATGTTTTCTTAATCCCACAGAGCGTTGCGCCGGAATCACGAATTAATGTGCACTTTTTGTTATTTACAAACCCTGTTGAGAAATTTAGCTTGCCTGTAGAAGATAAGGCAGCATTGGCCATTTCATTAGAAATAGGAATGGTATGGCCACATAGTAATGTTGTGTCAAGTTGGAATTTCATACAGGTGTTACATTTATGGTCTGTAATGGTGTCAATAATTTGCACGGCATTTCCTAGCTCACTCAAACTTTCGTTTTGATTGTCACACTCATTCAGTGATTCAATATCTTCGTCTGATGACGTTTCAACTAGTGCAGCATTGGCCTGTTTTAGTAATTTTCGGCCATCACAAAAGCGACTGTAGTGCCCAAAGCTACTGCAAAAATAGCATTTGACCGCTCTCTGGTACGCATTTCTCTTGTTCTTCTGCTTCTCCACGATCATTTTGAGATGGTGAGGATAGTTGGGCGATTTATCGCACATCGCGTATTCTTCGTGAGTTAAACTACAATATTGGCACTTAACTGGCTTCCTGACATTCGAGCGTGGTTTAAACTTGCTTTCAGTTGGTTTCGAGTATCTAGTGTTTACAACTGCTGCTGTTTCGTTCTGACTTAGGTTTAATTGGAAAATATCTCTGTTCGCTGTGAAAAATGCGTTTCCCTTTGTCTCTACATCCTGAATACTTCTACAGTCCATTTGTTTCAAAAACTTAGCAAAAGGTGTGGGGATTGTACTAACTATTTTGTCAATAATAATGAGTTCTTTTAGTTTGTCATGGCTGTTGTTAGTTTTAGCTGAGTTAATCCACTTTGTGCACACATCCTGAACTGTAGACACGTAGTCTATGAATGTTTGGTTGAGGGGATAATTTTGCGAACTGTTGTTGGTAACCTGCAGTATCTAAAGAGAAATGTTGGAGAATGCGTTGCTTTAAGTAATCATAATCTTTTCTCATTTCCTGTGGCACTGTCTCTATTACTTTCAAAGGTTCCAGAGCTAAGTTTCTCATTAAAATAAATGACCAATCTGATTTTATGATCTTATGGTAGGACATTAGACACTCAAAATTTTCCAGGTATGCACTGATGGAATCTCCTGAGCAGAATGCCTTGACGAGGCCTTTATACTTGTTATACTTTTGTTCCTCCTCTTTGCTTCTCAGTTTATTTACAGATATTTCTACGTTGGAATCGATTTCCATCTGCTTTAGTTTTATTTGTGTATTGGCATTCAATTGGGCTTGTTTGGCCGCCGCCTCAAGCTCTAATTGTTTCTCTTGAGCCTGCAATTGCATTTTCTTCTCTTCAGCTTGTAGTTGCATCTGCATCTTTTCCCGTTCTGATTGCATCTTTTTCTCTTCTGCCTCCATTTGCAGTTTCTTCTTCTTCTGCCTGCATTGCCTCTGTTTTTCTTCTCGTTCTATCGCTCTTTCTTCACGGGCAATGTTCTCTGCGTGCGTCTTCTGTGCCCATTCTGACAGTTTCTCTTCTTTATAACCTAATTTCATACCTTGCTCAATACATTTTTCTAAAGTAGACATCTTGTCTTTTACTTGTTGGTAATTTTACTGAAGTTAAATCCCTTAGAAAAAATGTTGGGGAGTAGAAAATTTAGTTATCTCCCTTAATTATTACATGCGCAAATACAAATGCAAAGTTATGTTGGTTACAAGGTCATGAATATACATACAAATCAATGTAAAGCAAAATGATACATGGATGGATGGTGATAAGTACCGCTTAGGGTTGCAATGGGCATGATATGAAACTTATCTTATATTCCCAGAACTTGTGAATGTTGTCTTGTACTCTCGCCACTGTTGGATAGTTTACATAGGTTACACACCACACAATTCGCGGAACAATCTGCTCGTAGAATGAGAAAACATTAGTAACAGTCAAAAAATGTCACAGTCATGTCAAAATAGTTTATAGTATTAACATCATTGAGAGACTAGCTGCAGAGGGACTCATATTAATACTAGTTGATCACTAGATAGATGCAAATTTGTTAAACTTCTTCAAACATCAATTTGATATGATTAATTTACTATTTTACTTGGCAATCAATAGCCGTCTATATGTAAAGCTTATGCCAAAACCGGAGATTAGCCCCCAAAAAGCCTGTCAGCGTGTTGGATGTCTAGGTATCTGAGCTCGGGCTCACACAGGCAACAATAACTCCGTTAAATATAATATCTAACATTTATTGTATTTCAATATACAGTGCGTTGGCGCAGTGGGTTTAACAAGCCCGCACTGAGTTGCATATCACAGAGGTTTAACATCATCACACAGTTTAACATCATCAAACATTCTAAGCAAACTATCTAGCATATGTCTATGAACCCAAATACACATGGGTCTAAACTATTGAGTCCCTCTAAGGCAGGCCCTGTTGCCTCTTCGATGTCCCGTCTCTCTCTGCCGATTCACACGTGTCGCAATCCGACACGGGTGGTAACTCTGTTCGAGTTCCTCGTGGACCCCGCAATAGGCGGGCCACATCAGTGTCCACGGGACAGTGGACTCACTGACCAGTCCTTCGGGAAGGTTCTGGATTACTCTGGCCTTCGAGGGTCTTACTTCTTTCCCTTGGGCGGGAGTTGTAGCCCTTGGCTACTGTCTACTAACTTATGTTGGTTTATCATATCATGTGAGGCTGTGACAGTGAGTATTATATAGTAGTCGTGTAAGAGTATGCATTTTATGTTAATAACAAATTAAATAAGGTGGCTCTTCTACTCAAACAGCATTGAGTACCAAATAATTAGTATAAACAGTGTTGATCAACTGAAATAACGAATGATATATACACACAGCGATGACGAGGTTGAGGGACTAATGATTTTTCATACTAACAGCGTTAATATTGTTAAATAACGATGATTTATGCACACAGCAACGGCATTGTTGAGTAACGAATGATTTACACAAACAGCATTGACATGGTTGAGTAACGAGTGATCTATACAAACAGCATTGACATGGTTGAGTAACGAGTGATCTATACAAACATCATTGACATGGTTGAGTAACGAGTGATCTATACAAACAGCATTGACATGGTTGAGTAACGAGTGATCTATACAAACAGCGTTGACATGGTTGAGTAACGAGTGATCTATACAAACAGCGTTGACATGGTTGAGTAACGAGTGATCTATACAAACAGCGTTGACATGGTTGAGTAACGAATCATTCATAATAACAGCGTTGATATAATAAATTATTAATTTAAAAAAAAAACAGCTTAGATCTAGCTAAATAACGTATGCTTCATACACACAGCATTAATTTATCAATTAATGAACGTGTTATGCAAACGAGGCTCGGGTGTTTCAATATCAGATAGCATCGTTAACATAATTATCATAATGTAGTAGGTCACTTTCAGAACGCCGCTCTTATTAGGGTCCGCCGCAAATATTCTCGATCTCCTGATAGTTCCCCTGCGTTGTGCATGTTTGTGTCCAAGGTTGCTTCAATGTCTTGTGTCCATCTTCGTGCTGGTGGACCCGTCTTTTCTTCCAGAAACTACGTCTTCCATTACCGTTCCCTCCAATCAACTGTGACGTTACATATGCTAAAGTATTTCAGATGACATGGGATGATGCTGTTTATGATCCATCTTTCTTGGATGTTCATTTCTTGTAAACAAAAAAACAAAATAGTATTGTTTTTCTTGGCGAATAAATATAATATATGATGGATCTCACTTTCAGATTCTGTTATATTTATTTGCAGACGGGTGTATCTTTCCATTGTTGACTGTGTCCTCATATTTTTATAAATTTTTTTCACGGTTTCCAAGTTACATATACCTTATTCTGTTATTGTTTTGCCTAGGTAGGTGTAGTTTGATACGAATTTCAATCTTTCATTACTTATATGAATATAAACTGTTAGATTTTCTTTATTTTAGTGAAAATTATTACTTTGTGTGTGTGTGTGTGTGTGTGTAAATAGTACTGTCACAAGGTTGTTGACAAGTTGAAGTAACTGTGACTGTGTCTACAGTATGTCAATATTAATATTGTGCCGGACGACTGGTCGACAATTATGTGTCAATATATAACACCGGTCTGCGCACACACAACTTTATTGATTATGACGAAACATGGAGAAAACGTATCCTCCCAGGAACAAGCTGAGTATAATTCGACTAAGTGGTCTCATGCGAACACAATACTGCAATCTACCAGCCTTGTAAGATCCCCTGTTACGGACTCTTCTCTGTCCTTGGCCGCAACCAACTCGACTAAACAGAGTCGATATTTTGGGCTTCATTTCTCTAACTTGCCCACCAACTGAATAAACACTCACAAGAAACTCCTGGCTCAGTCTCCCTGACTTCGCCCAACTCAACTGCCTGGCTAAGTTCCCTCACTTAGCCCCAGAATTTAACTGCCTTCCTTTTGTCCAGACTTCTGTCTTTATTCACCCTTCCCGGAACCACACGTGAAAATCTATTTCCTCCTGAACTCAATTACTAGTTCCCATCCAAATACCTTTCTGGGTTTTCCGTTGTCTATTCGTCTACTGTCACGCGCTTGCATCTTATTAGTGATTTCCTCTTGACCCGTACGTGCTCTAACAATTACTCTGTTGGGTCTCACCCATTGTCTTGGAATTTCTTAATCAACTTCTCTGATCCCACATCCACATTCCTTCTATCTGACCCGTGTAACTGTGACAGTGCTACACACAAAGGCTATGATCGTGAACGTATAGCACCAGACAAGTCAGTCTTCGCGTTGTTAGAAAAGGATTTTATTGATGAATCATTCTAGCTCAGCACATATGATGGAGACTCCCTTCTCGGTGTTGACATCTGTTCTCGCTGGCCCCCAAGTGACGTGTGTGTTTACCTAGATACCCTTCTTCATTCGTGCACACACGTTCACTATGGTTTTCCCCCTAGTCAAGGAATGCGCAGCATTCCTTAACTCTTTACTCCTAACCTAGAATCCCTCACTGTTACAATACCTCCCCTTCTTCAAAGAGAATTTTTCCTTGAAAAAATCTCAACCCCACTTTTAATTAGTTAACTTTACCTCTCTATACTACAATAACAACAATTCTATATATTTCCCAAGTCAATTCTCCTATCTCCTCATAGCCAATTGCTACCCAGAGATCATAATATCGAAACTCTCTACAAAACTCGTCATAAAGTTCTCTAGAAAACTTTCTACAAAACTCTCCATAAAATTCCCCACAATACAAAAGTCTCCATAAGCGAACCGCTTTTAACTTTAAAACGTCCATCTAAATTATGATTGACAAAACTGAAGATATTCCCCTTATCCTTTAATTTCCCCCTTATTCACATTCTCACTCTCTCAGTATTCTAGGATAGACAGGAAAAAATAGCTAGATTAGATTTGTGTAGGTGCGCACCTGAAATCAATAAAAGTAAGGAAAAAGTAAGAAAGTAAGAAGTAATCACCTTTCTCTTCCCATACATTCTCAAAACTTTATCAAAAAATAAAGTTTCAAAATTTATCTTCAGTTTCCGTCAATAATAATTGTTATTATCAAAAAAGTATGTTAATCCAAAACTGCCAGCCTTTGTATTATTCAGACCAACAATTTCCTGTTTACCTTTCCTTCAACCACAAAAACTTCCTAACTGTTAAGTACAGTCTTCTTCTTCCAATATGCAGTTAAATGCCAAATTTCAACCTGGCATTCCCCCCATATTCTCCCCTTAAACGCTGTTCAATCCAGCTCCTATTATAAACCTTGTATATACATTGCATACCCCACATGTAATAACAACATACCCCTTCATTACTACATATAGAGTCACTTCACTAACCACTACTTTAATTCATCTTCTAACTGAACTTCAAAGTAATAATCATTTTAAACACCCTCAAGGTAACTCAATCAACCCAAAACATCGTAAAAATAACCATCTAAGTTAACTTATTTTTCACATTTCATAAAACACAATTGAAGTCCCAACAATTGAACAAAGCATTTCAATCCCCTCATCATATATATCCCCCCACATTAATCAATGTACACATACATTATAAATTTCAAGACCAATTTCTGAGTACCCAATAATAATTTTCCGCTTTAGAAAAATTCCATCAAGTACCTTTGTAAACACAAAATTATCGTGTCCAACTTCTTCTTCTATCTGCTATCTGCAGAACCCTATATCACTCTTTTCATCTATCATTTCTCCATTTCTTTAATAACCTCAAATTTTTTTCAATAATTGCAATATCTACATCAATGTCTCTATCCTCTCGAGGAGAGCTATCTTCTTTCATATCAGCTTCTTCATCAGTTTCTGACTTTTCATCCATCTCTTGTTCCCCATCTGTATATCCATTACTAGCAACCGCTAATCTCTTCCTTTCTACATCCAATCTAATTTTTCTGTCTTGCCGTCTCAACAGATTTTCAAAAAGTGGCATCTCTTCCTCACTCGAAGAATTCTCTCTAAGTTTCCTTTGCCTCTTAATTTCTTTTTCTTTCTGTCTATCCAACTTTCTTTTTACTGCTTGTCTTGTATTCATAAATGGAGGTTCAATATTTTCCCTAACTGACTCTTCACTCATATAATCGTCATACACATTATTTTCCTCTGTCATGACTGTTTTTGGTATCGTTTCTTCTTGTTCAGCTGTATTAGATGCTGTTGTTACTTGTTTTCCATTCTCTATAGGCCTTGGATAACCCGATTGTCTGACAATCTGTCCACCCGACAATATTTCTTCGGAACAATAATTATTATTATTATTATTCTCTGCATCCCTTTCTTCATTATCCCGCCTTAAGTGTTCTACATGTGAACGTGCAACATGCCCTGAAATTTGATTCTTAATAGTATACGACACTGGACCTTTTTTTTCTAAAATATAGTATCCCGGGACCCAATGAGCATCAAACTTAGAGTTTTTTCTATGTTTTTTATAATATACCCTATCACCTACGTTAAACTCTTGTAAGTGTGCATTTTTATTTGCGTATTTCTTCTGTCTTTCTCTAGCCTTAATTATATTATTTCTTAAACGTACATGTGCTTTATGCATTTCTTGTAACCTTGTTTCTTGAAAATCTTCCCCCAAATATTTTCTCCTAGGTTTTAATAAATTATCAATTGGCAATATCGGTTCTCTTCCATGTACTAAGTAAAATGGTGAGAAACCTGTTCCTTCATTTTCGTGTGTACGTATCGCCGCTAATGCCATCCCCAAATAAAGATCCCAATCCATATCGTGTTCTTCTACATTTTTCGCTAGAATATTGTATAGTGTTCTATGTTGTCTCTCATTTTTTGCATTAGAAGTTGGTCTGTAATATGAAGTCCTAATGTGTTTTATATTCCAATCTTTTACCAATTTCTCAAACTTTTTATTTACAAACTCTTTCCCATTGTCTGTAAGTATTATTTGTGGACACCCAAACCTTGGTATAAATTCTTGTAAAAGCATATTTATAACTGAATCCGCACTCTTGTCTGGAATTGGATATACTTCTGGCCAAAGACTATATGAATCAACTATATGTAGTAAGTATACATTTCCCGATAATGTTTTTGGATGAGGACCTGAAATATCCAAACTTACTTTCTGCATTGGAAATTGAGGAATATCGGTATCTTGTAAAGGACATTTAATTATCTTCATGTTCCTTAACCTACACTTTTCACATGCTTCAACATATTCATATACGCTTTTGAATAAATTCGGCCAATAATATTTACTGCTAATAGCCTTCACTAACTTATCTCGTCCAAAATGACCATTATTATCGTGGTACGCCTTTAAGACTTCTTGTTCTAAATGTTTCGGAATATATTTTCTTACTCCTTCACCTTTTTCACTGATATAATATAATTGATTGTCTTCTTGTAACTCTACAAACTTTCTTTTAAAACTATTTTCCCCTGTTTCTTTCAATTTCTTTTTTATCTGTACTACTTTCGGATCCAATTCTTGTTCTGTTTTCATATCAAACTGTTCTAAATGTGGGTCTTCTGTTCTAGTTTCCGACTCTTGCTCCGATGGTAAACTCTCAAATTCTTCCCTATTTATTATGGCAGAATCTAATATATTAACTTGCCAGTTTCGATCATCTACCTCTGGTTCAACTTCATCTTCCGTGTTTCCTGATGACTGTGGGTACGGGATCCTAGACAAAAGATCGGCGCACGTATTATGTTTTCCTGACACATATTCAACCTTAGCATTGTACCCTTGTAAATTCAATGCCCACGTTTGTATTTTCCTATTTTGTATTGGTGCTTCTAATATCGACTTTAATGGCATGTGGTCAGTTCTAATAATGAAATTGGCGTTATGTAAGTAATAATTTAGTTTTTGCAGCGCGTAGTGTATTGCATATGCTTCTTTCTCAATAATCGGCCATTTCTTTTGAGTCTTGCTGAGTTTATGCGACAAGAAATAGATTGGTCTTTCATTTTTAACCCCTGGTATTCCAGATTCTTCTCCTTCATATGGTTGAACCAAACATGCTCCTATTGCATTGTCTGAAGCATCTGTGTATAGTATTAGTTGTTTATTCAGGTCTGGATGTGTTAATAATGGTACCACCGTTAAGCTATCTTTTAAAAGTTCAAATGCTTTTTGACACTCATCATCCCACTTAAATCTAGCGTATTTTCCCGTTAAATTCGTAATAGGTATTGCTATCTTAGAAAAGGCTGGTACAAACCGCCGATAATACGCACAGGTTCCTATAAAAGCCCTTACTTCCTTAACGTTAGTGGGAGGAGGTAACTCTTTAATAACTTTTATTTTTTCCATGTCTGGTTTAATACCTTCCCTATTTATTATATAGCCTAAATATTTTGTTTCTGTCTTTAAAAACTGACACTTACTAAGCTTTAATTTAACGTCATGCCTTCTTAATCTGTCAAATACTAGTCTAACATGTTCCAAATGATTCTCTACATCTCCTTTTGTAAAAATCAATACGTCATCAATATATGCTAAGGGCAAAACTTTGCATACCGTCTAGTACTTCATTTATTAAGAACATATAGTGGGATGGTGCATTTTTGAGACCGAATGGCATACGTAAAAATTTGTACGAACCCATATGAGTACAAAAGGCACTTTTATTTTGCGCGTCTACTGACATCGGAATACACCAAAATCCTGCCCTTGCGTCCAGCGTTGTGAAATATGTAGAACCATTAAGTAGCCCCAAAATATCATCAATTACTGGCAGTGGGTACGCTACATTCTTAGTAATTTTATTTAACGCCCTGTAGTCACAACAGAACCTGTTCGAACCATCAGACTTGGCCACAATTACCACCGGAGATGACCATTCTGATTTTGATCTTGTTATTATGCCTGCTTTCAACATATCTTCTATTGCCTTTTCTACTACTTCTCTATTTCTTAACGGAGTTCTGTATGGTTTTAAACTAATTGGTGGATGATCTCCCGTGTCTATTTCCATCGTAACTGTTTGTGTCTTACCCAATTCTAAATCATTTATCGCAAACACATCTTGATTTTGCTTTATCAGTTGTTCTAACACTTCCTTGTTTTCTGGCGAAGTTTTTAATTGTGCTAACAATTCTTTTTCTCTTGTTACTTTGTCTAGTGAATGTATTTGTGCTGTATTTCTTCTATATGGATGGATCAATTCATCCATTCTTGCGTTCCCTTTCCTTCTGTATCCGCGTCTATTATTACTTCTTTCATTAGAGGTTTCTGAATAACTTATTCCCACCATATTTACTCTATCTGTTGTCAATATGTCACTAACGCTGTCATGTTCTAGCTTAGCTATTACACATCCTCTGTATAATTTAATTTCTCTACCTGTGTTATTAATAACCATTACTGGAAATGTTAAACTTTTATCTAATTCTATTATTCCATCCGGAACTTCTAAACCTGGCTCATCAATTATTTCATTTTGCAATTCTGTGATTCTAACTATGTTTCCTGCTACATAATATGGGTTTCTCTTCAGTCTTGCTTGTATCAAATTAACTGACTGTGGTTTTAAATTCATGGTTGTTTTAACTCTAACTAATGTCGACACATGCATATCTTCCTCTAGATCTACGTAAACATCTTGGAATTTTAATTTATGCAAATCAAATAAAAGTCTCACCCCATTTTTCAATAAAAAATCTCGTCCCAATATCATATTTCTATTTAAATCTTTAACCACATGGAACATATGCCTAACATTTATCCCTCCTAATTTCAAATTTATCATCGTTTGTCCTAACACTTCTAATTTTTGTCCCGTTACCGAATGAAGATTCTCTTGAATTCTAATTATTTTACAATTTTTTAACATTCGATATAAAAATGCTTCTTTAATCACGCTAACTTGTGCTCCCGAATCAACTAATGTTCTAACTTTATATTTTCCTATCTGTACTATACATGAGCTAGGATCTACCATATTTAATGACAATTGCTTTACCTCGGCTTGTTTTTTATTTCTAAATGTTCTATTATACTCATCCTTTGGGTTTTTAATATATTGATGCCCTTTTTGGATCTTACTATCTTCCCTCTTACTGCCGATCCTATTCAATAAGCGGGATGCCAATTTCCCTGATTTCCTGACCTTCTAAAATTTCTCTGTATTTCTCCAGAATTCCAATTTGCTGGTCTACCATTTGCCATTCTATTCTGTATACTCGTCTGAACACCTCTACTATTTTGCGTAATCGATGGGCCACTTCTGTTACCACAAAAGCGAAAAATGTGCCCACGTTGGTGACATCCCCAACAAACCACATTCGAGTTATTTGTGTTACCTTCCATGTTTCTTACAGTATTTCTCACTTGTCCTCTTCTATCTTGATTATATACATTCTCGTTTCTTTGCACCATCTGTATTTCTCCTCGTCTTCCTCTCCATCCATGTCTATACTGACCTATTTCCATAGGTTCTTCAATTCTATCTTCTGAACTACTACCTAACTCTCGTCCTACCCTTAGCCTAAACCTCCTCCTCAAGCTTTCCTCTTGTATAGCGATATCTACCGCTTGTGACAATCTTGCAGGATTCTCTCTTAATAATTTAAATTTCAATCCATCTGACTTAATTCCATCAACAAAAATCCCTACCAACATCCGTTCCACTTCCTCTGCTCGTACATTCTGTCCTAAGAATGACTCTTCAGCTAAGTTGATTAACCTGTCACTGTATAGCTGAACACTTTCTGTGCTGTTTTGTCTAGTCTGTCGCAATACTGAGAATGCGTGTTGTGGATCAGTAATTTCAGCATATTTTCTTGCGAGATCATCTTTGAATTCTTCCCAAGTTTCACCTCCTGCTGCTTCTAACTTTCTTCTAATATGGTCAGAAACTGGACTTGTACTTGTTCTGTATGCCAAGTTCTTTTTCTCTCCGTCTGTAGCATTTACTAAATATGCATGTTTTTCAATGGAAATAATCCATTTCTTAAACTGATTTGCTTGACCACTAAATCTTTCAACATCATTGCTTATATTCTGTTGTCTTAACACCGCATCCAACCTTGATATTGCCCCGCCAACTCCAGTGAGTACCTGTGAAAAATCTTGGGATTCCATCCTAAAATTTATAATTATCAAGCAATATACAAATATTTCAACAATATTGATTTCAAACCCAGCAACAATACACAATCTGTTAATTACTCTAATATTATCTAATTAACTTAACTAAATCCTCCAATCGAAGATCCTGACGAAGAAATATTCCTGTTTCAACCCTGAATTTTGATAAAAGAATTTAAATGACCTCCTGATTCAGAATTTCCTACACCACATAAAAAAAAGACTCTAATCAAGCTCGTTAAAATGATCAGAACAACGAAGAGCGTCTGGATTTCTTTCCTTACTAATTTACTTGAAGTCGAATTCAGATTATTTCCAATTATTTCCTGACGTTGATCACGCTCGATATCAGGCTCGCAACAAGACTTTGATTACCTGCTCGATTACTGTAGATTCCCTTCAGATAAGTTCACCTTCATGCAAGAAGCGACAATTGCTCACGACTTCAGCAAAAAAAACTTATTTTCCAGCAGCAATCTGTGACTTTCATATATATCAAACGTAATCCAGTCAACAACAACTGGACTTAAAGCTGACGCTATCCAGTCTCTTATTTTCATGTGGAACTCTCGCCATGGTCAGTTTAAATAGTTGAAACAAGTTTCATTTATGCCTTCCTTTAATTGAAGTGACTGTATAAAGTATTGCAGACCTTGATTTCATAATTCTGGAATTCGTACCATAACCTTGAGTTCACCTTCAACAGTCCCACGGGTTAAAACTCATTTTTTCTTACTGATTTTTGATGCAGAACGGCATTACTTATAGCATTTTGCGTTGGTCAGTTCTCCAACTAATTTTATAATTATGCAATAACATCAGTCTTTCAAAAAAATAAGTATCACTCAAACCTTTTCTTTAGCGCTGACCTTGAAATTGGATCTCCTTCTTAATCAGGAATCTAGTGCAAACCCAGAACAGCTACCAACAGTCGGCTTTCATCTGTTGTTTTTCAAATTAATTACTTCTCCGGACATGCCCGACATAACTATGGCGGTATTCTCTCTCCGCGACCTCCCATGTTTCGTAAGGTCAAAGGCACCAAATCAGCCTTGTGTGACAGTGCTACACACAAAGGCTATGATCGTGAACGTATAGCACCAGACAAGTCAGTCTTCGCGTTGTTAGAAAAGGATTTTATTGATGAATCATTCTAGCTCAGCACATATGATGGAGACTCCCTTCTCGGTGTTGACATCTGTTCTCGCTGGCCCCCAAGTGACGTGTGTGTTTACCTAGATACCCTTCTTCATTCGTGCACACACGTTCACTATGGTTTTCCCCCTAGTCAAGGAATGCGCAGCATTCCTTAACTCTTTACTCCTAACCTAGAATCCCTCACTGTTACATAACCTCGATTGTTCTATTAGATTCTTAGCCTCTGCCTCTCCCTGCCTTGACGTAAAAAAGCACACGTTGCAAGTACTGTGCTGGCAGTTTCTGTTGCTGGGATCTGAATATACTATATACGATGGGTCTTCAAATGAAAACCTTAAAAATGTGATAGAAATGACAATAACCATGACATTGTCTTGTAACCTGTCAATAGTGTTGTTAAGAATGTAAAGAGTTCTAAGCACGTGACATCACGGTGCAGACGAACACGGTGACGCCAAAAGGGCAGTTGAAAGATGGCCGCCCTACTTTTGACGTGCATCAAAAAGGAGCAGTGTTCTGTTATCCGTTTTTTTTAAATCAGTGAAGGTGTGATCCATAATGTGCTATAGTACTACAAAGTGTTTGCAATGTGGGTGCCACGGGAGCTTATTCCAGAATTGAAACAACAATACATTGATGCTTGTCAAGAACTGTGCAGTGCTTTGAAGCAGAAGGTGGTGGTTTCCTATCAAGAATTGTTACTGGAGATGAAAGCTGGGTTCACAACCACGAGCCGGAACGAAGCGAGCGAGCAAGGAATGGGGCCATCCCTCTTCACCGAAACCAAAAATGTTTCGCACGCAGCCATCCGCAGGAAGGTTGTGCTGATGCTTTTTTTTTTCTTTTGATGAACGAGACGTTAATTTTGAGCAATACATGCCAAGAGGGAAAATGTCACCAGTGATACGTAGACAGATCTTCTCAGGAATCATCTTCGACCCACAATGACATCCAAACGACTTCTGAGTAAAGCTGTAATTTTGCAACATGGCAATGCTTGACCCCATACTGCCCGTCAACTGTTGAAACCATCGAAGACCATTAGCAATGTGTACCACATCCCCCGTACTCGTCAGACCTAGCCACAAGTGATCTTCACTTGTTTGGACAACTCACTGACTCATTTGGAGGAAAGACTTTTCGGTCCAATGATTAGGTACAGTAGGTGGTGCATGAGTGGTTACACACACGACAAGAGAATTCTTTTCTATTTTCTTTTACAGGAATCCAATCACTTTATTGACGCGATCTGTCTCTCTGTCTCTCTGTCTCTCTCTCTCTCTCTCTGTCTCTCTCTCTCTCTCTCTCTCTCTCTCTCTCTCTCTCTCTCTCTCTCTCTCTCTCTCTCTCTCTCTCTCTCTCTCCCACCCCCTAAAAAATATTCAGGTTTTCATTTGAAGTCCCGCCGTACATTTCATTTCATACTGAAAAGGTATTCACATCCTGAATCTTTCTCTTCTTCTTTAAAACAGTAAATAAATTAATTAAACATAATGCTTCCTAATCTTTTACAATACTCCAAAGTAAAATAGAAACACATAAACTGCATTATTCAACTGAATTATGATCTCACCTCTCTGTAGAAACGGCATGTGATCGTCTGATATGCCATCATAGCTTTCTTCACCGCTGAATATTGGGCCTGAATGGTTGCCTGTAAGATAACCATTTCCCCTTAGATGCCGCTCTGAAATTATCAATGGATACTTAATACATTGGTAAATATAGATCCTTCATGACTGGCAATGGTCTTATAATTCAACTAAATAGTTTGTTTCGCAATGGTCTTTTAATTTGAGGATGGGAAGATCCAAACTGCAACTACCCGTCGGGGACAACGTTGGGGCAACAGATCGCGTATTCATCGGGAAAAGGAAGGGTACCCTTGGCTAAGGTACTTAGAATCCAACTGGACCTAGGAAGCTATTATAAGACTACATTTGTCTGACCTACACATCGTGAGGAAAAGTGAAGGAAAATGGCTAACTACCGAGACCACACCGGGTCACTTTCAAATGGCGACAGCGCCTAGCTGTATGAACAAATGTACTTCCATGAAGGGCAAAGTAGACAACTCGAAAAGACGGGATTTTTTAAAACACCAACTTAACTTATTTCTTTCATCTTAGTCTTACTATTTTTGCCGTGAAGCTTAGCAGACTCGAAACTATACCTATGGAATACGTACGCAATTCGTATCTCCTTGACATTGTCACCTTACTGTCTTGACAGACGATAGTTTGTTACATTGTGCTTTAAACAGGCATAATAACTACAACCCATGGCGGTAGCGAATGTGACTGATCAGATCAATTTGCGCTGTAAATATTCCTCCACTATGGATGCATGTGAACACATGGTCATTTTCACCATCAAGCACCATCTTACATCTAACGCGCTCAGCGTTAGTGACCTATCTGCAATAATTTTCTCTTTTGTCTCTATTCCATGTCTGCTAGTTGTCCTCTATGCAATTCGTATCTTGTCATTTACATAACACCACATGTTTCAGCAATTTATATTGACCATGATATAGGTCAAATGACAATCACGCTGACACATCGGACCGTAACGCTGTGTCTGGTATTCTTCACTCTTAAGAAAGGAATAATTGCATTTAATGAGGTTTGAGGGAAAAAAAACATAATTACCTATGTTAACTAAAAGCTGATAGAGATCGGAGGTGCCTTGAGACTGTCTAGAGATGCTGGTATCAGATGTGCCTATCAGATCAAGCAGAATAAATTCTCGCTAAGGAAGAAAAACAAGGAATAATGTTATCAAATACTGGAAACACGTGTTTCATAAATTTTTTTATGAAATTGATACAAGAATGAATCATGTTTACGTT
Organism: Cepaea nemoralis; assembly: GCA_014155875.1. Taxonomy (NCBI): domain Eukaryota; kingdom Metazoa; phylum Mollusca; class Gastropoda; order Stylommatophora; family Helicidae; genus Cepaea; species Cepaea nemoralis. Next base: position 159,456 of record JACEFZ010021516.1, read on the forward strand.
AGAGATGCAAATTATTTACACAATATGCACCAAGAAACATATCCTTCATTCATTCAGTAGCATGTCCTTTGCAGAACCTCACTCCCATAACAACCTTGCGGAAAACTTCTCGATCACAAGCAAGATGTCCCGCGTCCGATACACCCATCTGGAGATCATACGCCACATCCTGTACCCATCTTCTCTTTGCCTTCCTCTTCCTCTCTTCCCAGGCATATACCCGTCCATTATTGTTCTCTCCAAACGTTCGTGACGTTTCAAGTGACCAAAATATTTCAATTTTCTTTGTTTCATCGTCTTTAATAGCCAACTGTCTTCAATATTTAGCTCCTGAAGTATGGATGCATTTGTTATTTTCTTTATCCGAGATATTCGTAGAACATAACATTTATATTCAAAGGCATTTATGCGCTGTTCAGCTTGTTTAGTAAGTATCCAGGACTCACAGGCGTATGTTGCAATGGGAAAGATGGATGCTTTTAGAAATCTAATTTTTGTAGTTCTATCTGTCCCACTCCACAATTTATTCAGTTGTTTTAGTCTTTGAAGAGCAATAGACATTTGTCTTGTAATTTTTTTTCATTGTGTCACCATTGTTGGTAATCAATGACCCAAGATAAAATCAATGGCAAACTACTGAACGTAAACTTGCCAGAATCACGAACACGCCAATGAATGCTACGTCATGTGAAGGGCATGTGACTGAATTTTAGAGACTTCTTAATTGTTTGACTAAACACAACAAAAACAATGCAATGAAAATAATTTTAAAAAATTAAAATTAAAACCTAGCCAATACAGATTTTATGGTTTATTGGTGTTTTCACCACCACATGGAATGACACTATCTAGTGCCACCCATCGGGCGCTGGAATGCCACTTATTCCTCCCTACGATGCTTGATGGTAAATGTGGAAGATGATGATGGTGTTTTAACGCCCAAAACTATACTAGTACAAAGAAATAAGACTTCGGGTGGCCTACAGAATAAGAGCGCTCACGATATTAAACTTCCAGTACGCTGATGAAGAGATAGCGGAATAATTTCCTGCAAGGTCATACAAAGTTTAAATAAAGAAAACATCACCTCACAATAACAATGATAAAACAAGGAAATGTTTTACAAACTGAGTGGAGTGATAAAAGATGGAATTTGTTACAAACTTAATGTTCTCTGTAGCTGAGTCCACAGTAATACCTCGGTGTTTGTTGACTCGGTTATCATCGGTTTCGGTGTTCGTCGATGTTTTCCACGAACATTTGTCTCGGTTTTCGTCCGTTGCCTCGGATTTCCTCGGCACGCCCATGTGTAATAACGCAAGAACGATAAAATCACATTTACTCAAATCTCATTGTCCACGTGACCTCGCTGCCAATGTCTTATTGTTTTTAGTATTAAACACTATATTTATTATCTGTAAAATGTATTTTTGGTATGTATTTTGGAGTGTCTAGAATGAATTAATTGGATTTACATTGAATAACATAGTAATAATTGCCCCTGTTTTCATCGGTTTCGGATTTCGCCGATTGTTTTCGGACGGATTATCATGGAAAACAGAGGTGTTACTGTATTTGGTGTGTATGCCTGGGAGTTGAGTGATAAAAGACGGAATTTTTTACAAACTTAAGCTCTCTGAAGCGGAATGTTTTTTTTTCTTTTCTTTTTTTTGTTTTGTTTACAAACTGAGTGGAATGATAAAAGATGGACTTTTTTTTTTTTTTTACAAACTTATGTTCTCTGTAGCTGAGTGTCTTTGGTGGGTGTCCCTGCGAGTGGAATGATAAAACACGGAAATTGTTACATATTTTTGTTCTCTGTAGCTGAGTGTCTGTGATGTATGTGCCTGGATGTGGAGTGAAAAAAGAGTAAGACGGAATTTGTTACAAACGTATATTCTCTAAAGCGGAATTTCTTTAACAAATTGATTTTAATTAAACAAAGACAAAGTTTTTCTGTTTATGTTATCTGTAGCTGAGTGTCTTTGGTGGGTCTGCTGCGACGTGGAATGATAGACAACGTCTCTTTCATCAGTTTGACCCGGCACACCTGACCTTAATTCAGAAACCGGATGTCAGGGAGGAGATGTCGGTTAGTCAGAATGAGTTATGTTGTTGCAACTGTTTATTATTGTATTGTTATATTTTTATATTGTTGTACTGTTATATTGGTGTATTGATTTATTGTTATATTGTTGTGCAGTTATATTGCTATATTATTGTATCAATATATCGATGCATTGTTATATTAATGTATTATTGTATTTTATGTTGTTGTATTGTTCTACATCTCTAGTATTATATTGTTGTATTGCTTTTTGTTGTATTGTTATATTGTTGTATTAGTATATTGTTGTAATGTTGTATTGTTGTATTGTTATATTATTATATTGCTGTATTGTTATATTGTGGTAATGTTATAATGGAGTACTGTTATATACTGTTGTAATGTTATATTGCTGTACTGTTATATTGTTGTATTGTTATATTATTGTATCATTATATTGTTGTATTGGTATATTAATGTATTATTGTATAAATGTATTATTGTATTTTTGCGTATGTTGTTGTATTGTTCTCTATTATTATATTGTTATATTGTTGTATTGCTATTTGTTGTATTGTTATATTGCTAAATTTCTGTATTCTTGTATTATTATATTTCTGTATTATTGCATTCGTTTATTATTATCTTGCTGTATTATTGTTTCTTAATATTGTTGTATTTTTGTGGTGTTATATTGTTATATTATTCTATTGTTATATTTTATAGTGTTATATTGTTCCTCTTAAACACATACATGTTATTTGCAGAAAGTCGCATTCACATCCAGTTTCTATTAGCTGCTTGTGATTGTTTAGGCCATTTTACATTCAGTAGTTTGCCATTGCTTTATGAACGAGAGATCAACATTTAATTCGAACTGTCGGCGTGTGGAAATATCCCGCCATCAGAAGAGAAAGTTAAACCCCGTTAAACATTTCAATTGGGATGGCTACATGGGTCAAGATACTTCTTCTTCTCCTTAATATTGTTCTTCTTCGTCTTCTGCTGCTGCTGCTGTTCTTGTTACTGATTCTTCGCTCACTTTGAACACAAGCGTAGTCCATATGCACGCTACTACTTCTTGTGCACCAGACTGATTTTTGCGTGTGGATTTGCGCTTCCTTATTAGCATTGTCTCTCACTATCAGGCCAACCCACTCCGACTTACTAGGTACTTGTAATTTACGTCTCCAAGTCAAGGACAAGAAGTCAACATTTTTAGTCCAACTGTCTGGTGTAGGGGTTGAACCCGCTACCTCACCAGATCCACCGGTGTAATCTGGAATCCAGAGGTCTTGTGGGTATATGTAGTTCTGCGTTGTACACTTTTCTGTTCTTCTTTGTCAAATATTCTTTCCACGTGTGTTTGAATTTGTAATGACAGTCTGCGATATGAGATAAAACCCAATGCGATATACTGAAGCCTTCGTCCTTTAAATCCACGCCTGTCCGTTTTTATATGATCAGATGCACAGTGACCATTGACCATTCTTGTTCTTCCTCAATACAACCTTCTACAGCTGGCCATGCGCTACTGGCTGGACCAGGGCATCGATGGTTTAAGAATGGACGCCATCAACCATGTCTATGAGACCACGAATCTCTCGCTTAACAACCCTTTGTCTGGTAATGATGTGCTTCCGGTAAGTCACTGCAGCACATAGTTTAATTATGTATTTTAAAGAGTTCTAGCCGATTGGGCCAATCCTAATATACGGAAGAGAATCATGAAAGGACATCTTTATCAGAAATGATTGGCAGTGTGATTGACAGTACACGAGACAGAAAGCTGTGGCAGACATGATCACCAACGCCACACACCATGGATTATAAGATTGGTAGTACACGAGACAGAAAGCTGTGGACAGACATGATCACCAAAGCCACGCGGCATAGTCTATAGCAGTGGTTCTCAACCTTTTTTGGCCCGTGCCCCTTTTCACCATATTTTCAGAACGTTCACCTCCACTCCCAACCTATTTCGTATTTCCTACTAAAATTTGGCCCGTGCCCCCCTTCACGATATTTTTTCAGAACGTCATTCCTCCCTTTCCGTAATTTCCTCCCTAAGGAATACCCCCCCCTCCTCCCCCCCCGCATCCTACACAGTATACGTAATAAAGGCAAGCATAAATTTAATAACACATACTAAAACAAGTCTAGACGTCCACATAAAACGGGATTTGTGGGTCCACTTACTTTATAAATTGAATTTAGAAGGGGTGAGACGTACATAATGTACAGTATGAAGGGAAAAACAAAACCAAGTAATCGGTTCTTGTATTAATGCAATCTTGAAATAATCTTCACCCCCCCCCCCTGGAAACCCTGAAATTCCCCCCTGTTGGGGGGGGGGGGATTGCCCACCGGTTGAGAACCACTGGTCTAGAAGAAGAAGAAGCAACTGTGGAGACAATTTGTATTGAACAATGATGCGAACGCCGTCGACGGATAGACAGATTATTAACGATATCTTGAAATACGTGACCTCATTAAGAGAACTGCTTTCTCACTTCAGAAGAAGACGTCCATAATCTTTGGCAATAAATATTGTTTTTAATCTATTTGTGTCGGTTTGTGTTTTTTTTTTCTGTGCTGACGAAGGGTTTGGCCGCAACGTCAATTGTATGACTCGTAATAGTCATCTAGTAAAGTTTACCGTCTACTTCTCTATTTCTAGTGATATATTTATTCAAAATCAGTCTAGTGCACAACAAGTGGTAGTATGGGAGTGGACTACACTTGAGTTCAAAGCAAGCTAAGGCAAACCAAATTTTTTTTTTTAAATGGAAAGACAAATACGTCGTATTTGGGTAAAGCGAAATGATCATTTTGTTATCTCCCCTATGACTCATTTTAAGTTAAGTTACCATTTCACAGACCTTAAGGTGCATTAGCCATAGTTTACTATACCTAAGAAGTCTCCGTGACGACGTAGCCACGCAGCTTGCCTCGTGTTAATTGCCAGGGGTTTTATCCCATAAGGCTCGTTCACTTTTCACAGGGCTGCCTGCCGAAAGCGTTGCAGAAAGCGCGAACTCCGTAGCTCCAGCAATGACCCACAGGAGTCTCCCAAAAAAAAATAGAACTCATGCGGCCGAACGACGTAGGGCGTAATCGAAACCACAACCTTCAAAGAGAGCCAGTCTGGGGACTCCCTCACAAAGATCAGAAAGAAAGTTATCATTGTCGAGCACATAATGAGAAGACAAACATTAGAACATGTGACAACTGGAAATAATTGCAGAGACAGGAATAGAGGAAGACAGTGGGAGATGATTCCTGGCAGCCTTTTGTCATAGCGAGGGACTGTGTCAGTGCAAAGAATTCATACAAAACTGTTGAACGAAAGAACGTACAAATTAACGACCATCGAACGAATGTTCGAACCAACGAAGAAACGATGTACTAACATATTTTATTTTCAAAGGATTTAGAATTGGACACAAAAGCCCGTCTAACATTCTGACCGTCTAGTCGATCTCCTTTCATGACTTATGTCATTCTTACTACTGCACCAAAACGTTGTATTCATTACGGATTCAAAGAGTATGCTTAGCAAAGTGGAGAAAGGAATGTTTCGTGTGAAATGGCTCTCGACGCTTCAAAGGTCACAGATTGTGAGAATTGTATGGATATTTTGCCCTGGCCATGCGGGGTTGCGGGGAATGAACAGGCTGATAGGTTAGCAGGGAACGCACCTCTTGGTGGTAGTTTGCCTATGGGCAAGGGGGATGTGGTCGTGCGCTTGTGGGACTAGGAGGAGAAGGCGATGGAACAGATTGAGAACCCATATGGGGAATGAATGAGATTGCGGGGGATCGGCAGGGATTCTGAAAGAATCTCAAAAACTGAGAGGGAAGACCAGGAGAACGTTTAATCAGCAACGATGGGAACGATTAGTAGTATGACCCTTCGCTGCTGTTGAACAAGGGAACGTAGCACGTATGGGAATGTCCTGAGTGCAGTGATGTCGGTTCTTAACTCAACTCAACATTTCATTCTTACATAACTTATTGAATTAAACTTAACTAATTCAGTCGCTGACTCCTGACGAGGGAATTACGGACGCAGTTCGTAATTTCTCAAAACTCTTTCGAAACACAGCTGCGGGTGATTTGGCAATGGCAAACTACTGAACGTAGACTTGCCCAGGAATCACGAACAGCCAAAGATTGCTGGGGCGACTGCTACGTCATGTAATGGATATGGAACTAACTTAACTAACTAACTAATTCAATGCCGGAGGATGATATAATACATCGCTAAACTTTGCCAGAAATACGATATATTGCCTTACTAGGTTCATCGTCTTATTTGTTTCGATATCTGCCACAATTTTAATGCTGGGTGAATGGAAATTACATTATAATACTTAGTTAGTTAGTTAGTTAGTTAGTTAGTTAGTCGCGGTTCCAACCTCACAGCAACGGGTCGTCCCCATTTTGCTCCGTTCGTGTGCCAGTTAATATCTCACAAAACGCCTCCCACTGCCCAATGTGAAAAGTGGAAAAGACAGGAGTCTCGACAAACACCAGCTCGCACAGATACACTGTGCATAATGCCGCCGCCAGAATGTCAACACAATAGTCCCCCATGAAACATCCAGTTCACCTCTGTTGGAATCGGCAGTCTGGATGTTCCCTAGATGTTCAACCACACAGTACCAAAAACAAAAAAATACAGTTCATCGTCGATGGCAGTGGCAGTCAACCAGAAGCCCAGCAGCCACGCATTTCTGCATAAGGCAAAAACCGGTCAACTCTGGGACATAGCCAGCTGACATCGCTCCGAACATGCAGTCTACATTATAATACTTGTTAATTTGATTGTTCGCCATCTCTGATTCCAACCTTCTTTTTTTCTTTGGTACTGAATCAGTCAAACAACACCGATGTTGCAAATTCCGTGGACTGCCAGAGTAAGTTACAACGACTGCCTGAAAGAGGCTAAGGAAACTAGAACATTATATACAACAAAAAGAAAGAGACAAACATCTTTCTGTGGCCATGTGGTGAGAAAATAGGCAGCGGAGAACATCATGACAACCGGAAAGGTCAGTGGGAAAAGAAGCAGGGGCAGACCAAGAGAAATAATGCTGTATGGATTGAGACGGTGGCATGGAGGAATATCATCAGCAGAGTTAATCCAGAACACCAAAGATCGAGACCTGCTGAAAGGCATGAAGGCCAACGCCAGCTGGCAGGGAACATGATGGTTGAACACAAATAATGTTGACTCAAGGGAGCCTCGGTGACCTAGTGGACAGGCCCTCTCCTACGGGTCTGAGGCTGGTGGATTGGGTCCTCATCGGAGAGGATTCGAAATGTAAAAATTGAACCAGCTATCAGATTAATCTAGCCTAAAATGGGTACCTGGAAATGCATTGGGAAATAAACACCGCGGGTGTGATTCCTGCTCCATCACCAGTCAACTTAAGGTGAGTCTAAGGGTACTTTATTTTGTGCATTGGAATCTCAAGAGCTGAAGAAGACGACCGTCCAAGCCAGTTGGCAAGGCACTAGATGATGATGATGATTATTATGAAGATGATAATGATGATGATTATTATGATGAGGAAGTGATGAAGATCGATTAATTTCCGCTGTCTATCAGGACGACTATGGCTATTTAACACCTCTGTACACCAGTTACCTTCTGCCGAAACCAAGGACCAAATTCAGAGCTGGCAAAGTCTACTTGATGACTGGAGAAGCTCGACGGAAAAGAAAGGTAAGCCGGAAGGAAAGGAAAGGTAAGCTGGGAGGAAAGGAAAGGTAAGCTGGACGGATAAGCTGAACGGAAAAGAAAGGTAAGCTTGGCGGAAATGAAAGGTAAATTGGACGGAAAAGAAAGGTTAGCTGGGCGGAAAAGAAAAGTAAGCTGGGCAGAAAAGAAAGGTAAGCTGGGCGGAAAAGAAAGGTAAGATGGGTGGAAAAGAAATAAATAAGTAAAGTTCCCTTTCATGTTTATTAATGATCAAGCTATATACATATCAGCCGCCTCCGTGGCGATGGAGTTGCAGACGCGATTCGTAATGCCGCTTACCCGTGTTTGAAACACAGTGGTGACTGATTTGGTAGCATGTGTTGGTATAGGAGCTGGTCGTTCATAAAGCAATGGCAAACTACTGAACGTAAAACTTGCCAAGACATCAACAACGGCAGTAAAATGCTGTAAAGGGTATTAATAAAATTTGGTGGAACTGCGGTAAAGCTGTGAAAATGTAAACAATATAAAATGACACAAAGTAGTGCAGCTTTACATAAAAAAATTACGACACATACAGGACGTTGCGGCGATTAGCCTTCATCAGCAAACAAGCACGTTCACAAAACACAACATACAGTCACGGAGATCTCATGTGACTACATTAAAATGTGACGACAGGACGAGAAGAATGGGGAAAAAATGAAAGCAATTAAGAGAAAATGAAAATTGGAAAACATGTTCCTACTTACCTCAGAATTCCGAGATGTGTATAGCCCCGAATATCACCATCCTGTATGTCTGCACCGCTGGGAGTGGTATGTGTGCACGATCAGGTCTTAGTCAGATATGACTGGGCTATCGTAAGACAGTAGACGGTACTACCTGCTTTCTGTTGGTGCCGAATGTTGGGCTGCGCTCACCAAACCCGACACCCCACATTGTGCCAACGGCTTCGGACGGAGGAGTGCAGCTGGGAGGGTACAAGCCTTAACCTAGTGCGAGGAAATGCAACCTAAAGACTGAACGTCATGGCAGGGCAGATTAGGCCCCAAGCCTGTTTATAGTGGAAGAACAGTAAATCATTATGGTCTGGGAAGAATGGTGCTGCAATGAGTGATCACAAGACAGAAGATCTGGCTGACACTCAATACTCCGAAGAAAGGCCCATGCGGACACACAATCTAGTGTTTGTCCATCAAGAATGATGATGACCATTCATTTCATCCAGTGGGGTTGAAAGTATGGAGCCGTGAATTCTAAGATGGCTGATAAGGCCTATTTCGGCTTGAAATGTTCTTTGACAATGTTGGCAAGGAATGCTTGATGTTTAAGGAGGAGGATCTCATGCAGTTGTGTGTGTGTGTGTGTGTATGTGTGTGTGTGCGTGCGTGCGTGCGTGCGTGCGTGCGTGTGTGTGTGTGTGTTTGTTTTTTTTCCCCCACACACAATCTGACTGCAAATGATAACATTAGTATTGGGACTCCTCGCAGTCTGTTGAAGATGAGGACGGAACACGTATAGTAATGTCCCGAGTTCTGTGATGTCGAGTTTTAACTCAACTCAATTCATGAACATTCAATTGCCTAGAAAATCACAAAGAGGTAAAAAAAAACAAAAAAAAACGCTATGGTTGAGTCCGACTTCCTGAAAATATTTGTCTAACCTTTCTGTCAGTCGTTCCTTATATTAATTTTATATTTCAGAATAATGGCATTGAGTTTGATTAAATGTTACAGAGAAATGCTTAGAATACCCTGGTGCAAAAGGTGTGAGTCAAGAATGTGTAATGTCTCTACATCTTTCTTCCCCTGTACAGTGAAAATATCTTCAGAAATATAGAAGATATGGAAGGAATCAACATTGGGAGACGATACATCACTAACATTAGATATGCAGATGATACAGGCTTGGCCATGTGGCATAGTCGAGATAAAAACACGGAGCTGATCCACGACTCTGGTGATCGAGTGAGATGGCAAAACATGGCCGCCCACGCTTATCGAAATGGCACATGATGGATGGATGGATGGATGGTGCAAACTAGAATACCATTTCTTCTCTTTCGTTGATTAAACCATAACGAGACGGGTTTAGAATACCCCGGTGTTAACAAGAATAACTCTTCTTCTCTATCTTCTTCTTCAGATTTATGGTGCTGGAGTTTTATACCGATTCGAACACAAGAGCCAAGATGGCGGAGTATGGCGCTCATCCGTTCAACATGGATTTTGTGGCCGGCCTAACAGTTCCTCTGAATGCTAAACAGATCATGAGTCTCATTGCCCAGGAATACACAGACAAGCCAGACTCGTATTGGCCGACGTTTGTGGTAAATATATATATATATATAGTATATCTATATATATATATATATATAATATATAATATATGTATGATAATATCGTATATATATATTTTCTGTTGTTGGTTGTTGTTGCTCTGCTGCGCTGCTGCGCTTGCTCCTCCTCCTCCTTCTTCTCTTCTTCTTCCTTCCTTTCTTCCTTCTTCTCTTCTTCTATTCTTCTTCTTCTTCTACTTCTTCTTCTTCTGCCTGCCTGCCTGCCTGCCTGCCTGTTGTCTGTCCTGTCTGTCTGTCTGTTCTGTCTGTCTGTCTGTCTTCTTCTTCCTCCTCCCTTCTCCATTATTCCCGCACTCTTCACTTAATCAACATCGCCGTTGCATCAGGTTATCATCATGATATTTGTCATAGCCCATAATCCATCTTGTCGTCGTAGTTGTGTCATCTTTTTCTTCTTCATCATCTTCAACATCCTCGGCATATTCATTAGACTCATCAAGGTCAATATGAGCCCACTAGATCAAATGGAGTAATGTATGAAAGAGAATGATAAAAGGGCAGAATGTCAGACGGGTCTGCATATACCCAATTCTTACCCCTGTGAAAATAATGTTTGGTAGTTCGTTCTTTCGTTTGATCTGCTTAAAAACTAAGCATGCTTTCTTAAGTTTTAGTATCTCGACGTTTATTGCTGTTTGTTTTTAGGTCGGAAACCACGACAAACATAGAACAGCAAGTAGATACGGGCGTAGGTATGTGAATGCCTTCAACCTGTTGTTGATGACGCTGAAGGGAACTCCCACGACCTACTACGGCGAAGAGATCGGTATGGAGGATATCACACTGACGTACGAGCAGACACGGGATCCTCCCGCCATCAAGGCTGGACCGGTAAGCGTGTCTATGTTATAGCTTGTGTTCTCATTATTGCTTTTTGTCTTGTCTGGTATTTTTGTATTGCATTGTTCTGTACTGTATTGTACTGTACTGTACTTTATTGTATTGTATTGTACTGTAATGTACTGTATTGTACTATACTGTAATGTACTGTACTGTATTGCACTATACTGTATTTACTGTACTGTATTGCACTGTACTGTATTTACTGTAATGTATTGTACTGTACTATAATGTATTGTATTATACTGTACTGCGGTTCCAAATTGCTGTATGTAGCCGGGGCGCAGTGTTGGGGTGAGCGCCCAACATTGCTTAAATACCCCAATGGCTCGTGAATACATAACCTCTGCAGCAAAAGTCCAACTCCTGGCCTTCACGTAGCGGAACTGTTTTAACTAACAGGAGAAGGGGCGACGGCGAGAATCTGGCGCCGGAAAATAACCAGTGTGCTCTAGATGTGTATACACATACATGCATGTGCAGACACGTGTGTGTGTGTGTACACATCTAAACTCGAGTGAGACCACAGTCTGCTCTAGCAAAGGAAAGGTGCTGAAGACGGAGGCAACCAGCCAGGAGGCGCACCACAGAAATCAGGATGCCACGCAATTACGCAAAATGGAATATGTCGACTGCTGCTAAACGTTATGGTGCTCGCCCTGCTTTGGACCCCCAGGCAGGTGCAGTGCCGGGCCCTATGTCTCGAAAGGGTCCAACCCCAACTACTGGAGGTCCTTCTCAGATGTCCTGTGGAGCCAGGGGACATGAGAATAGAACAGCTGGCCATACTAAACTAAGACTTAAAATAATGCACTGGAATGCGGAGGGAGTCAGCAACAAAAAAGTAGAATTAGAAAACATCCTGGACAAGAGAAAAGTAAGCATATGTTGCTTGCAAGAAACTCACCTCAACGAAAATATAGCCTTCAAAATCAGAGGCTACCAGTGTTACCGATCTGACCGAAAGGACAGGCGAAAAGGTGGGATACTTACCCTTGTAAAAAATAACATCACTGCTTCCCAAATCGAAGTCTATATGGAAGGGGCTGAGTATCAGACACTTAAACTTAAAACAGGCTATACAGACCTACATCTGATCAATTACTACTGTCCAAGTGACCGTCCACAGGCACTGGACACACTACCATTAACAGAAAAAATGATTGTGTGCGGCGATTTCAACAGCCACTCGCAGAGTTGGGGCTATGATCACATGGATCAGAGAGGAGAGAGACTGGAAGACTGGCAGGATGAGAATAGATTCATCTTGGTTAACAAGCCGTCCGACCCACATACTTTCTACTCGAGATCATGGCACTCTACAACTACACCTGACCTGGCTTTTCATTCACCAGACCTGGAGTGGAACATTACACGAATTGTTGGGAAACAACTAGGTGGCAGTGACCATCGACCAGTCTTTCTAACTGTAGAAAATGAGCTTGTAAGTGAAAGCAGCACCCTCTCGAGGTGGAACTACAAGAAAGCAGACTGGGCAGTGTACAAGCATCGCACCAGCATACTGGTTAGAAACCTGAACACTGAGAAAGACATAAATAAAGTAGTTGAAGAGTTTGGGAAATGCATACTACAGGCAGCGCGAGAAACAGTACCAAGAGGAGCCCGTAAACAATATAAACCCTACTGGAGTAGTGAACTGGAACAGTTGCATAATGATGTGGAAGTATGTAGAAAGCAAGCAGAGGCCACACCCAGCCAAGAGCACCACAATAAATTCCAGCATGCAAAAGCCAAATTTCAAAGGGCCAAGCTGCAGGCTAGACGGAAAAGCTGGCAGGAAAAAACAGAGTCTCTGAACTTTGAAAGAGACACAAGGAAATTGTGGAAGCTAATAAAACAACTTAACGATGAGGGCACAGGGAGAAACTCAAAAATTGCACTACATAAAGATGGAAACATCTTAACAAGAAAGCAAGCAGCTGACCATTTTGCGGACTCATTCGCACAAGATAACAATATCAAAATCAGTCCAGAGAAACAACAAGAGATTCAAGAGAAACGGCAACATACAGGACAGAAGGAAATAGTACATGAGGTTCTGGAGGCACCCATCACAATCAGCGAACTGGAGCTAGCCATATCAAAACTGAAAATGAGAAAGTCACCAGGAGCTGATGGTATCTCCAATGAAATGATCAGGAACCTAGGAACAGAGGCCAAAGCAAAGCTGTTGCAGATCTTCAATAACAGTTGGACCTTAGGCAGTGTTCCACAAGCCTGGAGAGAAGCAATCATGATACCCCTCCTAAAATCAGGGAAAGATAGTTCCATTGCCTCTAGCTACAGACCAATTAGCCTCACCAGCTGTCTCTGCAAAACACTGGAGCGCATCATCAATCACAGACTGCAGTGGTACATTGAAAGTAAAAACATCCTTGTGCCACAGCAGGCTGGCTTTAGGCAGTGCTACTCTACGGAAGATCAGACAACCTACCTCTCTCAAGAAATTGAGGATGCATTCCAAGAGAAGAAGCTGGTGCTTGCGGCATGGATAGATTTGAAGAAAGCCTTTGACAAAGTCTGGAAAGAAGGTCTGATGAATAAACTGAGAAACTGCAAAGTCAATGGAAGAATGTACAAATGGGTGAAAGCATACTTGCACAACAGAAGAGCCCGAGTACAGATAGACGGACTAAAGAGCAAGAAAGTACTACTGCGTCACGGAGTTCCCCAGGGCGGAGTATTGTCCCCCACACTCTTTCTAATCTTCATCAATGATCTCGTTGCTAATCTACCGCATGGAATTAAAGCCGCAATGTATGCCGATGACCTGGTTCTATGGAGCACAAATGAACATGCATCAGTGGCCACCAGATTACTACAAAGAGCTGTAGATACATTTGTTGCATGGGCAAATAGATGGTGTGTCAGCATAAACACTGACAAGTGCAGCACCACCCTATTTACCCTCTCTCCAAAACAAAAGGCAGGGACCATCCAGATAAATGGAACACCCCTACGAGAAGATAAAGAACCAACATACCTTGGAGTAACATTTGATGGCAGGCTGACATGGAGAAAGCACATCAACAAAGCAGTAGCAAAAGCCAGAAGGAAAATAGCCATCCTGAGAAAGCTAAGTGGAACCACATGGGGAGCCAGTGGGAAAATACTTAGCAAAGTTTATCAACAGAGCATACGACCACACCTGGAATACGGGTCAACTGCATGGTGTTCGGCAGCAAAAACCACACTACAAGAGCTGGACAAAGTGCAAAATCAAGCACTTAGAGTCACCACAGGAGGGATGAGATCAACCCCTATAGTGGAAATGGAGAAGATGGGGAGGACACAAGCACTGAGTGAGCGCAGAGATACGAAAACGCTAATACAAGCAGAAAAGTTCCTCAGCTTGCCAGGCCACCCTATGAAGAACAGATTTGAAAACCTAGCTATGGGGCGGTTGAAAAGAAGTAGTTTTATCCACCAGGCCAAACGACTCTGCAGAGAAACCACCGATCTGCCCACAGTTGGTATCCCCCTAACAACTATTCCAGAGCGAACTCCATGGAAAGATGAGCATAGACTATCATTACAAATCCAGACAAAAGTGAGAGGAATATTTGACAAGGAAGAACAGAACAGTGTGCAGCGCAGAACAGCCACTCTCAGCTTCCTTGATGAAGAATACCCACAGGACCTCTGGATCCGAGTCTACACAGATGGGTCAGCACAAAATGCTGTTCGAAATGGAGGAGCGGGAGTGTACATAGAATACCCAAATAATACCAGGGACACAGCTAGAGTACCGACAGGAAAGTACTGCCATAACTACGATGCTGAAATTGAGGCAATCAAGATAGCAACAGAGAAATTACTAAATACCAGCAATGGTACACAACCTGTGGTGCTATTGACAGATGCAAAATCAGTACTCGAGGCGCTCCTGTCTGGGAAATTGCCAGTACTAAGGACACTACTTTCTGAACTTAGCAGTCAGCATAAGGTCACCATACAGTGGATACCATCCCACTGTGGAGTACCCGGGAACGACAGAGCTGATCAATTGGCTAAGGAAGGAGCCAAAGAAGAACAGCCTGATGTGCCTGTAACATACCACCAAAAGAAAAGAATGATCAAATCAATCAGAAAGCCACCAAAACCTGCTCAAGATGACTACCACATTATGGATAGATCAGAACAAGTCATTATTCTGCGCCTCAGAACAGGGCACAATAGATTACGCAACCACATGTATACAAAATTCAAGATTGGTGAAACAGCCATGTGTACATGTGGATTGGCGTCGCAGACAGCAGAGCACATACTCCAAGACTGCCCAAAATATAACATATCTAGGCAAACCTTCTGGCCTAGGGAGACGACAGTGGAGGATAAACTCTATGGACCGCTGTGTGAACTGAAAAAGACAGTTCAATTCATGCAAGAGACAGCACTGCAGTTATAGACATATTTCAAGCGAACGAAAGAAGAAGAATACTGTACTGCAATTTATTGTACTGTACTGTAATGTATTATATTGTACTGTATTGTATTGTATTGTATTGTATTGAATTGTACTGTATTGTAATGTATTGTATTGTATTATACTGTACTGTACTGTATTGTATTGTATTGTACTGTAATGCAATGTATTGTATTGCATTGTACTGTACTGTACTGTACTGTTCTGCGCTGCACTGCACTGTACTGTACTGTACTGTAATGTACTGTTTTGTATTGTATTGTGTTGTACTTTACTTTATTATATTGTACTATTTTGTATTGTTTTATATTGTATTGTAGTTTAATGTATTGTATTGTAATGTTCTGTAAAGTATTGTACTGTACAGTAATTTATTGTAGTGTAATGTATTGGCATGGCCAGGTAGATCTATCCACTATCAAAGTCGAAGTCTGGCATCACCTCCACTTTCCAGCTTGGCTCCCTTGGGCAAAGTGCAGTTGCTTTATAGCCCCCCCCCCCCCTCTTTTCACCCCTCACACACACACACTCACACACTCACACACACACTCACACAATCACACACACACACACACACACACACCTCAAACAGGATAACATGAAACCCTGATAGGATGTGTTGGACTGATCTTGCGATCTGCGATCTACCCGAGATATAGTTATCGATTGTGGTTTGAAATTTCTTGACGGTAGGCAGATGATCTCTTTATAGAGACAATGGCCACTGCCAGGAAGGACAGCAATGGCGGATTAGCTTCCGTGCAGAAGCCTAAGTCATTATAGCAGTCAAAGAAATATGGAGAAAGACCACACATAAACAATTATTGGATGATAATGTATTGCATTATCTTGTCTTGTATATCAATTACCACGCTAAAAGCAGCAGTTTATTTTATCTTATGGCTAATGTCTATATTGGAAACGAATAGGGTTTCCAGCGCTGAAGACAAACTAATACCCCGAATTGGAGCATGGAGTGTCGGTATTTTACACAAGTGATGTCAGGGGAGCCCACCTTCTCTTCCTCTCGGTGTGATGACCAAGCCTACATTTATTAGATCCCTCGTAGTAGTTTTTTTTTTTTTTTTTAATGTAGCGTATCTTTTGCAGTACGTTCCTATCAACCTCAAGCTAAAAGTGATCTACAAGCAATTTTACGTTGAGTATTTTTGCGTTTATGGGGATAGCAGCACTCGCGTCTAGCACTTACCTCTTGAGGAGCTTGTGGGACATCCTGGGCAGATACTTGTCTGTGGGACCTCCTGGGCAGATGCCTTGTCTGTGGGACATCCGGGGCAGATGCTTGTCTGTGGGACATCCTGGGCCAGATGCTTGTCTGTGGGACATCCTGGGGCAGATACAGTCCGTGGGATATTCTGGGCAGATACTAACTAGTCTTAAGAAATCATAGACAGACATTAATTCTTTGGAACATCCTGAACGACAACATGACAGAGCTCATTGGGCAGATAAGCTAGTCGGGGGGACCTGGGCAGATACTAGTCTGTGGGAACATTCTGGGCAGATATAGTCTGTCCCCAGATACTAGTCCCTGCACATCCTGGGCAGATATAGTCTGTCGGACCTCCTGCGCGATACTAGTCTGCAGGACATATGGGTAGATACTAGTCTGTGCGAAGTAGAGTGTTATGTTACGTTTATGTCTTCCGTCTTCATGACAAATTACTCTCTTACACTAGAGTAAGCTAGGGATAGTCCTACAACTATTGTCTGCCCGGGATGTTTTCACAAGACTATTGTCTGCCCAGGAAGTTTCACAAACTAGTGTCCTGCCCGGATATCCACAGATTAATGCCTGAGAAGGATGTCCCATTCTTGTCCAATGACCCACAGAGATATTCCCACGATAGTTCAGACACGTTAAATAAAGAATGTACATCTAACTTTTGATATATCAATAACGCATATATTTTCCCCACAGGATCGCTATTTAGAAGTCTCCAGAGATTTAAACCGATCTCCCATGCAATGGACAGCAGGGTATCAGGCCGGATTTTCATCTAGGAACGAAACATGGCTACCAGTACAAGAAAACTACACCGTTTACAATGTAGAGGTCAGTTGTAGTAGTTGTAAAAGTAGTAGTAGTAGTAGTAGTAGTAGTGGTAGTAGTAGTAGTAGTAGTAGTAGTAGTAGTAGTAGTAGTAGTAGTAGTAGTAGTAGCAGTAGTAGTAGTTGTTGTTGTTGTTTTTGGTGTAGTAGTAGTAGTAGTAGTAGTAGTAGTAGTAGTAGTAGTAGTAGTAGCAGTAGTAGTAGTAGTAGTAGTAGTAGTGGTGATGGTGATGATGATAGTTGTAGTTGTTGTTTGTAAACAAGTAGTAGTAGTAGTAGTAGTAGCAGCAGCAGCAGCAGCAGTAGGAGCAGCAGCAGTAGGAGCAGCAGTAGTAGTAGTAGTAGTAGTAGTAGTAGTAGTAGTAGTAGTAGTAGTAGTAGTAGTAACGTAGTAGTAGTAGTAGTAGTAGTAGTAGTAGTAGTAGTAGTAGTAGTAGTAGTAGTAGTAGTAGTGGTGGTAGTGGTGCCTGTAGTAATTGGTGTTGAAGTACCATATCATCATTAGTACACACACACACACACACTTACACATTTACGCACACCGGCTTAAACCCACGCTGACATTATTACGTACCCACCCATGCACACGCACACACTCACGCATACACTTCCAATACACCCACCCACCCACCCACCCACACACACACACACACACACACACACACACACACACATACACACATACACCCAGTTTATTAACCAGACGTGAACTCAAACCCACGGACAAACAGAGTCACATGCATGCAAGGACAACAGACACACGCAGAGACTCGTGCGCAAACACTAGCACACATGTGTGTACACCATACTTCATGATTCCATTAAACAGATCGAGAAAGCCGACCCAGGCTCCTACCTCAACTTGTACAGAGAGTACGTTAGCTTACGAACGCTCAACGCCTTCAAGTATGGCGCCATTGACGTCAACATCGTAACCAATGACAACGTCTTATCGTACACCAGATCATACGGGTAAGAGAACACAATGAATAGATGTTTTATATCATCTTCTTCCTCTTCTTCTCTGGGCTTTGATTTTGATTCAGTTAACAATGATATATAAAACTTCAAGTCCAATATGGCGGTTAGGCTGTTGAGATGTTAAGGCAAATGGGGTGCATTACTTCTAACTTCTGTTTGCTTATGCATTTCCCCTCATTTTGTACTGGTGGCACATTGTTCTTTCGCCCAGCTACTGAATTATGTGCAGGAAGCGACACTGTGAGCTGTGGATTTCATGTGGAATACTTTTACATCTGTCCACGGTGTTTTGTATCGCGAACTGTATGTTCAGAATATGACGGACGGCCGGTTGCTGAGCTAGCTGGATTTTTTCTGATGCAGTAATGTGTGTGCAACTGCTGGTTTTCTAGTGACAACGGTGAACTGTAATTTTAGTGGCGGACTGTTGTGTTGGCATTCTGGCAGTGGCCTTTTGTATACATGCTTGTAAGTGCTGTTGGTTTGTCGGGACTGCTGTCTATTCCACTTTTTACATGGGACAGTGAGAAGTATTATGAATAATATTCACTGGCACAGGAAAGGAGCATTATCGAGTGACCCTTTACCCTGAAGTTGGACCTGCGACTAACGACTGATATATGAAACACTTGTGGAGGATGAATTACCAACCTTACATTAATTACAGAAAGTTCACATGTTAAGTGCGGAACCACAATTTGCTTCCATCTTTATACATTAAATTTCGCATTAACATTTGTTTATAATACGCATTTGATTATAATATTAACATTTGTTTATAATACGCATTTGATTATAATACGCCTTCGTTTATGATACTAACTCGTGCATTTCTTTTTTACGTTTGCACGTTTTGAACTCAATTGTGGTCCATTTCCTTGCTACTATTTCTATTCCACTGAACTGATTTTTATGTGTGGATTAGCGTTCCCTATTACCAGTATCCCTCGCCATCAGGCCAACCCACCTCGAGTTCTCAGGCACTTGTAATTTATGTCGCCAAGCCGAGAGAAGACAACATTATAGTCCAAATGACCGATGCAGTGGTTGAACCCGCGATCTGGACATCAGCACACCGGAAGTTTCAGAGCGTACACTCTTATCCATTCGGCATACTAAACTCCGACGTCTCGTGTATACTTCGCACTCGTGAATAATATACACTAGTGTATAATATACATTCATTATAATAGGCACTCGAGTATACTATGCACTTCTGTTTAACACGCACTCGTGTATATTATATTTGCTTAATTTAGCCCAACATTTGCTGGCAAAGAAGGTTGCTTTCCAAATCGAAAATGAGGCATTTTGGATTCTCGAGTATAATACGCACTCGAGTTTTAACGAGTTTAATTGAATAAAACTCGAGATTTAACGATATACCTCTCAGTAGATATGGCGTTCCAGTGTCGGTCTTATTAACCCTGTCAATTTCCGGGCTTGGAGGGAACCCTCTTGGTGGGGAGCTCAGTAAAACATCCACCCTTGAGATAGATCTTTGCTTCTGGGTTGGAAGAATAGCCTTGACAGCAATTTAAATACTATAGATGCTATTACTTCCATGGCCTAGACCACGTGAACATCAATGCATTCGACTTAATAGTTCAAAATCATTCTCCGAGAAGTTTTATATTCAACCAGTCAATAAACCAAATAATCAACCAACCAGTTAACCAAGAAAACAATAAAATAAACAACCGAACCAACCATCTTACCAACTGACGAATCAATCTACTAACCAACCAACCAACTACCAATTTAATCAATCAATCAACCAATCAACCAACCAACTAACAAATCAACCAACAAACCAACTACTTATTTCATCAATCAATCAACCAATCAACCAACCAACTAGCAAATCAACCAACAAACCAACTACCGATTTAACCAATGAATCAATCAACCAATCAACCAACCAACTACCGATTTAATCAATCAACCAACCAATCAACCAACCAACTAACGAATCAACCAACCAACTAACTACCGATTTAAACAATCAATAAACCAATCAACCAACCTACTCACGAATCAACCAACCTACCAACCAACCAATCAACCAATCAGTCAATCAACCAACCAACTACCGATTTAATCAATCAAGCAACCAATCAACCAACCAACTAACGAATCAACCAACCAACTAACTACCGATTTAAACAATCAATAAACCAATCAACCAACCTACTCACGAATCAACCAACCTACCAACCAACCAATCAACCAATCAGTCAATCAACCAACCAAATAACGAGTCAATCAACCAAACAGCAAATCAATTAACCAAACAGCAAATCAATTAACCAATCAATCAATAAAATTACCAACCAGCCAATCGACCACCAACCGTCTTCTAGCCCGTGTGTTACTGATCTCCATCTTGAAAGCAAAGAGTAAACATCAATACGATTCATGCCGATAAGAGTTGATTGTCATGTTTCGCCATCTCGCACGACCACCTGCGTCATTGATCATATCTGTGCTCTTGAGTTGACTTGAGTTGAGTGGAGTGGAGTTGTGTTGGGTGGAGTTGAATTGAATTGAGTGGAGTTTAGTTGATTTAAGTGGAATTTAGATGAATGGAGTTGAGTGGAGTGGAGTTGAGTTGTGTTGAGAGGAGTAGAGTGGAGTTGAGTTGCGTTGAGCTGAGTTGATTTAAGTTGAGTGGAATAGATTTGAGTTGAATGAGTTGGGCTGAGTGGAGTGGAGTGCAGTGGAGTTGAGTGGAGTGGGGATGTGTGCAGTTGGGTTTAGTTGAGTGGAGTTTAGTTGAGTAGAGTTTAGTTGAGTGGAGTTAAGTTGAGTTGAGTGGAGTGGAGCTGAGTGGAGTTGATTTGAGTGGAGTTGAGTTGAGTGGAGTGGGGTACAGTGGGGTTGAATGAAGTTGAGTGAAGTGGAGTGGAATGGAATTGAGCTGAGCTGAGTTGAGTTGAGTTTAGTAGAGTTGAGTTAAGCTAAGTTTAGTTAAGATGAGTTGAGCTGGATTTAGTTTAGTTGAGCGGAGTTGAATTGAGTTAAGTTGAGTTGAGCTGAGTTGAGCTGACTGGAGTGAAGTGGAGTTGAGTTGAGTAGAATGGAGTTGAGTGGAGTTGAGTGGAGTTTATTGGAGTATAGTGAAGTTGAGTTAAATGGAGTCGAGTTGAGGTGAGTTCAGTGGAGAGGAGCTGAGTGGAGTTGAGTGGAGTTGAGTTTAATTGAGTTGAGTTGAGTTGAGCTGAGTTGGGTGGAGTGAAATGGAGTGCAGTTTTTTGGAGTGAAGTGGAATGAAGTGGAGTTGAGTTAAGCTGAGTTTAGTTGAGTTAAGGTGAGATGAGTTGAGTTGAGGTAAGCTAAGTTTAGTTAAGCTGAGTTGAGCTGCGTTTAGTTGAGTTGATTGCAGTTTAGTTGAGCTGTATTGAATTGAGTTAAGTTGGCTCGAGTTGAGATGAGTTGAGTTGAGTTAAGTGGAGTGGAGTAGAGCTGAGTTGAGTTAAGTGGAATGGAGTAGAGTTGAGTTGAGTTAAGTGGAGTGGAGTAGAGTTGAGTTCAGTTCAGTTCAGTAGAGAGGAGTTGAGTTGAGTGGAGTTGAGTGAAGTGGAATGGAATGGAGTTGAGTGGAGTGGAGTTGAGTGAAGTTGAGTTAAGTGGAGTTGAGTAGAGTTAAGTTGAGTGGAGTGGAGTGGAGTTGAAATGAGTTGAGTTAAGTGGAGTTAAGCTGAGTGAAGTTGAGTGGAGTGTAGTTGACTTGATGTGAGCTGAGTTGAGTGGAGTGGAGTGGAGATAAGAACCGACATTATTGCACTCGGGGTACTCCCATATCGCCCTGTCCTCATCTTCAACAGCCAGCGAAGAGTTCCAATACTAATGGTGCCCGTTGCAATCTGATTATGTCCGTCTTGCTTTACCTCTGAGTGACGAATGTCGACCAGATTCCCTGACCACCCCTTGCTGCTGTATTCTCTCTATACCATGATAGTCGATCTGTTCTTCTGTGTTATTCACAATCTCCAAGAGATTCACCACATCTGCCTTGTGCACCAGATCACCCCTTAATGATGCGGCACCAGACAGTCTATCTGCCTGTTAATTTCCAAGCACACTAGAGTGTCCTGGAGAAAAGATCAAGCGAATGCTCATAACCCGCGACCCCTGAATTGATGCATGTCATTCAGCAGGAAGCATGCCAGTCTTCACCTTTGTCAGCATGTGTTGTGAATGAGACAGAAAAACCAATTGCAAAGTCCCACAAGAAACAAATGAAAACTGTAAGCTCATTCGAGAAATTAGACGAAGACAGTCACAATTTTTGGGCATGTTGTGAGAAGAAATAAATTAGAGAGCTTGTTAACAACCGGTAAGATTGAGGGGAAGAGAACAAGGACAAGGCAGAGCAGTAAATACCTGGATGGCTTTGCCAAGTGGTATGTTCGAGACAAGAACACTGAGTTGACCCACGACTCTGGTGATCGTGTGAGATGGCGAAACATGACCGTTCACGCTAATGGGCATGCACATAATGATGATGATGAAACACTAGCACACGGTGATACATCCAGTGAACTTTTCTGTCACCTCGAAGGAAAAGAAAGAAGAGTTGTTAAGAAAAATTCAGGAACTACTGAATCCACTTGTTAGAAACGGGTTTCGCAAAGTGCAATATCAACAGTGTAGATCGGCGATTCAGCACGTATCTCTGGGTGATCATGGCGGGTATTTACAGACGCATGATTATACAACTGAGCTGGCGTTTATTACAGATACAGAGGCAAGATTGTTACTGTGTCAATGCTCGTGGTAAGATGCGTCGTTCTTCTTCTTCCTTCTCTTCTTTATTTTACGTCTCCTCTTGCGTCTTTCCATGTCCTATTCTCTTCTTACCCATACTCATTCTTATTATATACGTCCTCCTCATCCTCCGCCTAATCGTTTTTCTTCCTCTTCTTCTCCGCCTCCTCTTCCTTCTCTACTTCCTCCTCCTCCTCCTCCTCCTCCTTCTTCTTCTTCTTCTTCTTCTTCTTCTTCTTCTTCTTCTTCTTCTTCTTCTTCTTCTTCTTCTTCTGCTGCTGCTGCTGCTACTCCTCCTCCTCCTCCTACTCCTCTTCCTACTCCTCCCGCTCCTCCATCTTGCTTAATTTTTCTCCTTCCTCTTCATGTGCCTGCTAATGTGTAGATTCAGGTCACTGCGACCCTTCACTCCTGTCATTTGACGTTTTAAAGATGTTTGATGGTGCTCTCTCTCTCTCTCTCTCTCTCTCTCTCTCTCTCTCTCTCTCTCTCTCTCTCTCTCTCTCTCTCTCTCTCTCTCTCTCTCTCTCTCTCTCTCTCTCGTCTGTTGTTGTCTAAGATTAGCTTCATAAGTGATGTATGCATGAAATAACATACCAGAGGAAAAAGAGAAGAATGCAGAATATTAGACGTGCCTGCATGCTCAATTCTTAACCCTTTGAAAATAAGGTTTGTTCGTTTGTTAGTTCGTTCGTTCTTTCTTTCTCGCCTCCTCCTCATCCGCCTCCTCCTCCTCCTTCTCCACCTCCTCTGTCCCTCTGTCAGATTTTATCGATATGCAGTGATAAAACTAATCTGTTTGCTGCGCTCAGACATTAGTACAACTTCAATAAGTAGCAGCCGTGGTGGCTAAGTGGTTAGCACATCTGCCGGTAAGGCAGTGGTATGGGTTCAAACCCAGTAGAGCAGGGCTATTTTTTTTTGGAGGTCAGCGTGGCTGAGACATGTAACACGCCTACACTTTGGCTTTTGACGGCGGTACAGTGAGTTCGGTCTACACACCGACCGTTTGGACATCAACGCTGACTTCGCGTTCAGACAGCAATGGCAAACTACTGAACATAAAACTGCACAGAGAGTCGATCAAGGGTTGATCGCATCACCCTGCGAAGGAAACACACTTTGAAGATGGGATTTGGTGTCGACCAAGTCTGATCAAAGTGAGTATCAAGCAATTTTAACAATGCCCTCTGTATTATTCGGTATTAAAAGGTGACGAGGTAAAGTAGAGGTCATCGGTGGTTTTAGCCGCTGCATGGTCGAGCATGATCTTGCTGCAAAAGGACACCTTTACTCAAAAGTCCACGTCTTTTAGTTTTGATTGCGGGTCGAAACTTCCTACTCCACTTATACACTTGCTGGACTGACAGGCATGCATCACCATACTGGACCTTCATTCGCCGTTGAGTTTCTACAGGTTTCACCCCTTCACTCCGTTTGGGTCAGTCCGTTTATACTTCTTAGTTTTTTTCAACGATCAGTATGAAGATCCCTTGCCGGCTTGCTTTACCCCTCCACTGATGGGGGAAAAAAACGGAAAACAGAACTCTGCTCCTGTTTGGTGCATGTCAAAAGTGGGGCGCCTATCTTGAAACTGTCCTTATGACGTCACCGTGTTCGTCTGCACCGAGATGTCACGTGCTTTAACATCCTGACATCGTTAACAACAATATTGACAGGTTACAAGACCATGGCCTGGTTAGTGTAATTTCTACTAGTAATTTCGACTAAACTAACTAGTGTAATTTCTGTCACACTTTTAATGTTTTCATTTAGAGCCTTCTAATATTTTAAGTACAATAATAAGATTGATCTTGTTTCTACCATATTACAGATCTGAACGCTATCTTGTGGCAATCAACTTTGGTCAAGCCACATCAACAGACGACTACACGGTCAAAGTTAACGCTACCACTGGCACCATCATCTCCAACACTGGCGACAACAACAACACTCTGGCTAAAGGCAGTTTGGTGCAGCTGGACAAAGTGACACTTGCGTCAGGCGATGGTGTTGTTGTGAAGCTGTGAATGCGCCATTTGCAGATACAGAAAACTGTTTACACTGAAGATGGCATCGTCTGGGTGCGAGAATGGAAACAGACGTAAACTGAATCGGCGTAAATGGAATTTTTTACAAACCGCACTCAATTGTGAACTCATAGGCATAGTGTTCTGAGAAAAACCCTTGTTAGTAATTGAGTATTTGAAGTTAGTAAATACAATTATTTAATTAAAATGTATTTGTATCTATATTAATGTTTGCTTTGGTCTTTTATTCACAGATAGTGTATAGGCGGCCAACCACTAAGCCTCG
>JACEFZ010021516.1:190000-437500 GCA_014155875.1 Cepaea nemoralis
AAATTGGACACTTACTCGACAAAAATAAATGTTTTTCAGGTCATCTGGGAGACAGGCCGGGGTTTGCAAATGGCGACGGCCCTACCAGACGCCAGGGTTTTTAGTATTGTACCGGCGTCGCCATTTTCCTGCCAAGCGCCGTCTGGAGGCTGCTTGAGGGAAAAGAAACATAGTTTGTGTCGTATAAATTGTTCAGACGCGGAATGGTGCATACCATTTTTATGTTTGCCAGTACTAGATTAGACTAGACTGGTAATGAAAGCAGATACAATGGAGATGTGGTATTTTTAGAAGAAGGTTGAGAATATCATGGATAGAGAAGAAGACTCGTCGATGTTTTAATCAAGCAGGTGCCGTCTTCACAATGAAGGTCGGCTGCAATGGATTTACAATACTGTCTGTCTTTTTAATTGATTGTATATTCTATCAGACTGTTGTTCGTCCATCTCTTGATGTGTTCGTCCATCTCTAGATGTTATCTTCCCACTTGTAACGTTGGCTACCTCTTTCTCGCTTGAATCCAACCTTACTCCCCAGTAAGGTTTTTATCGTTGCATTATGTCTTTTACCAGCTCTGTGTCAAAGGGGTTACGGACGCAGTTCGTAATCCCGCAGATCGCGTTCGGGACACAGCTGCGCGCTATTTGGCAGCAGACAGCTTTGCCTTGGATATTAGTGCCGGTCGTTCAGAAAGCAATGAAAAACTACTGAACGTAAACATGTCAAGAAGTCACAAACAGCGAAAAAATTCTGATATTGACTGCTATCCCCTGCGATATTAACCAACTAACACTATACTACAACAAGAAATGATGTACAGATCAAATGGAAGCAGAAGAGGAGGCCGACCATGCAAACAATGGCCAGTGGGAATAGCATTGTCCATGGGAATCTTGATATATGAAGCCCATAAACGGGCACTCTCCAGCTGTTTATGCTTCACCTCGACACCGCAAGGTACAAGAGCAACAAGATGAGATGAGATTAGTAAAAGTATGAGAAGGCTTCAAATGAAAACCTTACAAGTGTGATAAAAATTACAATAACCATGTCATTGTCTTGTAACCTGTCAGACGAACACAGGGAAGTCATAAGGACTGTTTAAAGATGGCCGCCCCACATTTGACATGCACCAAAGATGAGCAGCGTTCTGTTATTCGTGTTTTTTTTTTTTTAAATCAGTGAAGGGGTGAATCCTATAGAAATTCATGGGCAGATGAAGGTCCAGTATGGTGTCAGTGCCTATCAATCTAGAAAGTGAATGCTTTGAGTCGAAGTTTCGACCCGCAATCAAATCCAAACGACGTGAGCTTCTGAGCCCAGCTGTCTCTTCGAAACTTGACAATGCTCGACCTCATACTGCCTCTGCAACATTTAAAACCATCGAAGAACCATCGCACTTTCAGTGCGTACCATATCTCCCGTACTCGCCAGACCTAACCCCAAATGATTTAATTCTTCAGAATATATTCATCTTAACATTCATTTAAGGTTGTCTTTTGAAGACCCCTCGTATCTTACCAACTTTTACGTTAGTTGCATATCCTTTACAGGACGTTTGCAGTCTACACCAGCATATTTTACTGATTTTGATGTCTTGGCAAGTTTACATTCAGTAGTTTGCCATTGCTTTCTGAACGACCGGCACAATACCATTTCGTTAAAAAAAAAAATCAGCTTAACACGCTCTTCTGCCAAATCGCGCGGAGATGTGTTTTGAATGCGGGTATGCGGGATCACGAACAGCATCCTCAACACCTTCGCCACGGAGAATCGTACCAAGAAAACTTACAAATATAAGCTTAGATTGCTGGTTTCTCTGCTTGCAAGAGTTATATTAATGTGTACGCTCGCCTGCCTGCCTGCCCAGTGGTAATGGGGTTCGATTCTTCATCGAGGCTGACTTTAAAAATTGTCCTAGTTACCCATGTCGAGTCAGCGTAACATGAATACTAGGAATGATGCCGGGAAATAAAGGCGTGCTTTATGCGAGGCTCCAGGCAGGCGGCATCCGTACTGAGGCTTGTTTGTACTGGCGTCTTGCTGTCTTGACAGGCGATAGTTTGTTAACAATCTGCTTCAAACCTGATATAACAATTACAATCCATGGCGGTAGACTAGGGATGGAGTTATGTAGCGCGTATTTTTAATGACTGTGCGGTGTTTGAAAATAGTGCCGGTATAAGTTTTGTATTTACCCTATTTAAAGTTCATGCAACATAATAGGTAAATACAAAACTTGGACCAGCTATATTTTCACACAGCACAGTCATTAAAATTACGCATTGTACCTCTCCATAGCAGAAAGCCTGGGCTTAATTGTAGAGACCATATGTTGCCCATGCAGCATGATCTCTCTTTCGGTCTGCCTAGTTTACTCCAGAGGAAAGGTAACATCAATACATCTGGATCAAGACAAGCTGCAGAAGTTGCCGGATCAGCAAAGCAGCGCTTTAACTGTCCGCCTGTTCGATCCTAGACCAGTTGCCAACCAAGGCTTAGGGCCTGGTCAGCCCTGCCACAATATTTACTCTTAAGTTTGCATTTTCTCACACCAGGATCAGGCTTGTACTCTCCCAATTGCGCTCTTCCGCCCGAAGCCGTTGGCACAATGTGGGGTCTCAGGTTTGGTAAGCGCCGCCCAACATTCGGCACTAACAGAATGCAGGTAGTACCGTCTACTGTCATACGGTAGCTCAGTCATATCTGACTAAGACCAAACATACTAAGGCATGTTTTGCATTGGTAAAGCCTGTGCAATCCTCCCGCCTTTAGCTCTAACTGTGACGAAACGCGTTTATCTGTCTTGGGTCGTCAAGATCCCGCACTATTTTGGCGCGTCATCGGGGACTTTCCCAGCTAAAAATAGACTGAGGGAAGCCGATGGAGGAATTGCTATCTAGAATCTTCTCGAAACACCGAAATTCGAGTAACCCGTGATGCTGGGTATCGCTCTAAATTCTCGTGCAGAGAGATCTAGAAACTCTAGGCGGGGAATGACGGTTTCCCGAGAAAGTGTCTTTTCTCAAGAAGCACTCGCTTCTAGTGCGCATTGAGTTGGCACGAAGCGGGAAATTGGCTAAACCAGTCATTCACTTACTTTTGTTCGAAGAGAACAGACGCAGACCTGATGTGAGCCATTTTTGTCTTGCGTCTCACCTCAACCATGATTCGGCTGACTGTTGTGGAAAGGAAGCTGAGAAGCCCTTGAACAGTTCTGAAGCTGACTGGAAATCTGGTTTTTCACCATTCAGGTAGATATTTGTTTAAATCATTTAACTTTGTACGTGTGTTCCACACGCCATTGTTCTAACCTCATTACCTATGCGGATGTCCTTGCATACTAATGAGCAAACCAATCGATAACGCAGGTGACAGTTAATCGTGTGTTTGTTTACTGTGTGCTCGCGAATCAGCTGTTAGGAACGCCGTAATGTGATGTGGGCGATTTGGGTTCCAAATATATGTACCATATATTGCCAATCGTTGCATCTATTAGGTTGCTGTGTTAGAATAAAACATAGTTACTTGTGCCGGATGGAAACTTAGATTATGTCAGTCAGTTGCTGAAGCCAGAAGAACGGTTAGAAAACCAGGTAAGTTGGTAGGTGGAGATTCAGACAAAATTGTGCTTAGTTACTAAGTAACGGAAGAACTTAGTTCTGTGCCACCAGGAATGATGTAACTATTGTGTAATAACTTAATAGTGAATTCATTGTGTGGAACACCGGATTTCTGTGGTAAGGTAAGTTTGCTTTGGTGATATATATGTATATATATATATATATATGATGTGACATTGTGTATATATTGTGTTACTTCCTGGGGTAATTCCGAACGCCGAATAGCTCGACGCGTGATAACACTGCGTGCCGTCGCGATATAAATATGCGTTCTGAATTCTTGTCTAAGCTATCCTGGTTCTTTCATACTGGCGCTAGTGCGAGTGAATACTAAGGTGCTGGAAGTATGGAAGGATGCAAGGAGGCTGTATGAGACTGGGGAAATATAGGATATGGGGGATGTGAAAGCAAGTTATGAAAGTATGGGTTGGTAGGCCAAACCAACGATGAAGTTCGATCCAGGCCAAGGCTAAACCACTTGGGAGGACAGAACTGGAACATTACCCTTGGAACATGTGGGGAACATGTATTCTCAAGAAGGCTTCTTGACTCTAAGACAGAGTCTGATAAGAAGAGTTTGCTATGGCGTGGGCAGGTGGTCCCACCAGCAAACAGGCTTGTGTACATAGTGGATGTGATCATGTCCTATTCCTATATCCCGAGGGATGGTATATTGATCAAGATTATGTTTCTTAATGAACATTGATGATGTTAGGAACGAGTCCAGGGACTCTTTACCTATTTGTTTAGTTCGATTAAATTAGAACAATAACAGCCTTGTATCACTACTGACGTTAGCGACGACTGGTAGATGATTAGGGATAGGTGAGACCTACGATCAGACTCGTCATTCTGATTTCTTGCTCTGTTTGACGGGCTGTTCTGTGAAGCCAGCTGACATTTGGGAACCCATGCTTTACTACTCTCCATATAGAGATAATGCTTTGGTTATATGCATAACTAAGTAGCATGACTGAGGGTTGAGTAGTTATTGGTAGGATGCATGTGGACTAATGTTTGGGCCAGTATACTCTCACCGGTCGCTCTTCCTTTTCAGGAGTTTACCTGTTGAGGAACCAGTCAACTATAATTGTTGTTGGCAGGAAACCACTTCGTGGGACACAGCGAAGGGTTCAGTTCTTTACTTGTCACGCCAGACTCAACCACACTAGGTACCCAATGTGATTCACCATGCGTGAAGTTTGCATCAAGAAATACAACTGCCCTGAAGGTGCACGTGTGGGAAGTGATGGTTTGTGATGTTTCTTGATAATAGAAGATACTCTGTTTCAGCCAGGAACATTTCAGCATTTGGAGTAATCATGCTCAACGAAAGGAAACACCGGACCGTATATTATGACGGTGGTTCTGCCTAAACGCAGAAGCAACTGATCTTCAGACACTTGAATGGTTCTTTGGACAGCTCTAGTGGCAGGTCTTGAGAAGAACTACACCAGCTATTGACTTGTGGCAAGTGTTACCCGGTGGAAGGGACTAAGGATTATAGTCCAACCTGAATTGTTTCCGTGAAATAGATGTCTGATTCTATTAATGTACTGTCTCAGTATGAAGATTATAAACTGTGTTCGAGTAGGACTCAGTAACATTTCAGTAGCCATATCTGATTCTACAAGCAGTGTGACTGTAAGAGACCATTGAATTGGTCAGTGACATTTTTCCATCCATGTTCCTGTGATGTGATGAAGGGACCATTGAATGGGTTATTGACAGATCCGTTCTGCAGTGGGACTGTGCTATGAGTAACAGACCATTCGATTGGTCAGTGACTATTTAAGTTCACCGAAGTAACGAATAGTTGGAGTCAAGTCCAGGAGGAGTGTCTCCCAACCGGTATTGTTCGAGAACTGTATTAACAGTGACTCCGTGGGAGTGA
Organism: Cepaea nemoralis; assembly: GCA_014155875.1. Taxonomy (NCBI): domain Eukaryota; kingdom Metazoa; phylum Mollusca; class Gastropoda; order Stylommatophora; family Helicidae; genus Cepaea; species Cepaea nemoralis. The sequence goes on from JACEFZ010021516.1 coordinate 195,518, forward strand.
TACAGATGCAGTTGGTCCAGTGAAGTGTGGTCCAGCAGTGACTCTATTGTTGTGGATCCACGCTCTGGAGACGGAGTGGTCTCCAAGGTTCTAGTCATCTCACTGGAAGGAAGCCGGGTGAGTGGCGGACCGACTGGACGGGACATCTGCATCCAATCTACTTCTCAACTCGATGAAGACAACTATATCTCTGATTCTGTCTCTACTCTATCTTCTATTTGTGTAAATAGATTATTCTATCAGGATGTTCATTTCAGTTCTATATTCTCAAGGGTAGAATAAACTTTATGTAAGTTGACTTGCTCTTTGTATAATGATTGAGTGTGGTCTCGGACGATGCCTAAGTGTTCATTGTTCCACAGGTGTAGGTAGTTAGTGGGGGTCTAGAATCTGGAGGGGCTTGTAGACGTAATTAACTAATATGAGATCAACCACAGAGTAAAAATGTGTATCTGCTTGTCCAACCCCTGGGGCTAGTATACACGGGAGTGCCAGAGACACCTAGGGTGTGGTTCACTCTCACTACCCAAGGTGAACTCGTTACACTAACCATATACCAAATGAAAAGAAAATTGAAATATTTTGGGTACTTGAAACGCCATGAATGGAGGGGTAAATAACCGGGAAGAGAGGAAGAGGAAGGCTACAGAGAATATGGGTGCAGGATGTTGCGGATGATCTCAAGATGGGTATATCGGAGGCAGGACATCTTGCTTATGATTGAGAAGTTTTCCGAAAGGTTGTTATGGGAGCGAGGTTCTGCAAAGGACATGCAACTGAATGAATGAATATACCCAATGAGCTAAGGGTTTTGGAACAGTCCTTCACAGTTTATAGTATACATAAAATTAATGAAACTTCGGTAAAGCTGTGGAAATGTAAACAATATAAAATAACACAAAGTAATGCAGCTTTACAGAATACAATTCCGTAAAACATAGGACGTTGCGGCGACTAGCCTTCATCAGCAATCAAACACATACTAAAAGTCACAGCCTGGGATACTGAGATAATTAGTACATTTGTTTTCACATTTTCATTTTCTCTTTATTGTTCTAATTCTTTAATCTGTTCATTCTCCTCATTTCTTTCTTATGCCTTAATGTAGTGACTGGAGGGTCTTTTCCGTGATTATATGTTGTGTTTTGTGTATGTATTTGTTTGCTGATAAGGGCTAGTCGCCGAAATGTCCTGTGTTTTCCGTAATTGTATTCTGTAAATCTGCATTAATTTGTGTTATGTCATATTGTTCACAGTTTATATCATTACTCAATATTTTTTGTGCGTTATAGTAATATATGTAAATATTTATAATATAATACTTACACTTTGTTTATTTCAGTATTATCTGGAAAATGTCATTCCCATTTGTACATGCGTCACAATCATCTTCCGCTTTTGCCGTAGAGCGTCGTGGGAGGAATAGTTGGCGTTCCAGCGCCCGATGGATGGCACTGGATAGTAAAATTTCGTGTGATTGTACAATGTATTTGATGTCGTCAGTCCATTTTCTACCGAGGGTCCTCATACTCGCGTATCAGATCTTCTTTGATGTAGCACCTGTGATGGTAGTTGATGGTATTGCATTCTAACGAGATGGCCGAGCCATTTGATCTTCTGTCTTTCAATAAATGTGACACAAGTTGTTGATCCCACTGTCTTTCTGATAACATCATTTCTTATTCGGCCTCGGATAGTTAAGTTGGCAGCTCTCCTCAAGTATCTTATCTCATGATTGTTGATTTTGCGTAAGTGTGATTAGAATAATTTTCAAGTTTGACATTGTTACCATAGGGTTAGTGTGAAGTTGTTATTTATTATCTGTCGTTTTCCGGACATAAGTATATTTGGATGTTTCAGTATGTGTAACGCCAGCTTCGTTTCTTAGAGGTTATGACTTTTCTCCGTAATCTCGTATACTCTCGTCGGTAACGTGCTGACGGTTCAAATCAGCAGTGGTTCGAATCGCATCGGTAGCTAACGGGGTATGTGAGCCGGCCGCTCAGAAAGCAATGGCAAACTACTGAGCCTAATCTTGCCAAGAGATCAACATACAGCTGAAAGATGCTGGTGTTGATAGTTAAGTCTTGTAAAAGGATATGCTTTAAAAAAAAAAGTATGTGTGACAGTTGATATATAAGCGCACTTGCTATCTGACATCAGATTTTGATTTCTCTGTCTATTCTGCCATATTTGGTAAAGTAAACCTACACACAGCTAGACAGAGCCCGTCATTTGTTCGTTCGTTTGTTTGTTTGAACGTTCGGACGTTCGTTTGTACGGTCGTTTATTCGTTCGTTCGAACAGGTCAAATATGACGCTGCCCAGGCCCGATTTCATAAATAACAAAACCTACCCACAAAATAATACAAATAACATGCGTCGTAAAAGAGCATCGGCCGGACAGAAATCAACGGCAAACTGAAAGTGATTTACATGAGCTTTACACACTCCTTGGCGAAGGCAGTTACGAACGCAAATCGTAATCCCGCACACCTCGTTCGAAACACAGCTGCGGGCGTTGGTTTCTATACAAAGGTGTGAGTGCCGGTCGTTCAGAAAGCAATGGTAAAGTTCTGAACGTAAACTTGCCAAGACATCACAAACAGCCAACAAACGCTGGGGTTGACTGCCACGTCCTGTAAAGGGTATGCAATTACGTTTACAGGACGTCGTGATCAGCCCAGGTATGTACTTGTTATTTGTGATTTACTAGGGATTATTTTTAGCTTAGTATTTGCCTTTACTTTCTGAACGGCGGACGCTTCATACCACTTAAATCAACACAAAACTCACAGGGTATGCTGAGAACTGTGAAGAAGGTATGCTTCCTTCAATTTTTTTTTCTAAATTGTTGTTTCTTAGTTGTATATCTTTTACAGGACGTCCAGTCAACCCCAGCATTTTTTTTATTACAAACATCAAAGAGAGGAATCATCCGTTGGATATTTTACTCAGGGCATACTGGTGTGTTGGGTAACGAGCAGGCGGACAGATTGGCTGGGTCTGCGCCGCTGGATGGGGTATTGGTGCATGATAAGGCAGATGTGGTCGGGGTACTTTGGGATCATGTATAGTGTGGGGGGGGGGGGGGGAGGGGGGACAGAAACACCGTTATTGCTTGAGAGAATGGTGCGGCAGGGAGTGATCGGAAGATCTGGTCTACACTCAGGACTCCGAGGAAAAACCAGACATACATATAATTAGACTGCAGCTGGGATCATTAGTATTGGAACTCTTCGCCGGTTGTTGAAGATGAGGACGCAACGCGTATGGGAATGTCTCGAGAGCTATGATGTCTGTTTTTGACTTAACTCTACTCAACTTAATCAACGCTAGGCGGCCTGTTACCATATCGCTTGATGTCGCGCACCCAACTCAGTGTAACAGGAAATGAAAAACGCGTTCACTGCCTGTAAGTCACAGCGCAGCACAATATAAAACTGCTGAGCGTCGGCAACTACAGCTGTCAGTGTGTATTTTGTCTAGTGTGTCCTCTTGTCTCTACTTCTTTATTCTATTTCTATGACCGCCTAATAATACTCGTGTGTTTATTTTACAAACTGTTTTAATGGCCTCAAAGGATTCCCCAGTTGATACAAATGAAAACCGTAAGCTGATTAGAGAAACTGAACGTAGACAGTCACAATTTTTTGGACACATTACGAGAAGAAATATATTGGATAACATGGAGACAACTGGCAAGATTGAGGGGAAGAGAACAAGGGAAAAGTAGAAAAGTAAATACCTGGATGGCATGGCCATGTGGTATGGTCTAGACAAGAACACAGAACTGATCCACGACTCTGGTGATCGCGTGAGATGGCGACACATCATCGCCCAAGCTTATGAAGATGATGAATTGATACTGAACGTAAACTTGTCTAGAACGTTACAAACAGCCACAAATTATGGGGTTGATTCCAACGTCCTATAAATAATAAGCAACTAACTTTTTAATATATTATTCTATTGGATACTCTCCGGAATCTCGGAGTTTGTGCACCGTTCAAAGATTCTCCTTCTGTTATCAATGTCATGAGACGTGAGCATGTAATAAGACGGTAATCTTTTAAGAGAATTCTTAAACCAACGGCGTAATACTCAGAAAACCCGTAAGAAAGAAATGGAACGCAAAATAAAAATGAAAAGCTTTGTCTTCCTCTTCTTTACTTGTCTTTCAAGATGAGTGCATCACGCCTTGTTATGCCCATCAATGGCCGGTGTGCTCGTCTCCAGCATGCATCTCTATCAGGTTTATTTCCTCTAGACCAGTGGTTCTCAACATTTTTCTGGCTCATGCACCCTTTCACCATATGTCAGAATGTCATTCCCCCCTTTCCAGCGAACGAAAGAAGAAGATTGCCCCCTTTTCAAAATTGTCAGTCTCAAAAGGTGCATTATTTATATTCACAATACTTTATTAACACACCAAATTAATCACATTACAATAACCAAACAGTTAAAACCTCAAAGAATTGTCACTTAATAGGATATTGTGCCTGAAATGATTTTTAGTCTGCCAATCTGTGGTCTTAATCCCCCCCCCCCCCTCCCCTCCCCCAACCTGGAAACCCTATAATTCCCCACCAGTTGAGAACCACTGCTCTAGACAGATTCGATCCACATGGTAACGGGCTCTGTGGAGGCCAGCGTGGCCGAATAGATAAGTGCGCTCACTCTTAAACTTCCGGTGTGCTTTTGCCTAGGTAAGGTTTCAACGCCTACACTGGTCAGTTGGACTAAAATGTTGACTACTAGTCCTTGACCTTGGGACATAAATTACAAGTACCCCAGAAGTCGGAGTGAGTTCTCCTGATGGCAAGGGACACTGGCAATAGATAAAGCTAATCCACCAGCATACAATCACGTTAGACGCACGTGTATGGACTACGCTTGAGTTTAAAGCAAGCAAACCGTAAAAAGAAAAACAAAACGGGCTCTATTTATCCGTGGGTAGGCTTAACGTTCCTAGCAAGTTTACCAGGACGGTGACTTTACGGCCTACGATTTACACATGTTGTAGCATTTTTTTTTTCACGTGCTTAATTTACTCACGGGATCTCCTTTCTTTTCGCCCTTATCTTAGAAAGCTAGATTTCCGATCTACCCAAGGGATCAGGGGGACGAGTTATCATTAGATACCAATGGTTCTTGGAAACTGAGATCGAACTCTGTCCCGCCTGCGACGGGCACCTTAGAGTCTTAACCACGTCTCTCCTTCCCCCCCCCCCCCCAAACCCTAATCAATGCTGTTATTCATTGTCATTTAGCACATATGGCCCTAGTAAATGGACGATTATTGCAACTAACCAGCGCAAAATTATAACCTCAGAAATGAGATGCATTAGAAGAGATGCGGGGGTAATGGTGGGAGATATAAATCGGAATTGGGGAAATTAGAAAAAGACTAAGGCTGAAAACAATTAATATAGCAATTAATTAAAGAACAACAGATTAAATGTTTTAGCCATCTCACAAGAATGCCGTGGTATTATCTGCCACAAAGAGCCACATTGAAGAAATATAATGGATACAGAGTAAGGGCAAGATCGCTTAAAGTTTGAGTGATAGTAACAAGACCAACCTTAGAGAAACGAATACGAACCTACAAAGAGCATTGAAAATAGCGAACATAAAGATAGATCCTTACATCTCCTCCCAACTCTTAACGGAGGTAAATGGAGAAATAGAATAAACGTCCTTAGTAACCCCATTTCATTCGTGCAAATAATTACAATTATCTCAACTAAAGTTACCATGTACAGTTTATTAAACGCGTTTATACAGCTGTTTCGTTTGGGACGACAGAGACGTATAAGAACTGTACGCAGGTAAATTAGGGCTGCTGGCATTTTGGACACTACGCCCCGGCCATTCGACGTTTAGCGCCGTGGAGCCGCAGTCTATCCACGGCGCCATGTCGGCTCGACAAGCGACTGACAGTGCGTTCCTACCTGTGCGGCGGCTAAACTACAGGGGCAGGTTTGTGTTCGTAGTACGCGTCAGGCGAAGTCTCAAGGATTATGTCGGTTCGACCTTCTTGAATGTCTGTTCAACTCTCTATTCAATACTTTGTATTTCTGTTCAACAATCTGCCATGTCTGTTCAACATTTTATAGTGTCTGTTCAATACCTTATATGTTTATTCAATACTCTATAATGTATGTTCAACATTTTATAATGTCTATTCAATACTTTATATTTATGTTCAACAATCTGCAATGTCTGTTCAACATTTTATAGTGTTTATTCAATACATTATATGTCTATCCAATACTCTGTAATGCATGTTCAACATTTTACAATGTCTATTCAATACTTTATATTTCTGTTCAACACTCATTAATGTATGTTATAAAGTATATAATGTCAATTGAACACTCTATTTGTCTGTTCAATTCTATATATGTATGTTCAGCATTCTATACTGTATGTTCAACACTCTGCATATGCCTATTTAATAGTCTGTAACGTATGATGAACACTATATATGTCTATTTCAATAGTGTAAAATGTAGATTCAATAGTCTATAAATGTCTGCTCATTAATCTGTTCAACATCCTAAAAGGTCTGAATAGCACGCTATAAAGTCTTATTCAATTCATTACAAATTCTCCTCGTACTCTACAACAAAATACGTTTTTCCAACACTCTATAAGGTCTTCTCAACACACTACACGGTCTTCTCAACATGCTACAAGGTCTTCTCAACAAGCTACAAATTCTTCTCAACGCAATTGTCAACGCGACATAGTTTCTTCTGAACACATTACAACATCTCATCAACACACTAGAACATCTTCTCAACACACTACAACATATCACCAACAAGCTACACTTCTCCACAACATGCTACATCTCCATAACACGCTACAACATCTCCTCAACAAGCTACAACATCTCCTCCACGCGCAACAATATCCAGTTCGCTAGAACATCCCATCAACATGCTACAACATGCCCTCCTCACGCTACAATATCTCATCGACACGCTACAACATCCCCTTAACACGCTACAACATATCCTCAATACGCTACAACATATCCTCAATACGCTACAACATCTTCTCCACACGCTGCAACATATCATCGACACGCTACAACATCTTCTCCACACGCTGCAACATATCATCGACACGCTACAACATCTTCTCCACACGCTGCAACATCTCCTCCAAACGCTACATCTCCTCCACACGCTACAATATCTGCTCCACACGCTACAACATCTCCTCCACACACTTGAAACATCTCTTCCCCACACTACAACATCTCCTCCACACACTTGAAACATCTCTTCCCCACACTACAACATCTCCTCCACACGCTACACCATCTCCACACGCTACAACATCTCCTCCACACGCTACAACATCACCTCTACACACTGCAACATCTCATCCACATACTACAACATTTTCTCCCTTCACGCGCTATAACATCTTCTCCACACGCTATAACATCTCCTCAACACGCTACAACATATTGTCCACACACTACAACATTCCCTCAATATACTACATCTTCTCAATACACAACATCTTGTCAAAACACTACATTTCGATCACAAGAACAACAATATACGTATTATATTATTTCTGGCTAAGTTACAAAGCCAATTATGTTGTTTCCTTGTTAAAACTTTATTTACTAACCTAACCGACGTTTTAAATCCCAGTTAGATATTCCCATACACTAAACACATCTACAAAAGTTCTTTGTTATGCATGTTTCTTTAGCATGTACTTATGAAGATCCTGACATATTTATACTTATTTTAATACCCTTTCCCTAACTGCCTTCATACATAGTTTTTCAGTGCGTCCATTTTACCAATTTCCAGAACAAATATCCTACCGCCACTGAATGCGCGCGTTCTGCCGGTGACCAAATTTTACCTGTAAACTTTGAACGCTGATTTCTACCTGTTGTCTGCCTGTCTGAAGACAGTTGGCGGGGGTGAGGGGGACGTCTGGAGCCAGACTGTATTCTCACGGGATCCCCACATGCATTGTAACTGTTTTTCTTCTACTTCATAGACTACCTGGGAAAGATCTTTGTTTTCATAATGAAATTACTAAATTCCTCTTGCTAAGAAAAGACTGTTCAGCTGGCTCTCTCCCTAAGCCCGCTTCGCTACGATACGTCTGTCTGAATTACTTCTGGCTCCCCTTGTCGCTGCGCTCATACTTGGGCGTTATGTTGGCTTTTTGTTTATTCATCTTTCTCCTGTCTGCCGATTCGTAGGCGGCGTTTCTTTTTTCTTATCCCTTCCTGTATTTCAGCAAGTAAACTTAATTCTTTTGCGATGTTACATCTTGGTTATTTTTTCTATATCGACAGCGCTATAAACTATATTCGTGTGCCGTTTAAACTTGAATCTACCATAGCAGATTTGCATTCCGTTCAGTTCATAACAAAGGGAGTTTTAGAAGGTTTAACTCGAGATTTATAAGGCAGATTGTTTTATTGTGTTTGATAATTCATTAAGTTTACTTTATCCTGCGTGGTATGATGTTTCATTGCATGGATTGTGTAGACTGTTTGTGGATAGGGTAATTGTGTTCTGGCTTGTTGGTTGTAAGTTTTTGCTATAAGCAATTTATGATATTTCGTGAGTTGACAATCTGCAATTTCCAGTTATCTTCATTGGATGTTTTCAAACATGAGTGTTTTATGGGAAATAATTTAATGCAGACAGGTGAGTGTTACATTTAACACAGTTACTGTAAGTATTCAACTTCTAACCCTCCTCCTCCTTCTCCTCCTCCTCTCGCTCTTCTTCTTCTTCTTCTTCTTCTTCTTCTTCTTCTTCTTCTTCTTCTTCTTCTTCTTCTTCTTCTTCTTCTTCTATACCTTTAGCTGCACATCCTTACCTTTCTCCCAACTCCCTCCTCTGTCTTTATTTCTCTTCCTCCTAAACCTCTTGTTCCTCCTGCTTCTTATTGTTCTTCTCCTCCTTCTAATACTTCGGCCTGTTTACACCTCCTTTCTCTTCTGCTTCTATTATTTCTTTATAGACAACTCTTCCCCCCCCCCCTCTTCCTCCTCCATTCTCCCCTCCTCTTCCTTCATTTGCTTCTCCTCTGTTTTCATCTTTTTATACACCTTCTCATTCGCCTCAGCTTTCCTCGTCTTCTCTTCCCCTTCTACATCCTCCTTCTTTATACGCCTCCTCCATCTGTCTCGTTTCCTTCTTATTCTCCTCCTCCTGTTCATTCTTAATTTGTGGGTGGCACTGGATAGTGTCATTCCGTGTGATTGTTCAATGTCTTTGATGTCGTCAATCCATTTTCTATTTGGGCGTCCTCTTGGTCTCGTCGCAGATGATCTTTGATGTAAGGCCAGTGATGGTAGTTGATGGTGTTGCATTCTAACGAGATGGCCAAACTGATCTTGATCTTCTGTCTGTCAATAAATGTGTCACAAGGTGTTAATCCCACTGTCTGTCTGATAATAGCATTTCTTACTCGGTCTCAGATAGTTAAGTTGGCAGCTCTCCTCAAGCATCTAATCTTACATGTGTTGATTTTGCGTAAGTGTGTTTGACATCGTTGTTTATCCAAACAAGTAAATAATTATACAAATACAAAGTGCCCGGAAACGAGAGTACAGGGCAATTAGCTAAGGGAGGAGCAAAAGAAGAACAACCTGGTGTACCCGTCGCATACCATCAAAAGAAATTCATAATCACATCAATCAGAAAGCCAGCACAAGACGGTTGTCATTTTATGTACACACCAGAACAGGACACAATCGATTACACAACCACTCATGTGATCTCATTTGGTTCCTCTTCTACCTTGCGGTGTCGAAGTGAAGCATGAACAGCGGGAGAGCGCCCGTTTATGGGCTCCATATATCGCATTTCCATAGATCCTGTTATTCCCTCTGTCCATTGTTTACATGGTCGGCACCTTCTTCTTCTTGTTCCATTTGGTCTGTACAGCGTTGCTTGTTGTGATATACTGTCAGTTGGTAGCCGAGTTATGTGGCCAAACCATTTAACTTGTTTTGTTATGAAATCTAGTTCTACCACACCCCCCCCCCCACACACACACACACACACACTCACACACACTTTACTTTAGTCCTGACTTCGTCATTTCTGATTTTCTCTCTTTTTGATACATTGAGTATCCTTCTCAGGCAATCGCAATTCCGTTGTTGTAATTTTTCTTTTCTCTTGTTCTGTCATTGTCCAGGTTTGGCATAGATAGTAGAAAGAGTGTGTTGTAGATTGATATTTTAGTATCTACTGATAAGTGTATGTTCTATAGTATTGGTGTCATTTGTCCATTGAATTGATTTTCCTTATTGCATCCATTTTCAATCACGACTACTGATTTGCCATTTGATTATATTATACTTCCTAGGTACTGGAAGCTTTTTTCTTGTTCCGGGGAGGAGGGGGGGGGGGGGGTGGGGGGGGGGGTTCTTTTGTTATAGTCATTACCCGTGTTTTAGTGATGCTAATTTTCTGTTATGATGTTTACACACTTCTTTTAGGCTATTTATGTAGATTTGTAGTTCTGCTTCTGATTTTGCTATTAGTAATTGATCGTCCGCAAATATGAGTTCTTTAACGGTGTAAGTTACCGTTGATTCTTCTTCCATGTTTTGCTCTTCATGAGGTGTTCTAGCGGTCCCTCTTTGGCTAGTTTCTTTACATATATTGTCTATCATCATCATCATCATCATCATCATCATCATCATCATCAAGTACCATGCCAGCTGGCGTACGTGTTCGTGACTCTCCACAGATCTCGGTCTTTGGTTTTCTGGATCAACTCTGCTGATGATTTTCCTCCATGCCACCGTCTCAATCCATCTAGCATCATTTCTCTTGGTCTTCCTCTCTTCCCCTCGATATTTCCAGTTGCCACAATGTTCTCCAATACCTCTCTTCTAATCAAATGACCAAAGACTGTGTATATACGTTCGAAATCATAGGTCAGAAAGTAAGTGTGCTTATATATCAACTATCACCCACACTGAAACATCCAAATATACCTACGTCCGCAAAGCGACAGAGAATAAATAGCATATTAACACCAATGCCAAACACATTTACGCAAAATCAACACATGTGAGATGAGATGCTTGAGAAGAGCTGCCAACATACCGATTCGAGACGAGTAAGAAATGATGCTACCAGGACTGTGGCCACATATATTGAAAAAACAGAGGATCAAAGTGTTCGGCCATCTCGTTAGAATGCAACACCATTAACCACCATCGCTCGCCCGACATCAAAGAAGATCTGCTACGAGAGTAAGAGGACGCCCGAGAATACAATGGATTGAGGATACCACACTATTCAATGTCACCCGTTTGGTGCTGGAACATTTACTATCCCTCCCCAGGATGCCTGACGGCAAAAGTGGAAGATGATGGTTATGATGAGGATGATGATGGTGGTTAGTAAAATGGACCTTGGCTCGCGGTTGTATGTGGCCACCTGAAAAATCCATGTTCTTAAAATTATCCTTCATTTGCTTGATAATGTTGTGTTATATTGTGTTCTAATACATTTCTTTGGTCAATTTACATCTGAAGTCTTGCGGATATACCCCCCCCCCCCCATTTTCCCCCCTATTGTTGAGGATTATGAAGCAGAGGCATTCAGTTTGTGACATGTCCAGTTTGTGACATTAAAAGCTTGTGACATTTCCAGTTTGTGACATTGCAAGTTTGTAACATTTCTAGTTTGTGTCATTTCCGGTTTGTGACATTAAAATGTGTGACATTTCCAGTTTGTTACATTCCAAGCTTGTGACATTTCCAGTTTCTTTGTTGCTGTTTGTGACTTTCGGTTGACATGTATGGTTTTGGTCCAAGGTCATTTTTGTTTACTTGTCTTTGAAGCTCAGAAAAAGGTTCAACTCTTCTAATCCGCTATGTACTATCTGAGAGAAGGAGAACTGTGTCATCGGCATATTTAAGTCCTGGAATTGGATATCCGCCAATTACGAATGGATTAAAATTGTACCTTGTCTCATCAATTTTTGGCGTTTCACATTGTGTCTTCTGCAAAGCTGTTGAAAACGTCTTTACGCTTAAAACCAGTTTAATGTTTTATTGATTGTTCTGGTGGAAAAGAGCGGTCGCTCTTAAACTTCCGTTGTTCTGATGACAATGTATCAGGTTCAACCCTTACACCGGTCAGTTGGACTAAAATGTTGACTTCTCGTCCTTGACTTTGGCACATAAATTACAAGTATCTCATATGTCGGGGTGTGTTCGAGGGGCACTAGTAATAGGGAACGTCAGTCTAGTGCACTCCCCAGTAGTAGAAACTGCTAGAGCATGTGTATAGACTACACTCGAGTTCAATGAATGAATGAAACAAGACAATACTGGCTGCTCTGTTGTAGTATTCTTTGAATTTTACCCAGAAAGCACATTTGGACTCTAATTAGAAGTAGCTAATACTAGAGGCTTGTCTGCTTATTGTCCGTGTTTCTCTTATTGTCCATGTTTCTCTTAGTGTCCATGTTTCTCTTAGTGTCCATGTTTCTCTTATTGTCCGTGTTTCTTTTATTGTCCATGTTTCATTTGTTGTCCATGCTTCTCTTATTGTCCATGTTTATCTTATTGTCCATGTTTCTCTTATTGTCTGTGTTTCCCTCATTGTCTGTGTTTCTCTCATAGTTCATGTTTCTCTCATTGTATACACCCGCTTCACACGCGTGATCCGGGACTGTTTCCGGATCCGGTCAGGGATATGCACTACTGACGAGCTCAAATGAGGGCGAAACTGAATGATTCTGTCATGCGCCTTTAACATCATCATGCGCCATGCTGATAAGCTTGGGAGGTCAAGGTTAGCCATCCCACACCATCACCAAAGTCCTGGGTCAGGTCTGTGTTCTTACCTTGACCCTGTCCTGTGGCCAAGGGGTCCATATTCCATATGTTCCATATGACCAAGCCATTAAGATACTTACCGCTCTGTCTTTCCCTTGTCCCCCCCCCTCCCCATAATCTTGCCAGTTCTCACCAAGTTCTCCAGCTTATTTCTTCTAATAACGTACCCCCCAAAAAATCGTTAACTATCTACGTCTAATTTTTCTAATCAGTTCACCATGTTTTCACTTGCTTCGTGTAGGACTTGCTCATTGGTTTTTCTGTTTGTCCATGGTACTTTTTGCATTTTCATCAGAAACCACTTTCAGCGACATATGCCAGGCAATAAATCGAACAGCCTATTGTTTGTGACTTCGTTTTTAAAATTCTCTTTATGACTGACAAGATAAAGAAGCCAAATAATAAGAATTAGAAGCTACGGGTCGCTCCTCTGGAACGTAACATATTCCAAGCGGCAACTATTCAATTAGCCCTCTCTCACCCAGCAGATGTTGATTTAGCCGTTTCTATTATAAACAGTTTGTGTCTGTAACGTAATCAGCTTGTCGCCCGTGCGTTGTCGGGGAGTTGAGTTGAGTTGAGTCAAGTACCGACATCAGAGCAATCGGGGCATTCTCATACGTGCTCCATCATCATCGTCAACAAGTAGCGAAGAGTCCCTATACTAATGGTCATCATTATGGGAATGTCCCGAATGCTGTGATGTCGGTTCCTAAATCAATCAATCAATCATGGTCATCATCATCATTTACCACTTTTGCCGTGGGTAGAAACAGGTGGCGTTACAGCGCCCGATGTGTAATTCCATTGTGTTTGTACAATGTCTTTGATGTCGACAGTCTATTTTCTTTTCTCCCTCAGGCGTCATCGTGCTCTAGTGTGAAATCTTCTTTATTGAAGGGCAGTGCTGGCAGTTGATGGTGTTGCATTCTAACAAGATGGCCGAACCATCTGACCTTCTGCCTTTCATTAAATGTGACACAAGATGTTGATCCCACTGTCTGTCTGATAACATCATTTCTTACTTGGTCTTGAAAAGTTAAGATGGCAGCTCTTCTGAAGTATCTCACCTCACAGGTGTTGAGTTTTGCGAAAGTGTGATTTGGATAATGTCCAAGATGGACATAGCTAACATGGAGCTAGTGTGAATATACCTTTCCTTGTAGTAATGAGTGTCGGCCAAAATCTCAGTTTGTCAGAGGCTATGAGGAAAGTAAAGAATACTAACATTGTAGCATAGTATGCATGCCGTAAGAGGCCCGCCCCTAAGCTTGGCATGTGTGAGACTGGTTTCCTCATCCCATAGAAAACTTTAGATACAACCAGACTTTATCAAGTCTGCATAGGGGTTGATGTGAATTGGTTCGGGGATGGGTGTGTGCGGGGGGGGGGGGGATTTCTCGATTGGGACATGAGAAGTAGAAGAAGAAGGAAAAGAAGAAGAAGAAGAAGAAGAAGAAGAAGAAGAAGAAGAAGAAGAAGAAGAAGAAGAAGAAGAAGGAGCAGGAGGAGGAGGAGGAGAAAAAGAAGAGGAAGAAGAAGAGGGAGGAGGAGGACAAGGGGGGGAAGAAGAAGAAGAAGAAGAAGAAGAAGAAGAAGAAGAAGAAGAAGAAGAAGAAGAAGAAGTAGAAGAAGGGGGAGAAGGAGGAGGAGGAGAAAAAGAAGAAGGTAGAAGAAGAGGAAGATATGAAGGGAAGAAATTCATATTGTTGATGAATCTATTCATATATAAAAGCTTGATTGTCTCCTCCTGTTCCAGCACAATCAGACATGCGCAACCACACATCCGTGTGAGATTAGAATCGCCACTAACATAAGATACAGGAGCCTGCACCACTGGAATTTGTGAAGCTATCACAGGTTTCTCGGCATGAAGGTAAGTGATGTGTCACTTTTATTTCATATTCTTCCACCTTCGTCAGGCCGGCTTGCTGGCGTGGGTGATATACAACTGCGGTAATGCTGTCTTGAGCATGTCGGACGAGCTTTCGGCGCCTGGACCCGTCGTCTGCTAAAGTGTGGGATTATGAACCTAGTCATCCATGTACTGCGGTCCACAAAATATGATGGTTCTGTCACATCATTCATTCATTCATTCATTCATTCATTCATTCATTCATTCATTCATTCATTCAGTAGCATGTCCTTTGCAGTTCCTCGCTCCTATAAAAACCTTCCGGAAAACGTCTCGGTCATAAGTAAGATGCCCCGCGTCCGATACATTCTGTCACACCACAGACCCGTATCAAAACACTACTTCAGGATAAATTATTATTTAATTACCTTCATACCAACAATTGCATGGAAGTGGCTAATGAAACTAGAACAGTATGTACAATTATAAGAAAGAATCTATAGTTGCCGCTTGGAATATTTTACGTTCCAGAGGAGCGACCTGTAGCTTCTAATTCTTATTATTTGGCTTCTTTATCTTGTCAGTTATAAAGAGAATGTTAAAAACGAAGACACAAACACTAGACTGTACGATTTATTGCCTGGCTTATTTCGCTGAATGTGGTTTCTGGTTTAGCGGGAGTCTCTGTGGCGACGTGGTCAAGCCGTCTGCCTTGGGATCCGAAGGGTGTGGGTTCGAATCCGGGCCGTGCCCTTCGGTTCACGAGTGCATTTATTTCGGAGACTCCTGTGGATCGTCGCTGGAGCTACGGAGTTCGTGCTTTGTGCGACGCTTTCGGCAGTTCGCTGCGGAAAGAGACTGAGCCATATGGCATAACAACCTGGTGCAATGAAGTCGACCCCGTCGACTTTTAAGCGACTTGTTAAGAAAGAATCGAACAGCATGTTTTGGTTATGTGACGAGAAGGAAGGCATTGGAGACTATCGTTACAACTGGAAAGATCAGTGGAAAAGGAGGTAGAGACAGGCCGAGAGAAATAAAAGTGGATGGACTGAGACAGTGGCATGTAGGGAAATCATCAGCAGAGTTGATCAAAACACCAATGGCCGAGATCTGTGGGAAAATGTAAACGCTATTTGGCACAAAACATGATGATGATGATGGTGATGACTATTCAAATGATGTTAAGGTGCGCAAGTTAAACGTGGGACCTTCGAATTTTTCATTCTTCAAGGCTTGATTTCCTATCCAAAAGCCAGATGTCCGATCCACAACCCAGACGTCCGATCCACATCTCAGATGTCCGA
Source organism: Cepaea nemoralis (assembly GCA_014155875.1). Lineage (NCBI taxonomy): Eukaryota > Metazoa > Mollusca > Gastropoda > Stylommatophora > Helicidae > Cepaea > Cepaea nemoralis. The sequence goes on from JACEFZ010021516.1 coordinate 211,554, forward strand.
TCCACAAGCCAGACGACCGATCCACAAGCGAGATGACCGATCCACAAGCCAGACATCTGATCCACAACCCAGACGTCCGATCCACATCTCAGATGTCCGATCCACAAGCGAAACGACCGATCCACAAGCCAGACGTCCGGTCCACAACTCAGACGTCCGATCCACAAGCCAGACTACCGATCCACAAGCCAAACGTCCGATCCACAACTCAGACGTCCGATCCACAACTCAAACGTCCGATCCACAAGCCAGACGTCCGATCCATAAGTTAGACATCCGATCTACAACCCAGAATCATAAGGGAATACACCATTCTTTTCTAATTTGTAAAGATTCAAACATTACCGTCGAACCCACTCCAACTTCTGAGGTACTTGTAATTTACGTCTCTAAGTCAAGGACGAGAAGTCAACATATTAGTCCAGTTGACCTGTGTAGCAGTTGAACCCACTAACTCGTCATCAGCATACCTATTGTTTAAGAGCGAGTGTTTTTAACCATTCGGCCGTGCTGACCGACAATTTAAAAAGATGACATCAACATCTGGCTTATAGTAACAATATGGGAAGACTGTTAATGGGAGATGATTTTTCTGCACAAATTAGGCCACAACATGGACGAATGAAATAGTTCCTGGCTGGGCTGGGCGGTTTCCGTGTGGACTCAACCTCATTAACATAAATCACCATCTGTGCCATGCCGATAAGCGTGGACGGTCATGTTTCGCCATGTCACGCAATCACCAGAGTCGTGGATCAGCTTTGTGTTCTTGTCTCGACTATGCCATGTGGCCACGCCATCCAGATATTTGCTTCTCTGCCTTCCCCTATCTTCTTTTCCCCTTAATCTTGACAGTTATCACCAAAGTTCTCTTGTTTATTTCTTCATATTTCTCCTTGCTCAAATAATTTTGACTGTCTACGCATAATTCTTCTGACCAGTTTACGGTTTTCATTTGTCTCTTGTAGAACTTGCTCATTTGATTTTCTGTCTGTCCATGGTATTCTTTGAATTTTCCCAAAAAACCACATTTCCACTGCCATTCGATGTTTCTCAGCCTGATTTGGACCAAACATGGTACACAAACAGTAGGTTTGGCCCAAATATTGTACACAATCAAAGAATAAGTATTATAATGTACATTCCCGTTCACCGAGCATTGCAACTGTGGAAGATACCGACTATGTGGCGAATAGCCTTCTAACGCAGTTCATAATCCCGAATATCGCGTTCGAAACACAGCTTTGAGCGATTTGACAGCAGACTGTCTTGCGTTGGTTTTCATACACTGATATAGGTGCCGGTCGTTCGGAAATCATTGCCAAACTACTGTACGTAAACTTGCTAAGAAATCACCACACAAAATAAAAGTTGGCTGCGCCATCCTGTAAAGAATACGCAACTAACTACGAAACAAAACAAATAACTTGATGACCCTAGTATGGCGATATATCATCCTTCTTTGCAAATGGGCGGTAACATTTGGCGAGATATCCTTTGGCACGGAATCAGTTAAACACTAGTTTAGTTTAGTTTAGTTTAGTTGAGTCGACGGATCAACATCACGGCACACGGGTGTAACCCATAAATTCTCCGTTCTACTCCTAACTCAAACCTGAGTCCGGAAAATCTCAGTTCAGTGCATGAACTTCGTAGCACCGGCGAGGATCCTGAAATACTTTGGGTAGATTTTTAACTCGAAATTTTGCCCGAGCAGCGCCGTTATGCTTCTCTTTTTCGATTTCCAACTGCCAAGGGATTTTTTACGTGCACAACAATACACACGGGGGGCGTCCGATCTCACTAGCCAGAGATAAAGGGGGGGGGGGGTCGGGGGAAACGGAGCACTTATAGGTTGCACCCGTGTGCCGTGATGTTGATCCATCGCCTAAACTAGAGATCAGGGGAAATTTTGTTACTAGAAGTTCACGTGAAAAAATCCCGCCCCCGACAGGGACTTGAACCCGGGACCTCCAACACTCGAGGAGACCACTCAGCCCTCCCCCCCCCCCCCCCTGAGTTAGTTAATGACTACCTTTTACATTACCAGAAATATGTCCTATATGTTCTGTATGTCCTGTAAGTCCTGTATGTCATGTCCTGATTCTGTATGTCCTGTAAGTCATGTATGTCCTGACAGCTTATGTTATTAATTGATGAAATATGTATTTCTTTCTCCTTCTCAGTTATCTGGACAAGTATTGATTTGTCTCCTTGCATCCTCAGTCCGTCCTTCCATCTCCGACATCAAAGGTAAGTTCCTTAAACTATTGGACAATTTTTTGAAAGAATTGTTGGTATCTAATGGTGGTGATCGAATGAGATGGCAAAACATGACCACCCACGCTTATAGGCATGGCACATAATGAATGAATGAATGAATTATTGTTTGAAAAATATATTGCATGATTGATTGATTGATTGATTGATTAATATCATGCACCCCCTGATCTCGTGGGTAGTGCTCTCGGGTATCTAGCCTCCTCGGATAACGAGGAAAGACGCGAAGATCCCATCTGTATTGGGAATCAGTTGGGAATCGCACATAGTTGGCCGTAAAGTCACTGCCTGGGCAAAGTTATTGGCACAGAAAAATCTAGCAATGGATAGGATGAATGCTTTACCTGGGATGGAAACTGCCTAGGGTAAGGTAAGCTGCCACACAGGCGTGCCGATGTCGGACGTGGTGGCCTTTGAGGGGGTAGAACTTGGTGTGGTGCATTTGCATTGAAAGAGGAAATAAGAGGGAGAAATGGAAAGAGGAAGAAGATCTTGAGGGTGATGATGATGGCGAGCGAGAAGATGAAGAATAAAGCAGAAAAAGAAGGAGGAGAAGAAGCAGAGGTAGTAGTAGTAGTAGTAGTAGTAGTAGTAGTAGTAGTAGTAGTAGTAGTAGTAGTAGTAGTAGTAGTAGTAGTAGTAGTAGTAGTAGTAGTAGGAGGAGGAGCGCTATGGAGAGGTAGCCTAAAGCAAGATGGAAATTATAATAACGAATAAAATGCTGTCAATCGCAGTGAGCAAAAAAGAGTATTAGAATGCTACGTAGAATATATGTTGTTGTATGCATGTCAAACAACTAAGGAGGCAATAAGCAGGCAAGCTGAGGAACATCTAATGCTAATAGAAACGTGGTTCCTGTGGAAAGTGTAAAGTCTACAATTGACGAACAAATCAAGTCATACACGAAATAAATGAGAACCGTATACTGATTCGCGAAATTAGGCACCGCCATTCAAATTTCAATAACGAAGACACAAACAATAGATTGCATGATTTGTTGCCTGGTGTATCGAATATTCGTTTTTTTTCTTTTGTAGTACAAGTTTTGACCTTATAGCATCGCAGAGAGGAGTCGGATGTAATATTCGTATGCCGCTTGTCTTGTTACTTGTGCAAACTCATGTTTGATTTCTTCAATATCTCTTTATCTCCATTAGCCAATTCTTCCTGGATAGTCCGCTCACCTTATATCCCGATGTTATCACGCAGACCGCTTTATCCGCTGGTTGATCTTGTTCCGTTCTAACTGTCCCAACCATTTAATTCTTTGGTGTTCTATAAAGACAGTAATCGGTGCTATCCCTACACTGGTTCTTAGTTTCTCAACTGCCTCTCTATACCTTCTCATTTTTGACAGCTGTGTTTCTTAAGCATCTCATCTTACATGATGTGATTTTACGCCTGTATGTTTCTAGGACTGTCCATGTCTAGCACCGATAACACAGCATTGGGACGAATAAAGCATCTGTCAGCTTTATTTTTATGGATATTGATATTTGGATGTTTTAAAATCGGAAAGTTATGTCCGTGACTTTGACGGCACCTTGCTGTCTTGATAGACGATAGTTTGTTAAATAGAGTTGTATTTCTCAACAGCACAAAACCTACGCTGAATTTAGAGACATGTGTTGCCCATGCAGCGTGATGCCTCTCTCGACCTGCCTAGTTTACTCCAGAGGAAAGATAACACCTATACATTTGGAGGAAGACAAGCTGCAGAAGCTGCTGGATCAACAAAATAATGCTCTGACTGTCCGCTTATCGGAGCTTCGATCCTAGACCAATTTCCGACCAAGGCTTAGGGCCTGGTCTGCCCTGCCATGACATTTAGTCTTACATTGCACTTCCTCGCACTGGGATAAGGCTTGTACCCTCCCAATTGCACACCACCGTCGTTGGCACGAAGAGGGGTGTGGTGTTTGGTGAGCGCCGCCATGACTTTACTGTTACTATAAATCGTATATACCTAATTGCAATTATAACTGTTTTTGCTAAATTCTTTTTGGAACAGAAATCTGTACCTTGGGAGACGAGTTCTACGCTGTGGGAGACACCTGGCATCCCAAGCTTCACCCATTTGGTGAAAATCCTTGTGTCAATTGTACTTGTCTTACAGTAAGGTGAACTAATGTGTAGTCATTCTTTCATTCGTTTGTTTTTCATCATCACATTGGTCATTAAGCCGATGATACCTGATTTTCTGTTTTGATACTTTGTTTTTTAATACAAAACAAGATTAGGGTATCAGGGCCCGCCGCCCAGCTAATGAGATAAGTGCCTGTAGCGACACTATGTGACGCGGTTTTCATGTGGAATGATTTTACATCTGTCCAAGGTTGTTTGTATTGTAAACTGCTCGTTCATAAAAATGGCGGACGGCCCATTTCTGAAATAGGTGATTTCGTCTTATGCAGTAATGTGTGTTCTTTTGTATGGATGTGAAACTTGGACAATGAGCAGTCAAGCTGAAAAGCATCTGATGGCTGCAGAAATGTGGTTTCTGAGGAAAATGCAAAGAATACCATGAACAGACAGAAAAACCAATGATTAAGTACTACAGGAGAGAAATGAACATCGTAAACTGATTAGAGAAATTAGACGTAGACAGTCAAAAATTTTTGGACATGTTATGAGAAGAAATGGATTGGAGAACTTGGTGACAACTGGCAAGATCGAGGGGAACAGACCAAGAGGAAGACCGAGAGGAAAATACCTGGATGGCTTGGCCACATGGCATGGACGAGACAGGAACACTGAGCTGATCCACGACACTGGTGATCGAGTGAAATGGCTAGTCATGACTGCCCACGCTTTCCGGCATGGCACATGATTGATTGATTGAGTAATGTGTGTGCAACTGCCGGTTTTCTAGTTACTTCCTCTTCCATCGACAACGAACTGTAATTTTAATGGCGGACTGTTTTGTTAGTATTCTCTCAGCTTTCTTATGCATGTATGACTGTGCGTGCTGTTGGGTTTTTCCGGACTGTTCCACTTTTCACATGGTGCAGTGCGGTGCATTTTGTGTGATATTCACTGGCATAAGAACAGAGCAATATGGGGTGACCCTGCGCCGTCAAGTTGGAACCGCGACTAACGACAACAGCATCAGGTTACAAGTAAAGGGGAGCCGCGGCTGTTAGGTTGCCGTGTCCGCCTTAGGCTCTCAGCAGGTACCGGGTACTTGAAAAAAACTTAGTTGCATGTCCTTCACAGGACGTAGCAGTCAACCTCAGCATTTTCGCTGTTCGTGATTCCTGGTCAAATTTTACGTTCAGTAGTTTGCCATCGCTTTCTGAACGACCGGCACTTATACCTTTTTCGAAAAAACCAGCACCGCTGTGTTTCGAATCTGGGTATACGGGCTCACAAACCGCGTTCGCAAGACCTTAGCCACGGGTACAATCCCTGCATATAACTGGAATTTTTCCAAGAACGATCGGTATCTAATGATATCACGCTCCCCCTGATCTCTTTGGTAGTGAGATCGAATACTTAGCCACCTCGGATACGGCCGAAAAACAGAATAACCCGTGTGCAAGAAAAAAATAGAAAAGCATGACAGTTGGAAACCACAAAGAGTACGCATAAGGCCGCTGCCCTAGCAAACTTATTAGAAAGAAAACCTTCACGAGTAGATACAGCCCGTTACCTTGGATAGAATTTGTTTAGAGCAAGCAAATCTTATATCAATTCATGTAGGTCATCATGGCTGAATGGATAAGAATGCGTGCTCTTAAACATCCAGTGTGCTGATGCCGAGATAAGGGTTCAATACCTGTTCAACCCCTACACCGGTCAGTTGGACTAAAATGTTGACCTATCATTCATGACTTGGGTACGTAAATTACAAGTACTTCTGAAGATGGAGTGGGTGATAGTGAGTGACACTGTCCAGGACGAGAAGTCAACATTTTAGTCGAACTGACCAGTGTAGGGGTTGAACCCGCTACCTCGCTATTACCACATCCGAAGTTTAAGAGGGAGCGATCTTATCCATTGAGCCATGCTGACTCTTCGGATGATGTTGCTGATGATGTTGAGTGATACAGGAGGCTGTGGCTTATTGACACGAAGTCTCTCTCTAATTTAAAAAGACCTGACTGGTCGATCGTGGATCCCCTGCAGAGCTGGGACTTTTAACTCTTAAATCCAACACACTGACATCATTCTGGCAACAAGAATCCTGACAAGGACTTGCAAGTAGTATACCAGCGAGCCTTGCCTAAAGTAAACCAGGAGCCTGTTTGTGACGTTTTCTGACATATTCTTACGACGTCATATAAGGTTATATGTGGACAGAATTCAGGATCGGCTACTGATTTGCTAGGGCAGTGGTTCTCAACCAGTGGCGAATTTTATCCCCCCCCCCCAGGTTTTTACGGTTTCCGGGGGGGGGGGGGAAGGGGGGGGAGGAGAATTAAGATTATTTCAAGATCGCGTTAAATACAATAACCGAATTCTTGATATTGTTTTTCCCTCTATATTTTTCGATTATGTACTTCTCGCTCTTCTGAAATTCATTTTATAACGTAAGTAGACCTGCAAATCACGATTTATGTGGGCGTCTAGACTTATTCTAGTATGTGTTATTAAATGTAGCTTCCATTTTTACATATGCTGTGTAGGGAGGGGGAATTTATAGGGAGGAAATACGAAGGGGAGGGGGTGAAATTCTGAACATATGGTGAAGGGGTGCATGGACCAAAAAAGGTTAAGAACCACTGTGCTAGTGCAAAACTCACTGGCACCAATCGAACTGAAGCTGACATATTGACTTTCCTTCTGACTTCTTTGCGAGGTACTATCTCAGAGGGATTGGAGAAGAGCTTTTCTTCCCCTCGCCAAGCTTAGAAACTATGGGAGTCCGGTACTAGAATTTACATCTGTAAGGTTATTTGCATCTCCTTTCGCAGGGCACTGCTGTCAACCAACGCATTTATTGGCTCTTTGTGATTTACTTGACACGTTAATGTAGTTTGCCATTGCTTTCTGAACTGCCGACGCTCACGCTATCAAAATCAATGCAAAGCGACCTGCTCCCTAATCGAATGTGTCTGATTTCCAGCACTCGACACGGCATGTTGGGGAATTGTGAAACTGCTTTCACTTACCCCTAAGCCACGGCCGTTGAAGATTTGTTTCAATGGCTGCCTGTAGAAATCCGGCTCTGTGGCGACGGGGTTACGGACACAATTGGTCATACCGCGTTTGCAACACAGCTTCGGGCGATTTGGAAGCAGACGGCCTTGCATTTGTTTCTATACAATGGTGTAAATTCTGGTCGTTCAGAAATCAATGGCAAACTACTGAAATTAAGACAGTTCATAAATAAACGCACATATATTGTTTGGCACTCATAGAAGGAGAAGAAGGAAGCAGAGACTAGAGGACGTACTGGACAACATAAAAATTGCAACTTACTGATCGGGATTCGAACCTGTCACTTCCAAATGACGACGGTGCCTCGCTGCAGGAACATCTATGTATACTTCGTCGCATGATCAGCTATACTCCTCTTAGAGAGGTGTCTTCATTAGTCAGGTCTATCATACAGATGAACCTACAACTATGGAATACGGACAGAATTTGTATCTAACAATTGAGATAGCACCATAGGTCTCAGAATGTTACATTCAACCAGCATAGCTCAAATAAGAAACGCTCAAATACATTAGACCGTAATGCTGTCTGTGTCCAGTACATTAACGAAGATTTAAAAGAAGCGAAATAATCGTCGGTCCCAATGTTGTACATGTATTACACATAAACACAAATAACAAACACACAAACACATGGGTCCGTAATGCTGTGTTTAGTATATTAACGCATATGTAAAGAAGAAAAATTATTGGTTGGTCCCAATGTTGTATACGTAATTACACTGAAATTACTGAACATAAACTTGCCAAGAAATCACTGTAAAAAAAAAAAAACATGCCGGAGTTGACTGCGACGTCCTGAAAAGGGTAAACAACTAACATTTAAGAAAGAAAACACAAATGTTGTTTTTCAAACAACAAACAAAGCCAATTAAAAACCATGAACACAGGCTGTTCTCCAAACAATAAAACAATTACAGTCTGTATAGGTTGAAACAGGAAGGACAACAAAACCTGGAGTAATGACATCATCGGTAAATCCCGTGGCAACACGCAGGTGTGAAGTATTGATGTTTCACATGTCAGATAAAAGGCACACATCCGCCTCTTGTATATAAATCTTACAGAAAAGTCAATATAAATGTTACAGAAAAGTTAATATAAATGTTACAGAAACGTTTATATAAATGTTAGTCGCGGCGACCGGGCAAGTTTTGAGCTATAGCCTACAATGGGTGACGTTAAGATATTCTAGTATGATAGTTGGACGCATCCAGCGTGAGTCGCGTGGTCCGTGGTTGCACGCCAGCCCCTCACGCCAGAGATCCGGAGTTCGATCCCGGGTCCAGTCAGGGATATGCACAACTGACGAGCTCAAACGAGAGCGAAACTCGAGTCTAGTTCTTCCAATCTGACGTGGACAAGGCTTAAGGTTCGTGCCAGAATACGATCAGCGTTGCCAGGAGTGCTTGTGCTTAATCTTTAAACTCAAATCCCGAAACAAACAAATAAATCAAAGTAAATATAAATGATACAGAAAAGTCAATATAAATGTTACAGAAACGTAAATATAAATATTACAAAAAAGTAAATAATGTAAAGAACCCATTTACACGCCTTACAGCGCACTGGGTATGTGGTGGTAAACCCATATTTTTATAGAGCAATCGGCGCTCCGTAGAAGATGTGTTCAGTATCACACCGGCCACCTTAACTTTCCAAGACATGTCCTGGTGCGCTTTTTATGATGGGCCGACCTGGAAGCCTGGTGTACTTGTTTTAAAATCATCGCCTCATAGAGGAGTCCAACACATGACCATTGGGTCGCTGGCAAGTATGCTTGCCACTGACCAACGGCGGCTCTCTTAAATGGTTGGCTTCGTCTTGTTGTCATTTCCGTAGTGATGCCACATCTCAAACGTTTCCCCCTTTTCTTATTATGTTTGGTTATAGCCGATGTTTCGGCGCCATATAGTGATACAGGCCAAATATACGCAGTGGTGTTTCTGTTCCAGTGTGTTTACTTGATAACAGTAATGTATGTATCTCCAGGCCTACTTTTGTTGTGTCTTCACTTTCAAGTCCATGCCGTGTGGCGTTGGTCATTATATCTGTCCACGGTCTTCTGTCTCGTGTACGACCAGTCATTTTTTATGCAGATATTCCTCATTGCCTTCATGTCATACTATTTAGAATCTTCTCGCTTGATCTCCCTTATCGTATCTTCATCTCAAGTTTTCCCTTTGTTACGATACACTTTTGTTGTCCCCTTCGCATTATGTGTCGACACATTGTGAACTGTTTCATCTGATGCATCGACCAGTCGTTAGTCGTGGTTCCAACTTCACTGCAAAGGGTCCCCCATAATGCTACGTTCCTATGCCAGTGAATATCACAAAAACGCTCTACACTGTCCCATGTGAAAAGTGGAACAGACAGCAGCCCCGAATAATTAACAGCATGCACACGTATACATGCATAAGAACACTGCCAGAATGCTAACACAACAGTCCGCCACTATAATTACAGTTCATTTTCGATGGAAGCGGCATTCACTAGGAAACCAGCAGTTGCAAACATATTACTCCATCCATCATGTGCCATGCCGGTAAGCGTGGGCGGTCATGTTCTGCCATCTCACTCGATCACCAGAGTCGTGGATCAGCTCCGTGTTTCTGTCTCGACCATGCCACAAGGCCAAGCCATCCAGGTACTTGCTTCTAGGTCTTCCCCTTGGTCTATTCCCCTCGATCTTACCAGCTGTCACCAAACTCTCCAATCCATTTCCTCTCATAACATGCCCAAAAAATTTTGACTGTCTACGTCTAATTTCTCTAATCAATTTACGATCTTCATTTGTTTCTTGAAGGACTTGTTCATTGGTCTTTCTGGCTGTCCATGGTATTCCTTGCATTTTCCTCAGAAACCACATCTCTACAGCCATCAGATGTTTTTCAGCCTGACTGCTCATTGTCCACGCTTCACATCCATATAAAAGTGCAGGTTCAATGTAGCATCTCAACACTCTTTTTCTCGTTTCAATTGACATCTTTTTATTGGTCAATATGTTTCTCATCTTGCTAAAGGCTACTTTTGCCATGGCGATTCTTGTTCTAATCTCTTCAAGGCATCTCCCATCAGATGTTATTACTGTTCCGAGATAATTGTACCTGCTCACTTGTTGAAGAATATTCAACATATTACTGCATAAGGCAAAATCAGCTAGTTCAGTAACCGGCCGTGGGCCATTTTTCTAAACATGCAGTTCCCAATACAAACCATTGCGGATAGATGTCAAAACATTTCACACGAAATTCACAGCTCACAGTGTCGCCCCACGAACTTAACTCAGTAGCTGAGCGACGGAACCATGTGCTACCATTCCAACATGAGGAAAATTCGTCAACAAACAGTAGTCAGAAACAAGAATGCCTCAGAGCCCTTAACAGTTCATCAGCTTATCCGCCATTCAGGACCGACAGTGAGCAGTTCTCTTTGTTAGTTACCTTCTTTCAAGATATAGCCAATAAACTTTTTTTTTCCTTGGCCGCGTCTTTGCAACTTCCACATAATCCCTATCTAATCTGCTAATTGTCCATGATTCTCTTTCCAATATTAGTATTGCCTCGATATATATATATATATATATATATATATATATATATATATATATATATATATATATATATATATATATATATATATATATATATATATATATAACCCTGTTTCCATTTTGGCTCAGGACTCGGAAGAAAAGTCAGCCTGTCAGCAACCGCTGTCGCAGCCATTCTAGGATACTTCTCTCGCACCACACAAAAGACTTGCTAGTCGTACGAGAGGAATTGGTTACACATTTTACTGCCACTGGCTCTTTGCATCACATCAATGTACAACAAACAGTCGCTAACAAATCACACAAGAATAAATGCACAGAACTTCCTATCACTAGTCGTTTCCTAACCCTATCGCTAATCTATCTACTCGGCTAACGAAACAAGCATCGCTAAGCGATGTTATCACTCTGGAGTCTGTGTCCCGTCTGATTCTACTCCGCGTGCTGTTTACACAGTACGCGGAAGGACTTGGGGCGCACTACTGGCTTTTGCGTGCGGCTTCATTCAGCACGCTCGAGTAGTGGCCTCTCTTGAGCTACACTCTAGTTTCACGTTGCCGTGATCATGCCGTGACCAGAGTGCTAACTCTCTGGTTGACACCTCCGTGTCTCATGAGAGAACTAATTACTAGTTCCCCTTCCTATCACCTACCCTGCCCTCATGTAGGGGCACTGAGTTACCTCTAATCTACTTGAGGTAGACCACTCATTCAGGGTGGTCTTCCTCCTCTATACTTGAGTCTTTGACACACACCCTCCCCTCCTGTGTTGCGTTACAAACTTTGACTCATGGTTGTGACGCAAGAGGTTTCTAAAAATTAGTGTATCTAATTTTTGTCAAAGACTCCTGATAACCTGGTTCTGGGTATCTCAATAGACCTCTACTGACTATTGTGACAGTGTAGTATCACTTTACTTGGCTACTGCTGATCGCCACAAACTTGTAAGGTTGGCGTGAACCTTCTTCTCAATCGCAATATTATATAATTAGAGGTTTGTCTGAACCGGACCGTTGTCTTATAAGACCTGCCCTCAAATAGTAAATTAACTCACTACCCATACAAAGTTGACTTTCTTAGGGTCAACCCATGAATTGCTTCATGTCCCCCATATAATATTAAACAACCCTTGCACAAGCTGCGTGCGACAGGCTTTACCTATCTCGCTTCCGCGTGTAAAGTTAATCTTCCACTGTTAAGTTAGTGTTTCGTTGTCTATTGTGTCCCCTGACCCGGAGTTATCCCTTGTTCTAAAAAATGTATGTACTTTACATGTGTGTTTTCCTGGTTGTTTGCGTGTTTGAATCTAACTAATAATATAATTTAACTTCTAACATATGTGTCTGTCTATAACTATGTATGCAAGTTAGTTTTCAAGTGCCATAATTCGGTTAAATGTCGCCACAAACAAGTGTATACCACTAATTCGTGACTACGTTCCCGTCTTATGAGACTTAAAATACTTTCTCTAAGTTTTACTCTAAATTACACACAAAACATTTAAGACAGTACATTACAACATTGAAAACAAACGCCTGACGCAGACAAATAATAAAAAGTCGCGCTGAGCGGCAGAAAACATCCGCTGGCTGCCTTCACTCTCAATTGTATATTTACCATTTTCTCTCACTCACACTTCTGTCACAAATCTTTCATTCTCACAATTATTTAAAAACCTTGAAGTGACACTGTACAAGTTTAGCTCAGTTTGACAAGAGTTGAGCTTCATGACTGTGCTTAAGTTACTGCACGAGTGATGTATTTACAACATATTTGCATGGATGAAATAGGGTTGATAGTTTTTACCCTGATATTCTTTAACACTATATTCTATTGAACTACTAATACTAATTCTCTAACTATCTATATTCTATTTTGTTGTAGAAAATTAATCTAATTTAAGGGAAGTAATCTACCTATCTAAAAAAATAAATGATGTGAGATGAGTTATGTATCTTTATGAAATGGGTAATGTAAAATGTAACAAAAATTCTAAATAATGTTTTTAATGTTTCAATGAAAAAATTCTAATGGATATTTTTAATCTACATGGTCTAAATGATATATGTTCATGTGTATAATCCTTTTATGCTATAAAGTATAACCTAATTTTAGTCCTAAATGATGAAGTTGTTAAAATGTTCATAAAGATGGAATGAAATTAAATGAATAAATGGTGTTGTTTCTATCTTAAGCTTTTTATACTAATCTTTAATTCGCTATTATCATGTTTAAAGTACTATCCTACTCTAATTTTTTGCTAAGTAAGTGGGTAAATTAATGATTTATCTAAACTACAAAAAAAAATCTATTCTATTCGCTAGATCTAATCTAACTCTATATTAAAGTAACTAATCTAACTATAATTTACCACTATATTAAAACCGTTATATTACATATCACAATAAGTATATATACATGGTGTCTATTTACCTCAGGTTAGTGGTTGCCATAACGTATAGAAATTGCTTTCGTTGGCATAGTTTATATATACACACTTATCCTGGGTATGCTATCTACACTACACAGTCATACTTGTGTCCTATGGGTACTCTTACACTCGTTGAGTTCGCTGGTGTCGTAGACAAGTATCTTCGTGTCTGTTCTTTCACAATGTTCTGACACTGTTCTGATATGAGTAACACAGGTAATTCACCGGAGCACAAATGGAGCATAGTAAGTAACGAGCTGTCTATGTACACACGGTGATTTCCTTGTTCTTGGCGCACAGTTGTCATTTTGCTGTCTACGGACACATGGTAGTTCACTGTTCTTAGCACACAGTTCTGATCCTGATGTCTATATAATCAATAGTATAATCTATACAGGATATCTTTTAAAGTGTACTAACTTCACATTTCTTAAACTACCTATTCGTGTGGAATATCAGGTATTTCTACCTCAGATGGTCGACTAAGGGTATCAGCAAGGATGTTGTCCCTACCCTTAATATGCTCTATACTAAAAGTATAATTCTGTAATATTAACGACCACCTGTAGATGCGGTCATTCCGATGTACCCCACTTTGTATGACCGTGATCGGGGAGTTGTCAGTCTGGACCACAAAGTGATTACCCGCCAGAAATCGATGCAACTTCCTCACCGAATAGATGACGCTTAGGGCTTCCAAATCTGATATGGAATATCTGAGCTCAGCCGGTGTGATCTTGCGGCTCACGTAGCAAATCGGGTGGAAGATGCCATCATAAACCTGGCCTAGTACTGCAGCGATGGAAATCCTGCTGGCATCTGTCCTAAGATAATAAACGAGCCTAGGATTAGGCAAGCGGAGGATTGGTACATTACTAAATAGAATTTTCAATTTTGACAATGCAGAAATTAATAATGCATCTTTGACATCTAGTTTCACTGATGCTTTTAAAGCATTTGAAAATACACTTGTAATTTCAGCTAAGTTCGGTATGAACTTGCTATAATAATTTACTAAACCCAAAAGGCTCCTGACCTGCTTCTTTGTTGTAGGCATGGTCAGGTTCATAATTTTGGTAATAATTCTATTGTCAGTTTTCAGTTGTCCTTGTGAAATGACATGACCCAAAAAATCAATTTCTTGTAGGCCCAATTCGACTTTGCTCGGTTTGACAGTGAGACCGAAGAGTCGCAACCTATCGAAGACATGTCTTAGTTTCAGTAAGTGTGTTGTCCAGTCCTCTGTATGGACACAAATATCATCTATATAGGTCACCGTATTCGTCACTCCATGTAGCAAATCTCTAGTTAAGCGTACGAAAGTGGCAGGAGCATTACGAAGTCCGAAAGGAAGAAATCGCCACTCGTAAAGGCCTAGAGGTGTTGAGAAAGCAGTAAGATGTATAGATTGAGTTTGCATAGGGACCTGCCAATATCCCTTAGTTAGGTCTAATTTAGAAAAGATTTTGGAGGTGGACATATCCAGAATAAGATCTTCGCAGGAAGGAATTGGTTCTGCGTCGATCTTAGTGACGTTGTTGAGTTTTCTATAGTCCACACAAAGACGAATGGTGGAGTCTTTTTTCTTGACCAGGACGATTGGAAAGGAGTACTCAGATGTAGATTTTTGAATGATTCCACTAGCTTCTAAATTCAGAATTTCCTTATTTAGATTTTCTCTATAGCTAAGTGGGATAGAGTACGGCCTGCATTTGATAGGCTTCGAGTCCGAAAGAAGGATGGAGTGCTCGATCCTGTCCGTCCTACCTGGAATGTCGGAAAATATGTCCTTATATTCAGTCACTAATTCTATGATCTGTCGTCGTTGTTCTTCTGTCAGTCCCGTTTCTAATCGTATACAATCTAATGTAGCAGTCTTGTCCACAATTGGAACGGGTAGTTCCATCCCGTCGTCGTCTACCTGATTCAGTACGGTTGTGGTGCTAAGTGCGTTTTCTGTAATCTCACTAAGTGTATGCATCTCGTCGGATTTGCCAGTCTCGCTAACTAGTGTAGTTGCGTTGTGTACGTCTGTCGTCTCATCCATAGGTGTGGGTGCATTGTGTTCGTCTGTCTCTAATTCTGTCTCTTGTCGTGAAAAGTAGGGTTTCAACATGTTGATATGAAATATCTTTAAGTGTCCGTTTATCGATATTTCATAATCGACATCCGAAATTTTTCGTACCACTTTGAATGGCCCTTGCCATGAGGTCAGTAATAAATTCTGTTTGTCTGGAAGTAAAAGCAGTATGTCTTGATCTGGTTCAAGAATGATGGTTCTAGCACCTTTGTTGGGGCTGTGATGTTTGAGGATATCTGCACTGTTCATTGGAGTTAGTCCATTTTCCTCCTCCCAGGCGGATATTTCTTCATCTGTGCAGTGCTTTAGCTGGGGTAGACACCCAAGAATTAAATCAGTACAAGGGTTGTCTAGTATTGCACATGTGAAGGTACCAGAAAGGAACGGGGTGTTTATACGGGCTCTTGCCAGAGGATAGGTTTCTATATTACCAGAAAAAGTACGGCATTTTACAGAGTCACCAGTATAATCCTTTGGATTAACAAGTTCCTTTTTCACACCAATAATAGAGCTCCCACTGTCAAGCAAACATCGGCATGGCTTCTCATTGACCATTGCAGAGTGAAACAATAGATTGCCTTTTGAGGCTACAGCTGCATTTGCATTCTCCAAGGAGGATGTTACAATATGTCCACATGTAAGTTTGCCATCTGCATGAAATTGGTGACATCGCTCACAATTGTCAAAGCTTAATACATCGTTCACACAACAAACATCTTCAGATTGATTAAAAGGTAATACATTCTCGATATCACACTCAGTCTCACTACCACTGTCAGAAGATGTATCAATCAAAATAGCATTGTTGGCCTTCATTCTTTGGCGGCCTAGGCACTTATTAGAATAATGCCCGTAGCTGGAACAGAAGAAGCATTTGACTGCACGCCTGTATGCAGTTCTTTTGTTTTGTTGCTTCTTAATGACCATCTCAAGATGTGTCGGATAGTTTGGTGATTTATCACACATAGAATAAGTATCATGAAAAAGTTGACAATAGACACATTTCGACACTTTCTTATCTTTCTTGTCGACTCTATGAAATGGTTTTTTGTTGCTCTGATAGCTTTTAGGTTGGTCCTTCACAAAAGAAACTATTTCAGAGTCGCTATTTGCTGTCTTAAAAATATCTCTATTTGAGGAAAAATATGCAGAGCCTTTCTTTTCAAATTGTTCTATGGTCTCAATGTCTGACTGCTGCAGGAATTTAGCGAAAGGAGATGGTATAGTGGATATGACTTTATCCATGGCTATTAAATTTTTAAGTTTGTCAAAATCCTTTCCTATTTTTGATGCACTAAGCCATCTATTTAGTACGCTTTGTACATTTGAGACATAATCGATAAAGGTCTCACTTGGCTTAGGTTTTAAATTGGAAAACTGTACTTGATACCCAGGGGCATCAAGTAAGAAATGTTGCATTATCCTATCGTGGATGTACTGATAGTTAGATCTAAGGTCAGTTGGTATTGATTCTATCACTTTAAGGGGCTCTCCACTTAAGTTCTTCATGTAGATCATAGCCCACATATCGATTGGTACTTGGTGATATTTAAATTGGTATTCGACATTTTCTGTCCAGGCTGATATGGAATCATCTTTACAAAATGGTTTAATAATGTTTTTGTACTTATTGAATTTATTTTCTTCTTGCTGACTTTTTAGTTTTGTAGCAGAGATCTCTAAGTGTGAATCTACATCCATACCTTTCATCTTTAACTGTGTCTCTGATTCAACTTGTATTTGTTTTTCTTTTACTCTTGCCATTTCATCTATCTCTTTTTGTTTTAACTCTACCTCTTTTTGTTTAATTTCTAATTCCTTGTGTTTAATTTCCTTATCTTGATCTAATTGCTTTTGTTTCATCTCTTTATCTTGTTCTAATTGCCTTTGTTTAATCTCTTTATCTTGTTCTAATTGTTTATGTTTTATTTCTAAGTCCTTTTGTTTTGTTATCTCAGCTAGTTCCATCTGGTGTTGTCTTTCTCGTGCACGTTCATCTCTCTCAGCATCTTTTGCTTCCCTAAATTTTTGATCAGCATATTGCTCTAAGTCCTTTCCTGTGTATTCTAATTCCTTGCCTGCTTTTATGAAATCAGCTAAAGTTGCCATGTTGTTTGGTAATTAGCTAGATTTGATAGGCACTTAAATATTTACTCACTTATTTATATTAGATATGTAAGGTTATTAAGTTGCTGAGTATAAAAAAAATATACTCTTCGTTTATAACCTGAAAAACAGATCACAAAAAATATGCTAATACATCACACGCTGAAAAAGAGATGCATTATTAATAATATTGCATGCAAAATCATTTGGGTATACTCATCTTAACTTTCCAGATCATTCATGTACACTCGTTTGGCACTTCAAGTTCAATCGTCTGCCAATACCACACACAGCTCGAGTTATGCTTATGCTCAGCTGTTGTTCTCCCTGTTTATCAAGAGCATCAACAATTAACCACTTGTAAACGATATATAAATGTAGACAATTTTTACAATTACAAGCCCCAGGAAAATATAATGTGGTTTAATTAATATTAAATGTCACTGTCCTGTCTTCGTTCTAACGTCTTTTGCCTTTCCTAACTCTAGCTTTTTAATTTATGGAAGTGTTGTGTAGTCTGCGTCTCATTTGCATAGCCAAAGTTGTGCCATCGCTACGGCAAGAAATAGAAAAAATATATAAATAAATAAATAAATGCTTTGAAATAAATATAAAGGTAATAATAATGTTTAAATAAATAAATATATTCAATAAATAACTAATATAAACAAATAATATTTGATATAAGTCAACGATTCAGGCGAGCAGCCGCTTTGCGATTGTAAACAATCAGTCGCTGACTGCAAATGGCGTAACACAGCTGTTTGTCAGCCGCGATACGTCAGAGGTGCAGCGCTATTTTTAGATTAGAAAAATCGATTTTGTTCTCGGCTCAGTTTTGTGTATCGCTCCGCCATGAATCATATTTGACAAATACTAGTAAATAAATACGTAATTACATAAATAAATGATACAAAAGTATAACAATAATACTTACAAATAAGAAGAAAACATGTTCATAAGCACAAAATAATTCAGTAAGCATAAATAAACATAACTTGGTCACGATGGGCACAGCTCGCACTTTGTTCCGTCTGCACACGCCATTGTCACTAACGTAAATTAAACCCTGTGATTATCTAGCCGTAATACTAATTTAGAGCCGTGGGTGAGTGTTTTAGCTTGAACAATTGTCCAAGCCACACTTCTGACACCACTTTATCCTAGCCTGTCAGCAACCGCTGTCGCAGGCATTCTAGGATACTTCTCTCGCACCACACAAAAGACTTGCTAGTCGTACGAGAGGAATTGGTTACACATTTTATTGCCACTGGCTCTTTGCATCACATCAATGTACAACAAACAGTCGCTAACAAATCACACAAGAATAAATGCACAGAACTTCCTATCACTAGTCGTTTCCTAACCCTATCGCTAATCTATCTACTCGGCTAACGAAACAAGCATCGCTAAGCGATGTTATCACTCTGAAGTCTGTGTCCCGTCTGATTCTACTCCGCGTGCTGTTTACACAGTACGCGGAAGGACTTGGGGCGCACTACGGCTTTTGCGTGCGGCTTCATTCAGCACGCTCGAGTAGTGGCCTCTCTTGAGCTACACTCTAGTTTCACGTTGCCGTGATCATGCCGTGACCAGAGTGCTAACTCTCTGGTTGACACCTCCGTGTCTCATGAGAGAACTAATTACTAGTTCCCCTTCCTATCACCTACCCTGCCCTCATGTAGGGGCACTGAGTTACCTCTAATCTACTTGAGGTAGACCACTCATTCAGGGTGGTCTTCCTCCTCTATACTTGAGTCTTTGACACAGACGGATACATATTCAGATTGCTACTGGTATCATTAGTATTGGGACTCTTCGCTGGCTGTTGAAGATGACGAAGGAGCACGTATTGGAATGTCCCGAGTGCTATGATGTCGGCTCTTGACTCAACTCAATTCAAATTTCCATCTTGTCTGACAAAGATGTATTGCCTAGAATATTCTTTTGTAACTACTGCAATAAATTTATAATGAATGTCATAAAAAGAGAAGAACAAAGCGGACATTTTAACTGATTCTGTGCCAAAGGCTAGTGCAGGGTGTATTTTTTATGACTGTGAGGGGTTTTGAAAATATTGCCTGTTCCAAGTTTTGTATTTAGCTTCTGTGAACTCATGCAACAGAAAAGGTAAATATGAAACTTGGAACGCAATGTTTTCGTAAACCCCAATTATTAAAAATACACCTTGTATATCACCAAATCCGCCTCCGTGGCGTTGGCGTTACGGAACAATTTGTAATTCCGCTTACCCGCGTTCGAAACAAAGCTGTGCACGTTGCGCTGGGTTTTAACAAATTAGTATGGGTGCCGGTCGTTCAGAAATTAATGGCAAACTACAGAACGTAAACATGCCCACAGATCTCAGCGGCAGAAATGCTGGTGTTGACTGCGATGTCCAATAAAAAGACTATGCAAAAAACTGGGGTCATAGTATTATGTGTTTCGTTTCGCTATATCTTCAGCAATTTTAATCCTTAGTGAAGGGAAATTTACATAGTAATACTTCTTCATTTGATTGTGTTTGGTCCTAACCTATTGTTTTAGACTCCATCCATCCATCATGTGCCATGCCGGTAAGCGTGGGCGGTCATGTTCTGCCATCTCACTCGATCAACAGAGTCGTGGATCAGTTCCGTGTTTCTGTCTCGACCATGCCACAAGGCCAAGCCATCCAGATACTTGTTTCTAGGTCTTCCCCTTGGTCTGTTCCCCTCGATCTTACCAGTTGTCACCTAAGTTCTCCAAATCATTTCTTCTCATAACATGCCCAAAAAATTGTGACTGTTTTAGACTGGCACTCAATTAATCCAGACAATTGGTAGAATAACGAGAAGACAACTTTACTTGCCCACAAAATAGTTTGTCCTTGTTGCTATCTCTTTCCAAGGGAGGTGATGTGAGGTGTAGCGGGATGGACTGTCCAAAACCTACGTGTGAGGAACCCAGAATTGTCGTAGGACAGTGTTGTCCGACATGTGACGGTAAGTCAGCCGGCAATGTATGGTACTCCGCATGCTCACTGTTAAATGTACGAGAGACGGTCAATAAGTAATGCTTCTTATTTTTTTTATCTATGTAAGTACGTTGAACGAGGGACGGAGCACGTATGGGAATGTCCTGAGTGTAGTGATGTTGGTTTTAACTCAACTCAACTATGTAAGTATAGTATCGATGACACAGACATTCACTTGGGTATGTTTCCTTAGTGACTCAATGAGCATGCTCAAGAATACAGAGATGAGTTGGATCCGAAGAGAGTGGTTGCTGTCCTCTGGAGTGGTCTCGGCTGGCAAAGATTAGTTTCATCTTCGTGCCAGGGCATGCGGGAGTACAAGGAAATGAGCGGGCTGACAAGCTCGCAGGTGAGGCTACTGTGGAGGGCGGACGCGCCATGGACCAGGCTAACATTCTGAATGGTCTACGAGAAGTAAGACTTTTGCGAGAACCAAGTGATGACTGTGAATCTACAACCATGGCCAGACTGGGGGAACAGCAAATTAAAAGAGGGGTGGCCAAACAAGAACACTACGCAGGAAGCCAAAGAAGATTGATAAACCAACACAGAACTGGCGTCGTTAGCCGCTACACGCTGCGAGATTTGCTGATGAGGGGATCCGAGCACTTATGGACTGAATGGTTCGATGTGCAGTGAGGATGATCTGTCAACTAACTAACTAACTAACTAACTAACTAACTAACTAACTAATACCTAACTAACTAACTAACTAACTAACTAACTAACTAACTGTGCAATTTATTAATTTAGCGCCACGCCGCACACCGCTAAACGCACCATTGATACGATTGCAGAATTGGACATTATTGGACATTGGACTGGACATTATTACCACATCCCCCTTACAGTCTCCATTTAGCACCGTCAGACTTTCTGTTTGGACCAGTGAAAGAAGAGCTTCACGGACATCACATTGAGACCACCGAGACCCTTAAAGCGAGTGGTTTAGGAAACAGGACATGAATTTTTACCTCGCGGGGATACATGGTCTTGTGAGAAGATGGACAAAAACTATTACGAATAAAGGAGACTACACTGAGAAATAAATGTTTGCAGTACAGACTTAGGGCTTTATTTCAATTTAATTGTATATGTTTTTATTGTTTGTTACTTTTAGTGCCTATTGAATGAAATTAAAAATTACGAGGCATTATTTTTTGGCCGCCCCTCGTATGTATGTTGTGCCTGTTCCAACTTTAACTGTTTCCGGTCCTAGATGATTGCAAGGTAGATCTGTCTTCATTAATGCAATACTGTCTTCATTCTTCCTCTTCTCCTCCTCCCTTTTTCTTTTCTTCTTCTGCTGCTTATGCGGCTGCTTCTTATCCTTATGTGTCTTCTTCTTCTTCTTCTTCTTCTTCTTCTTCTTCTTCTTCTTCTTCTTCTTCTTCTTCTTCTTCTTCTTCTTCTTCTTCTTCTTCTTCTTCTTCTTCTTCTTCATCTTCTTCTTCTTCTTCTTCTTCTTCTTCGTCGTCGTCGTCGACTTCCTCTTCTTCTTTATTGTGTGGGTGTGTGCGACTATGTGAGTATTTGTGTATTTAGATGTGTGAAAGTGTGTATGTGTCGAGTATGTGTATATGGGAAGGAGTGTACGTGTGTGCCTTCCTGTATTTATGAATAAGGATTTATGGGCTTGAGAAAGAGATGGAGAGAGAGAGAGAGAGAGAGAGAGAGAGAGAGAGAGAGAGAGAGAGAGAGAGAGAGAGAGAGAGAGAGAGAGAGAGAGAGAGAGAGAGAGAGTATGTATGTATGCATAAGTGAACTTTTGTTAGTGAGTTTGTGATTGTGAATAAGTATATGTGTTTGCGATGGAGTGTGTATTTGTGTGTTATGGAAGTAGCAGATTGATTATCTATCTGTCCGTCTGGCATTTCCTCGGAGTCCTAAATGTCAGCCAGATCCTCTGGTCACTCCCTGCAGCACCATTCTCTCCAGGCTGTTATGATTTATCTGTTCTTCTGTACTATACACACGATTGGAAAGGGTCCAGACCATGTCTCCCTCATCATGCACCAATACCCCAGACAGCGGGGTAGACCCAGTCATTGCTTGCACCATGATGACCCACTAAATTCAATGAGTACAGTTTAGAACCTGAACTTTTGTATGGATGTGAAGCATGAATAATGAGCAGACAAGCTGAAAAACACCTGATGGCTATGGAAATGTGGTTTCTGGGGAAAATGCAAAGAATACCAGAGACAGGCAGAAAAACCAATGACCAAGTCCTACACGAAACTAATGAAAACTGTAAACTGATTAGAGAAATTAGACGCTAGACAGTCAAAATTTTCTGGTCACCTTATCAGAAGAAATAAATTGGATAATCTGGTGACAACTGGCAGGATTGAGGGCAAAAGAACAAGGGAAAGGCAGAGAAGTAAATATCTAGATGGCTTGACCACGTGGCATGATCGAGACAAGAGCATAGAGCTGATCCACGACTCTGGTGATCGAGTGAGATGGCGAAACATGACCGCCCACGCTTATCGGCGTGGCATGTGATGATAATAATGATTTTGTTTGTCTTATTCATCTCTGTAATTCTATTCTCCTTGTGTTTTTAGGTCACTCACTATTTCGTTTGCCTTGTGGGGTCCAGACAAGAAAGTTTTGTTGTTATGTTGTCCTCAGGTTTTCCCAGTGCGTGTCCTATCCAGCTCCAGCATGTTTCCCTCATCTCTTGGTTCACTGGGATTTGTTAATTGTATGAATATTTTGCCCTGGCCATGCGGGAGTGCGTGGGGGGGGGGGGGGGGGGGTGAACAGGCTGATAGGCTGGCACGGAATGCACCTCTTGGTGGTTTATTGCCTATTGACACGGGAGAAGAGGTCATACGCCCGAGGGACAAGTTGGAGAAGGTGGGGGGACCGATTGAGAACCTGTACGTGGAAAGAATGATATTGCGGGGGATTGGCATTGGTTCTGGAAGAATCCCAAAACTGAGCGGGAAGGCCAGGAGAACTTTCAACCATATAGCCATGGGAACGATTAGTATATGACTCTTTGCTGGCTGTTGAACGAGGGAACGGAGCACGTATGGGAATGTCATGAATGCAGTGATGTCGGTTCTTAGCTCAACTCAACTCACAGGAATTTGTTTAGTTCTTTCAGGCGAGCTCTACATTGGTGATTCTGCCACATCAATTTATTCCCCCTAGTTTGTGCACGCACCAGTTAGGGAATGTTTGTTGTTTATTAGTAAATCTTTTAGTTGTTCTCCTGTTTTCTTTGCCTTAAATGACAACTGACAGCTGAAAGGCGTCGAACAATCTGACACCAAACACATGTCGTTTAAGACTTTCGTGTCCTGTTTTCTAATTTCTGTGACAATGCAATCTCATGACAATAGCTCGCTAGCGATATTTTACAATGCGGTGACATCCTTTCATGGCGCGTTCAATGGCATGTTTTCTATCGACGGTGCTGTGTGTTCCTTCTTCTTTTGTTCAGCTAAATAATTATCGTTATAGCATTTGTACTGTCTCTTCTCCCCCCTCTCTCTCTCTCTCTCTCTCTCTCTCTCTCTCTCTCTCTCTCTCTCTCTCTCTCTCTCTCTCTCCCTCTCTCTCTCTCTCTCTCTCTTGACTGTGTGAGTATTTGTCTATTTGCGTGTGTGAAAGTGTGTATGTGTCGACTATGTGAGTATGGGCGGGAGTGTATGTATGTGCCTTGTTGTATGTATGAAAGAGTATATATGGGCTGGAGAGTGGGAGGGAGAGACAGACAAAGAGAGAGAGAGAGAGAGAGAGAGAGGGAGGGAGAGAGAGAGAGTAAGAGAGAGTAGGTATGTATAAATTTTTGTTTGTGAATTTCTGATTGTGAGTGAGTGTATGAGTATGCGAGGGAGTGTGTATTTGTGTGTTATTGAGTTACAACTGTGAGAGTTTGTGTACATGATGTAAGTATGTATGCAGATGCGTATGTGCGTGTGTAAGTGTGTCTGCATGCCTGCCTGTCTCATAATATGATAACATGCACTGTTTATGTTCACAACTTTCATTTGACATTGTCTTATTTTCTATGCGAATGTAATATGCAAAATAGTTAACTAATTGATGAACGAAAGATGAGTGATTGGAAGGGCCGAATGTAAAACGGGCCTGCGTATTCAATGTGTGACCCTTTGAAAATAAAGTTCAATCATCCGTTCTGCCATTCTCTCTCTCTCTCTCTCTCTCTCTCTCTCTCTTTCTCTTTCTCTCTCTCTCTCTCTCTCTCTCTCTCTCTCTCTCTCTCTCTCTCTCTCTCTCTCTCTCTCTCTCTCTCTCTCTCTCTCTTTCCCTCTGCCATATTTTATATTCTTTCCTGTTGAATTCTTTTAAAATACTGTCGTGATACAGCAGATGTACACTCTACACTTAAATCGATTCTGTCGTTTGAGCAATTGCACAATTGTACTTTTCTAAAATATTGTCGATACAGCAGTTGTTCAATTGCTCTACACTAAAATCTATTCTTTCCTTGCTCTACACTAAAATCTATTCTTTCCTTGCTCTACACTAAAATCTATTCTTTCCTTGCTCTACACTAAAATCTATTCTTTCCTTGCTCTACACTAAAATCGATTCTTTCCTGTTGTTTTCTTCTTTTAAAATACAGTCGTTATGTCAGTTGCATAGGGTGTAGTTTTAATGACTGTGCAGTGTTTGAAAATATTGCCGGTCCAAGTTTTGTATTCAACCCTCTGTAAAATTCATGCAACATAATAGGTAAATACAAAACTCGGACCGGTAATATTTTCAAACAGTGAAGTCTTTAAAAATACACCCTGTACAATTTCTCTACACTAAAATCTATTCTTTCCTTATATGTGTAGAAAGGTGAACATAGCCGAATGGATAGAAGCGCATGCTCTTAAACATTCATTGCTCTGGCAACGGTCTCGTTCCCTACATCGGTCAGTTGTACTTCAACCTTGACTTCTGGTTCAGAAAACACATGGCAAACTACTGAACGTAAACTTGCCTTGTAAATTAATGTGGGGTTGGGGTTAATAGCTACGTCCTGCAAAAACACGCAACATTAAGAATATATTTATATATATATATATATATATATATATATATATATATATATATATATATATATATATATATATATATATTTATATATATATATTCTTTCACCATCTCTTTATCTTTCTTACTCCAGTTAGTTATAACTTTCTTTATTCTTGTTGTTCTAAGTCATTCTCTGTCTGTATGTCTGTATAATGTCTATTTGTCTGTCTATCTCTCTCCATGGCTCTCTCCATCTCCTTATTTCTCTCTTGATATCTATCTCTCGATATCTCTTTCAATCTCGCTCGCTGTGTGTGTTTGTGTGTGTGGTATACTGCATGCATTTTCATTTCAGTCGAAATGCATTAATAATGGCAGTCCTTCATATGTTTGTTACGATGCCCGTGATTCTCACTTTCTCTTTCTTGCTTCCATTTTATGTCTTTCTCTTTCTTCTTTGTCATTCTTTCTCCCCCATATCTCTCTTATTCTTCATTTGTATTTCTCTCTTCACATCCCTCCTCTCTCACCCTGTCTCTTTCATTCTATAAATATCGCTCTCTAACTCTCCCTATCTCTGTTCAATTTCTCTCTGCTTATCTCTCTCTATCTCTCTCTCTCTCTCTCTCTCTCTCTCTCTCTCTCTCTCTATCTCTATCTCCATATGACTCTACCCATTTCTCTCTGACTCTTCCTATCTCTCTCGATATCTCTCTCCATATGTCGTTCGATATATCTCTTATCTTTCCCCTTTTCTCTCTCCCTATCTCTCTTTCATATACCTCTCGTCATTTCTCTGTCTTTCCCTGGCTCTACCTATCTCTTTATGACTCTCTGACTCTCCCTATCTCTTTGACTGATCCAATCTCTCTCCTTATATTTCTCCTCATCTCTCTCTCTGTCTCTCTGACTCACTATCTCTCTTTCACTAACTCTCTGTGACTCTCCCTATCTCTGTTCCTTATATTTCTCTTCCTATTTCTCTCTTCCTTTCGTCTCTGACTCTCCCTACTTCTCTCCTTATATCTATCTCCATATCTCTCTCAAACAGAAAGCAGGTCGTATAACACAATAAATCACTGTCTCAAACCACTACCTTCAGTATTGGAGTACTTCAAGGCTCTATTCTTGGTCCCCCATTGTTAGCCAAATAAATTAACGATCTACCCTTGTATTTTTCGTCGTCCTGTGATCTATTTGCAGACGACTGTACAGTGTATACAAACGCTGATAACTGTAATTTTCCGGGGTCTTCATTGCAACAAGAATTAAATAATGTAGTTATGTGGAGCAGCTATGCAAACCGTATGCAAATTAACATCACTAAAACAAAACCTATGTTACTAACAACTAGACAAAGACTTCAGTTCTAAACTCACACAGATCCCTTCACCTTCACATCAATAACATCCCAGTAGAAAGTGTAACTGAGCACAAAGTATTCGGCTTCATCATTGATAGAAACCTAACCTTTAATTTCCAAGTTCAAGCACTCGTTAAACAAACAGCGAAAAAAGTCTACCAATTGGCAAAAATTAAAAATGTCCTTGATGAAGACACAAGGAAGATATTCTATACTTCTCACATACAGACACATTTTGACTACTGCTCTGCAATCTGGGACGGTTGTTCCAATTCAATTGCCAAGCGACTTTACTCAACCAGAAACGGGCTATGAGTTTAATTTTTAGTACACGTAACAGATAATCCCAGCCTATATAAACGCCTTCAGTTACTACCACTCGGCAAACGCCTACTTTTCAACAAGGCTAAACTAATTCACAAAATCCTACATCGGAATGGCCCAAATTACCTTTGGCCACTGTTTAATATAATGCAATATACAGTAAAGACTAAATATATTACACATCTCGAAGCCTAGGATAGACTTATACAAAACAAGCCTAGCGAAGTCCGCAGCTCAGCCGTGGAACAATCTTCTACAATAAATCAAAGACATCGCCAATCCCTATACATATAATCTCAAATTATTCGAACACTATCTCAGTGCATATTAACTTCCCCCCTTAATAATAATAAAAATAAGAGGAAGAATAATGACAATAATAAAACCGTAGTATAACAGTCAGTCCCCTTTTGGTAGATAGTACAGTATATTCCCCACAGCTAATGACAACTGCCACATCATTAATTAATTGTCATGAATCATGTAGTAGTGATGTTTGCATTTCTCCCAAGCCTTTAAAATGCATATCTTTTACATTTTTGTTGTTCTCAGTTAGCCTCGAATGATGTGTGGATGAAATAATGTATGAAAGAGAGTTGTAGAAGGGCAGAATGTTAGACGGGCCTGCGTGCCCAATTCTTAACCCTTTGAAAATAACGTTTGTTAGTTCGTTCGTTCTCTTTCTTTCGTCTCTGACTCTCCCTGTTTATCTCACTATCTCTTCTCTATTTCTCTGATTTCCCTTCTCTCTCTCTCTCTCTCTCTCTCTCTCTCTCTCTCTCTCTCTCTCTCTCTCTCTCTCTCTCTCTCTCTCTCTCTCTCTCTCTCTCCTTATCTCTTTCTTCCAATTTTTCTAATCCTATATATTTTTTTATTATCCCTTTTTATTGCTTTCTTCATCTCTCTCTCTCTCTCTCTCTCTCTCTCTCTCTCTCTCTCTCTCTCTCTCTCTCTCTCTCTCTCTCTCTCTCTCCCTATCGTTTTCTCTCTACCTGTCCAACCCTATTTCAATCCTTACACGCACACATACACACACATACACACACACGCACACACATAAATATATATAATTTTTTTGCTCTATACATATCTCTGTATGTCTCCCGATCTCCCGATCCTTGTTTGTCTCTGTATGTCTGTCTGCCTCTCTCTCTCTCTCTCTCTCTCTCTCTCTCTCTCTCTCTCTCTCTCTCTCTCTCTCTCTCTCTCTCTCTCTCTCACTGTATGCATGTGTGTGACTTATACTGCATGCGTTGTGCTTTCAATAAAGATGCATTAACACTTGTTTTAATTGTGTACTTGTGTACATATATTACGATGCATATAACAGCACCAGCCTTTACACTATGTATGTACAAATTAACCCCACAGAATGTCTCTGGCTAAATAACTGTTATCTTGATATAGTAACAGCATGATGTTAACACTAGTACTAGCACACTGCTCCCCGGTTATCTCATATCAGATCTTGACAACCTTCCACCCACAGCCCAGATGGAGGACAAGGGAAGCCATCACAAAGAGCAGCCCGGGTGTGAATTCTACGGCCAGTACCACGAGGACGGGGATGTGTTTCCCTCCAACAAGACAGCACTGAAACCCAAGCACAATAACCAGTGTGTCTTGTGTGCTTGTTATGTGAGTACAATATGGGTCATGTGGGTGCTGAAAGTTAAGGCAGAAACATCGAGTTATCATAGCACAGACGGAGATTCTAACTGAGCTTTGAGTTCATGGATCTTCTTCTTCTTCTTCTTCTTCTTCTTCTTCTTCTTCTTCTTCTTCTTCTTCTTCTTCTTCTTCTTCTTCTTCTTCTTCTTCTTCTTCTTCTTCTTCTTCTTCTTCTTCTTCTTCCTCTTCTTCTTCTTCTTCTTCTGTTGGTGTTGTTGTTCCTGTTATTATTATTGTTGTTGTTGTCATTGTCAATATTATTACTATTGTTATATTATTGTTATTATTATTATTATTATTATTATTATTGTTATTATTACCATTGTTATAATATTGTTGTTGTTATTGTTATTCTTCTTCTTCTTCTTCTTCTTCTTCTTCTTCTTCTTATTATTATTATTATTATTATTATTATTATTATTATTATTGTTATTGTTGTTTTTGCTGTTGTTGCTGTTGTTGTTGTTATCATATTATCAGTTAGTTGTATGGTATTACACAACCACTCCCCCTCTTACTCTCTCTCTCTCTCTCTCTCTCTCTCTCTCTCTCTCTGTGACTGCCGATCTGTCTGTCTGTCTGTCTCTGTTTGCCGGTCTCTCTCTCTCTGTCTGTCTCTCTCTCTGTCAGTCTCTCTGTGTCTGTCTTCTATCTGTGTCTCTCTGTCTCTCTCTGTTTTCCATTCTATGTCTCTCTATCTCTCTCTCTGTCCCTCTCTATCGGTCTGTCTCTTTTTGCCTACCTTTTTGTCTCTATGTGTGTTTGTCTGTCGTCTCTCTATCTATCTGCCTGTCTGTCTCTCAATGTATCTCTATGTGTGTCTTTCTTTGTCTGTCTTCCTCTATCTCCCTTTCCCTCTCCCTCCTTTGCCTCCCCCACTATCTATCTCGCATGGGCCTCACATTTTCATGGTATATTGTCATCCCCGGTAGCAGCCGGCACGGTGGTAAGGGATTACGGATGCAGTTCGCAATCCCGCATACCGTGTTCGAATGACAGGTGAGGGTGATGTTGAAAGCAGACCGCCTTGCACAGCTTTTCATACAATGGTATGAGTGCCGGTCGTCCAGAAAGCAATGACAAACTAACTGAACGCAAACTTGCCAAGAAATCACACAGAAAATAAAAACAATACTACGAAGAGGTGTAAAAAAAAAATAAGCATCTAACAAATCACCTGCTGCATTCGTGATTTTTCTGCTTTTTTTTTTTAATGTTTAAAGAGCCAGTTTTGTCTCCAGAAACTTTTCCCCCGACCCTGTACTAATGTACTACCTACACGAGGAATGTTGCAAACATCTCCTTCCCGTAACCACATTCAGAAATTAAGCGGAAATTAGTGGTGTTTAACAAACGAAATGGTCGCATGTTAACAGCTAGCAGAGACAATTCATTGTCAATAGACAGCAACCCAACGTACAGAGGAAAAGGATTAAGTCATATAAAAGAAACAGATTGTGCCTAAATGTGCAATTAAAGTACATGAGCTTATTTTGGGGCAAGTGCAGAAATTCAAATATCTAGGCACATGGATAGCATCAGATGGAAGATGCATCATTGAGATAAAGAATAGAATAGAAAAAGAAAAAACTGCATTCTATCAAATGAAAAACGTTTTGTGCAATATGTCACTGTCCTTGAAAGGTAGGGAAAGAGTTCTTGCATGTTACAATGAGCCAGTTTAAACATGCGGCTGCGAATCCTGGATAATTAGTAATCAGGCGAAAAAATCCCTGGAAGCCTCGGAGATGTGGTTTTATTGAAGAAGGTTGAAAATTAATTAGACTGCCAAAATGGGCAATCTGGACCTTTAATGGAAACTGCGTCGCAATGACAACTTATCACAAACATCAGAAACAAGCAATCATCGGTTTTGGGCCACGTTATGAGAAGACACAAACTGGAACATGTTGTGACAACCAGACATATTTGTGCAAAGATATATAGAGGAAGACAGCGGGAGAAGATTCTTGACAGTCTTGTGTCATTGCACGGAAGGGAGTCAACGTTGGAGATCGTAATTTGTGGAGAGGAATAATCGCCCACGTCAGCCGGCAAGCACTGGAATGATGAATGATGTTTTCATTCTTAGAGAGATGATGTCATCTGCAATTTGAAGATGACCTAGGTTGTTTAAGTTTCCGCTACTGGTGTTATGTAATTCATTGTCAATAACACCAACCTCAACAGAGGGAAAGGACCAAGTGATAAATTAGGTGCTTATGTTATCATCCTTAGAGAGGCAATGTCATCTGCCATCTGAAGACGTGTCTGCCTAACAACAGATGTCAAAAGGCAATGAAAGTAGATGATGACTGTTGCCTTCATTGTCAAGGTGAGATTGTGTGTACACGTTTCATTGTTGTTGCTATTGTTGTTTCTCCCATTCCATGCAGTGTACTCCTCTTGTGAATTTAAACGAGTGGCACCTTGCAGTCTTGACAGACCAAAGTATGTGGATTGGAATTTGGCCAAAATTCCATCTCACAATGCGTGGGCAGAGCTTCAGAGAACATGTGGTGCCCAAACGACATGTTCTCTCTCTCTCTCGGCCATGCCTTGTTTGATCCAGAGGAATTGATAACCAGTGCATCTGGAACAAGGTAGGCTGCAGACGCTGGCGGCTCAGCGTCATACCTCCGAGACCTCGCCCCCACGAGCAGGAGGAAAGCGGTGCCCAGACCCTAAACCTTTGGGACTTAGAGGCGTTCAGCCAAATCCCGCAGGTAACGGTCGTATACGCTCCCGGACCACTGGGCACGTACACCTGTCAATCGCAAGTTGAAATACCACTACTTTTATCGTTTCTTTACTTAATCAGTCGGCAGGAGCGGAGATTTGCTCGCAGCAGATGAGCAATATCTCCAGCGGGCCTATTCTCGTTGGTCGCGGGAGCCGCAAGAATCAGGCGGGGAGTCTGACGGTAGTACACGCTTACACAGGTCCAGATACTTGCGAATTTACACTTAGTAGGCATAAACAGCCATAGTCTGGGCAGCCATAGAAAGTAGCCATAAACTGGGTGGTGCGATAGGGGTAGACCCTATCAAAGGATATGTTATGTCTCCTTCCCTCTGCTAGCCTACGGTACACAGAGATAATGGGGAGTACCCGTTTAGTACCCCGATCAGGGTTACGTGAAGCCATGTGCGCAGGTGGTGGATGAAGCTGAAGAGCAGCCGACAAATAGTTGTAGGTTTCAAATTTCACGATGGTAGACAGAGGATTTCTTTTTTTCTGGAGACAATGGCTACGGTCATCGACCAGTATGGTCACCTCTAAGAAGGAAAGTATTGGCAAACTATCTTCCCTACATTTGCCTAGAAAATCATGTTTCGTCAATTTATAGAGAAGCTGATCCACGACTCTAGTGATCGGGTGAGATGGCGAAACATGACCACCCACGCTTATCGGTGCGGCACATGATGTTGATGAGCCATAAACAATAGATTCCATAACGTGTTGCCTGGCATAGGTCAGCTACTGTCGTCAAGTGCATACAGTAGAGTTATATATCATATATGTATATGTGAGACGGAAAACATACTGATCAATAAAAAGATGTCACTTGCAACGAGAAAAAGAGCATTGAAGTTCTACATAGAATACGTACGATGGTATGGATGTGAGGCATTGTCAATGAGCAGACAAACTGAAAAACATCTGATGGCTTTGGAGATGTGGTTTCTGATGAAAATTCAAAGAATATCATGGACAGACAGAAAAACCAATGACCAAGTCCTATAAGAGGAAAATGAAAACTGTAAACTGATTAGAGAAATTAGACATAGACAGTCACACTTTTTGGAACACGTTATACGAAGAAATAAATTAAAGAGCCTTGTGACAACTGGCAAGATTGAGGGGAAAAGAACTCGGCGAAGGCAGAGAAGTAAACATCTGGCGACATCCTCTGTTAGTTACCTTACTGAATGAGGTCTTAGAAAGCCATCTCAGAGCTTCAGTGACCGCCTCCACTTCCATTCTCATACTGTATGTCGTGACAGAATATGCTCCACTCTGCTCTGCGATCATCGTATTCCCCATCCTAACTGTGAAGATCCACCCAGAGCTTTCAGAACACCGCACTGATTTGTCGCAATATACCTTGCAATATTACATGATCCTTTCCAGTAACATCCTCTACTAGCTGCCTTATCGACTGGGACCTCAGGAAGACATCTCAGAGCTTCAGGGGCCCCTTTTCTTCCATTCTCTTGCTGAATGTCGTGACTGAATATGCTCCACTCTGATAATCACAATGACAATGACAATGATCTTGTCCATCTTTCTAGTTGTGAAACTCCAACCAGATCATTCATCTCGCTTCCCAGATCCATCTGTATATATTATTCCACCATGCTACTGTTCTTCATCTCATAGCATGACTTCGTACATTCTCAGCTAACAGTTATGTGGACAAGTCCCAAAGCAGGCGTATGCTATTATTCCGTCAAGTTCAAGAACCGCTCTTTTTGTAGTCCTGAATGCACGAAGGAACAAGTGATTAATCTTTCCCTCACATAGCGGACGACGAAAGCAGATGTCAAATCTTTGTCTGAAGCCGATCATGACATTCCCAACATAACTCCCAAACGATTACAGTAACGCACCTCATATGTGAACTTTGCGATAAAAAAAAATGGACATGTTTTCTTGTATTAATTAGTAGCCTGTTTGTATAGTTCCGTGGCGCTGAATGGGTTAAACTGTTGTCTTGTCAATTTTATTGCAGACGCTGCAAGTGTCAAGGACCACACAACATTCATTTCACACAATACGAATCAAACGCTAGAGGAAGGAGGTAGGAAGACACGTTTTAAAACTGTATGCATAGAAACATATTATTGATGGAGGTCTGCTCTTACATGTCCTGTGTGCTGATGCCGAGGTAGGGAGTTCAGCCACTATACAGGTTAGTTGGACTAGAATGTTGGCTTCTCATCCATGACTCGGGGACGTAAATTACAAGTACCTCAGAAGTCGCAGTGGGTTCGTCTAATGGCGAGGGACACTAGTAATCGCGCTCTTATTCTCTTGGTCATGCTGATCTTATCTGTGAAGTGGTTTCTCAGGAAAATGCCATGAATAGCATGAACAGGCAGCAAAATGACTGAGACAGTTCTTCGAGAAAACAATTAATCTGGGACATTGATTAAAGGAATTGTACTTCAGTTATACTTCTCAAAAGAACAAAGCCTGGGCTGAATTTAAAGACCATGTGATGAACATGCAGCATGATCCCCCTCTCGGCCTGACTAGAATACTCCAGAGGAAAGGTAACACCCCTACATCTGAAACAAGACAAGCTGCAGAAGCTGCCGGATCTGCAAAGCAAGTCTCTGTTTGCCTGTTGGAGCTTCCATCCTAGACCAGTTGCCAACCCAGACTTAGGACCTGGTCTGCCCTGCATGATATTTAGTCTTTAGGTTGCATTCTCTCGCACTAGGGTAAGGCTTGTACTCTCCCAATTGCACTCTTATGCCCTTGGCACAATGTAGGATATCGGGTTTGGTGAGCGCCACCCAACATTCGGCACTAACAGAAAGCAGATAGTCATGTCTACTGCCATATTGTAGGTCAGTCTTATGTGACTAAGCCCTGACTTTCAATGGCAAATTACTGAACTTAAAGTTGTCTATCAATCACTCAATCACATTCCGTCTCCACGATGAATGGTGGTTGCAATGGATCTCCAAAACTGTCTCTCTCGCCTTGATTTTACATTCTGTCGTCCATCTCTTGATGTTATCTTCCCACTTGTATCGTTGTTTACCTTTTACTCTGAGTGGTCTCGAGGTATGGTGTCCGCCTCGAGTGCTGGAGCTCCCGGGTTCAGGCTCCGGTGAGGACCGGGATTTATTTAAAAAATCCACCTGGACTTCCAGTAATAAAATTTCCCCTGGTCTCTGGGTAGTCAGATCGGACGCCCGTGTGTATTGTTGCGCACGCAAAAATTCCTTGGCAGTTGGAAATCGAAAAAGAGTAGCCTAACGGCGCTGCCCGGGCAAAATTTCGAGTTAAAAATCTACCCAAAGTATTTCAGGATCCTCGCCGATGCAACGGAGTTCGTGCATTGAGCTGAGTTTCTCCAGACTCAGGTTTGAGTTAGGAGAAAAACGGAGCACTTATGGGTTAAACCGTGTGCCGTGATGTTGATCCAACGACTAAACTAAACTAAACTTACCTCTTACTCGCTTGCCTACTCGCTTGCCTTCAGCCATACCCTCATTAATGTTATCATATGAGTGCGTTGTCTTTTAACATGGCCGGAATATTTTACTTGCCTCTTATCATTTCTTTCATAACAGCCAGTGGGACGCAGAGGTGTTTCCAAGGCACCAGGGCCGGGTTATATACTGGCCAAGACCTATTGACGCGTCCTCGTCGAGCGTCCTGGGCAACAGGTCCCTTCGGGGTCCTGGCTAAGGTCAGTAGGATCGCCGATTCCTCCGAAGTCGGAGAGTGTCTGCCTGTACGGCGAGGAACCACCAGTCTGCACACCAATAAGCCAGACATGGGACAACGGATACCCACGCAAACCTCAAGTCCTGTATGACATCACACTGATGTTGGACAACAGGATGTCTTCATCCGACATACAGGACTTCGCGTTGGAGCTCAAGCCAACGAACACAAGCAAGCAAGCAAGCAATAACAGCCAGTAAATCCTGAAGTTGAGTACAAAGCCCTGTAAAGAACATGCAACTAACTTGATACAACCTCTGTGTTTCACATTTTAATAAAGTCTGTATTGTTTTCTTAGACTGCCTGTCTGCCACGGGAAGACATAAAAATGGCTCAACGTGGAAACCAATTGTGGGACAATATGGTGAAATGAAATGCATTATTTGTACCTGTTTTGTAAGTAGACCTCAACAACAAACAACCATACGTTGCTTGTTTATTAAAAGATCATGTTTAAAACATTTATTTTCTTTCGGTTATATTATTCTTCGTAGGCCAGTATGGTCTAATTGATAAGAGTGCTCGTTCCTAAACATCCGGTGTGCTGATGCCCAGGTAGCGGGTTCAACCAGTCAGTTGGACTAAAATTTTGAATGCGCGTCCTTGACGTGGGGACGTAAATTACAAGTACTTGTGAAGTCGGACTGGGTTCGATTGATGGCGAGGGACACTGGTAACAGGGAAAGATAATCCAGACATAGAAAACAGTCCAGTGCATAAGAAGTTGTAGCTCGTGTATGGACTACACTTGAGTGCAAAGCGAGCGCAACAACACAATTATTATTCTTCACCATGGAGTCTCCATAGCAATGTGATTACGCCACCTGCCGCACTCTAAAGTGCCTACGTCTTTCGGTACACGAATGCAATTTTCTCGGAGACTCCTGGGGATCGTCGCTGGAGCTACGGAGTTCGTGCTTTGTGCGACGCTTACGGCAGGCAGCCCTGCGGAAAGAGACCAAGCCTTACCGGGAAGGTTAACCCGGTCAACAATTGCCCGCAGAAGTCGGTGTGTCGGCCTAACGGCGCAAGAACGCAGCTCTGCTGTAAACAGGCACAACGCAATCACGTCCCGAAAAAAAAACCCGGATTTACGAAGAAGAGGAAGAAGAAGAAGAAGAAGGAGAAGAAGAAGAAGAAGAAGAAGAAGAAGAAGAAGAAGAAGAAGAAGAAGAAGAAGAAGAAGAAGAAGCTTTATAGGGTAAAACCCGGTGGAATGAATTTGATCATCTTGAACAAATGTACTTCAACGCATATTCCATAGTTGTGGGTTCATGTGGATAATAGTCCTGGCTAATAAAGACACCTTCTTCTTAAGGGTGTCTAGTTGGTCATGCGTTGAAGTACACTTGTTTCTGCTGAGAGGCGTCGTCGTCATTTGGAGGTAACAGGTTCGAATCCCGTTCGGTAACAATAGTTTTCAATTTTCATATTGTCTAGTGCAGGGTCGGCCATTATGAGGCCCGCGGGCCGCATGTGGCCCGCCGGGAGCTATGTTGCGGCCCGCGGAGTGTGAAGCGACGATGTGGTCGAAGCTGTAGCACGCTTGCTTATTTACTTTAATTCACAAAACAAAACAAAACAAAATAATTAGGTGCATGGCCCGGCAGGAAATATTATTTCTGAAATTTGGCCCGCCTGCTGAAAAGGTTGGCCACCCCTGGTCTAGTGCATCCTCTAATCTCTACTCCCCTCCTCTACTTCTATGAGAGCTAAAGACTACATGTGTGGTTATGTATAACATAACATAACTTGATGTCTTAGTGATGACAGTAAAATACCATCCATCATTTGCCACTTGTAGAAAAGATCCTCTTGCTCGCCTTAGGCTTATTCGGTATACGATGCTAGACCTATATTTTCTATAAACCAATCGGCACTGAGTAAGTGGTGAGATTAGTATCTCGCCAGCCACATTTTATTCCGCAGACAATTCCTGATGGGTCCACTTGAAAGCCCAGATCAGATTTTAAAATATGAATCCACCCTGATAGTTGGACTCCACGACAACCGCACTGACAGGCCAGCGACTAGCACCTGCGCTACCATGGATTCTTCTTCTTCTTCTGCTGCGTTCATCCGGAGTTTTTTTCCGGATGTGACCGCGTTGTGCCCGTTTACAGGAGAGCTGCGTTCTTGCGCCGTTAGGCCGACACATCCGACTTCTGCGGGCATTTGTTGACCGGGTTAACCTTCCCGGGAGACAATATCTAACATTTACACAGCAACAAACCTGACTACAAATATAAAAACTGTTGTTAGATCGGTAATGTCAGGGTGATTAGTTCAACCCCAAACTTCAGCTACCCAACATTTACTGTACCCTTATTTACACTGGCAGACAACCTACAACAGGCTGCTGCCAAACCTTAAGGGGAACCACGGATTCCATTAGGCATATTGTGTTACAGCCCTATTTTCATAAATCAGTCGGCGCTATCTGTGTGATGTAGTCAGTATCCTGCCGGCCGCTTTTAATTCCCTAGATATTTTTTATATACATTTGATTCTGAGTCGACCTGTGTCAATTTTTAAAATAACTCTGTGGCGAAGGACTTATGAATTGCAATATGTAATCCCGCATACCGCGTTCGAAACACAGCTGCAGGAGATTTGGAAGCAGGCTTTTTCATGTTGGTTTCCTCGAAGAACGGTATGAATGCCGGTCATTCAGAAAGCAATGGCAAACTACAGAACGGAAACTTGCCAAGAGATCACAAACAGCCAAAACAAAAACGCTGCGGTTGATTGCTAGAGTGGACTCGAACCCACGTCTTCCGGGCCGGCAAACGAGCAATTTACCACTTGACTACCAGAGTAATCTTCAGATATCTGATTAAATATGACAGCTGATACGTTACTGCGCTTGCTATATTCCATATTGTTTATAACAATAGTATATTATAATGTACTACTGGCATCTTGCTGTCTTGACAGACGATAGTTTGTTACACTGTGCATAAACAAAGGCATATTAACCTCTCCATAACACAAGGTCTGGGCTGAAATATAGAGACCATTTGTTGCCCATGCAGCATTTTACCTCACTCCAGAGGAAAGGTAGCACCAATACGCCTGGAACAAGACAAGCTGCAGAAGGTGTTGAATCAGCAAAGCAATGCTCCAACTGCCTGCCTGCCTGTCCGAGCTTCTATCCTAGACCAGTTGCTGACCAAGGCTTAGGGTCTTGACTGCTCTGCCACCGCATTTAGTCTTTGTGTTGCATTTCCTCGCACTAGGATAAGGCTTTTCCTCTCCCAACTATGATTACCCGCCCGAAGCCGTTGGCACAATGTGGAGTGTCGGATTTGGTGAGAGCCTCCCAAACATTTGGCGCTAATGGAAAACAGGCAGTGCCGTCTACAGTCATACAGTAGCTCAGTCATATCTAAGACCTGACAAGGAAATGGCATCATAAAATATTTTACATTACAATAGTATATTATAATATAATATATTATAATATGTAACATACAATAACATATATGTTATAATCCCACAGAATGGACACATCAACTGCGAGCGGTTGCACTGTCCGGAAACAACAGACCTCAAATGTACCTCCTCGGAGCTGGACCCGGTTCAGTGCTGCAAACAATGCACAACAGAGGTCAAATACAGCGATAAAGAGCTGTCAGAGACAAAAGCTTGTCATAAAAGTTCCATTGACAAAACTGACAAGAAGCTTTGTCCAAGTAAGTACTAACATATGATTTTGTGAAATGTGATTTTATACATACTTTTGTAATAACGTAATGATAATAATAATAATAATAATAATAATAATAATAATAATAATAATAATAATAATTTCTTAGAAAAACATGGAAAAGAAAACTTATCCAAGTGAGTACTGACACATGCATTCGTGAAATCTGATTTGTTACACATTTTAGCAATAAGCTTCAGAGGTCACAAATTGTGAGAATTGTATGGATTTCGTTGCCCTGGCCATGCGGTAGTGCAGGGGAATAAACAGGCTGAAATGCTGACAAAGAATGCACCTCTTGGTGGTAGATTACCTATGGACAAAGGAGAGGTGGTTGTATGCCTGTAGACCAGGTGGAGAAAGTGGGAGAACAAATTGAGAACCCGTATGTGGTAAGAATGAGATTGCGGGGGATCAGTAGGAGTTCTGGAAGAATCTCGAAACTGAGAGGGAAGGCCAGGAGAACTGTCAATCAGATAGCTAGTGTAGTGTGACTCTTCGCTGGTGTTTGAATGAAGGGACGGAGCGCATATTTGAATGTTCTGAGTGCAGTGATATCGGCTCTTAGCTCAGCTCATCTCAACACAACTCATCATCGTTCAAAATTTTAAACCCTCCATCCATTTTATCACATTCCAACCAATCTGTTACTTCTTCTAGCGTAATGAAATACCTTTTATGCCATCATAATGTTATGTTATGTTATGTTATGTCGAACGATATCACGGAACATTGGGCATTCCCATATGTGCCATACTTATTTCTCTGCTCATTGTTTCTATAAGGAGTTGGTTATTGTGTCTCCTCTTTGTTCTCTGTAAGCCAGAATTAACGTGATTGTTCTAGTTCATTTGGTCCGGTTAGCGTCACAGTCTCTCCAGCATCCGCAAGCCGCGTCTGTACTGCACTGATTATATCAGCCTTGCCCATGCTTCCTCCTGTTGAAATTGGCACATTATTTCCCAGCTGTTCAGTGTATTCATTTCCTTTTACTCCAGCATGCCCAGGTACTTGTATGTAGGTGAGGGATGTGAAGCGTGACTTCCCAATACTGTCTATCCATTCGGAGTGGAGACCGTCAGTTGCAATTTTATGTACCATATTCATGGAGCCTGATATGTTTATCACATGCATGACTCCCTGTTCTGCTGCCCATGTAGTTCTCTGGAGGCAGCTGTGATCTCCATAGTCAGGCTTGATGTAGTTGTTTGGAATTCTCCGCTATCCTCTTTTATTATTCTCTTCATCTTTTGAGGCTGTGTACGTCCACGTTGATCTTGAAACTGCGCTTCACGGACCCATCTGTGTAGATCCATCATCATACAACAATTCAATTCAGAACGTTGCATCCATTAAGGCTCGTCGGAAAGATTCCACCCAAATGGTAGACAGGGAGAATAACAGAGTTCATGGAAATCTCGATATATTGAAGCCCATAAATGGGAACTTTCCTGCTGTTTATGTTTGACCTCGACACCGCAATGTACAAGAGGAACAAATCGAATCAAATCAAATCACATCAAATCAAATCAAATCAACTTTATATTAGAAGGGTCACAAATTGGGCACGCAGGCCCGTCTTACATTCGGCTCTTCCAATCACTCGTCTTTCGTTCAACAAGAGCATTATACATTTACATAGGATGAAAAATAAACATTGTGAAATGAATGTTGTAAACATAAACAAGGCAAATTACCATGTTATGAGGTCCATCTCCCACCTACCCATACATCACCCCACCCACACAACACCCCCACCTACCCACACACACGCGCACCAAGGGACACATACACACCCCACCAACTGACCCATCCCCCTCCCGCACATCCCCCCCCCCCACACACACTCTGCCCTCACCTGTTCCCCCAACCAAAACACACTCGCCACCCACAAACATTCCCGCACACATCCCACGCCCACCCACATACACATCCGAACCCACACATCCTCTCCCCACCCACACCTCAAACCACCCATCCCCCAGCCACATCTCCATCGACCACATATTCCCCACCCACGCACACAATCCCCCACTAACCCACACATCGCACACGCACTCACACATCCCCAAACCATACACACACATCCCCACCAACTGATGAGATGATGTGGTCCATGACTCACACGTATATCTTTCCACATAAAAGATGTTGCTACATAAAATACTACTTTAACTTGTTTGTTAGTGTAATATCATCGGTTCTTAACACCATTAACATATTCTCAGAGAAAAAACAGTCTTCCAGAAAATCACGTACCAAAAAGAAAAGCAGAAGTAAACACGGGCGGAGGGTATTTCAAGCAGAGATGCAGATAAGTGACGTCCTGCACAAACTGTGTTTGCCAGAGAAGACACAGCATTTGGTCTACCACACGAAGGGCAACCATTTTGAGTCACTGCTCTTTGATTGGAGAAACCATAACACGATAGAATATATCTACTGGACCATAAGAAAAGGTATGGATGTCGTTGTGGGAATTTGTTTACATTTTGGTTAACTTTTTTTCTTGTTTATTGAATGTG
The DNA here is from genome assembly GCA_014155875.1 of Cepaea nemoralis. Classification (NCBI taxonomy): domain Eukaryota; kingdom Metazoa; phylum Mollusca; class Gastropoda; order Stylommatophora; family Helicidae; genus Cepaea; species Cepaea nemoralis. Next base: position 253,251 of record JACEFZ010021516.1, read on the forward strand.
TGTGGGTAGATTTACATAATCATCATCTTGTGCCATGCCGTTAAGCCTGGGCGATCATGTTTCGCCATCTCACTCTATCATCAGAGTCGTGAATCAGCTCCGTGTTCTTGTCTTGACCATGCCACGTGGCCATGCCATCCAGATATTTACTTCTCTGCCTCCCCTGTGCCCTTTCCCCTCTCAGTCTTGCAGCTGTCACCATATTATCTAGCGTATTTTGTCACATAATGACTGATTTTTTCGTGTGTATTAACTTTCCCTATTACTAGTGTCCCTCGCCATCAGGTGAACCCACTCCGACTTCTGAGGTACCTGCAATTTACGTCCACAAGTCAAGGACGGCTGAACCCGCTACCTCGACATCAGCACACCGGGAGGTTAAGAGCGAACGCTCTTATTCATTCAGCCATGCTGACCTCTGCTTCAATGCTTGATTTGTGAATCATTCTTAAACCGTCATTTATCCCTTGGTTTTTGAATCATTCATGAACCATCAATTACCCCTCGATTTGTAAATCATTCATGAACCATCAATTATTCCTTGATTTGTGGATCATTCTTAAACCATCATTTATCCCTTGATTTTTGAATCATTCATGAACCATCAAATATCCTTTGATTTGTGATTCATTCATAAACCATCAATTACCCCTTGATCTGTGAGTCATTCATTAACCATCAGTTATCCTATGATTTGTGAATCATTCATGAACCATCAATTATCCCTTGATTTGTGTATCATTTATGAACTATTAATTACCCCTTGATTTGTGAATCATTCATGGACCATCAATTATCCCCTGATTTGTGAATCATCTATGAACAATCAATTATCCCTTGATGTGTGAATGATTCATGAACCATCATTTATACCTTGATTTGTGAATCATTCATGAACCATCAGTTACCCCATTATTTGTGAATCATCCATGAACCATCAATTACCAATTGATTTGTGAATCATTTATAAATCATCAATGACACCTTGATTTGTGAATCATTCATGAACCATCAATTATCCCTTGGTGTGTGAATGATTCATGAACCATCATTTATACCTTGATTTGTTAATCATTTATGAACCATTAGTTACCCCTTGATTTTTGCATAATTTACGAACCATCAATAATCCCTTGATTTGTGAACCATTCATGAACCAATAATTATCCCTTAATTTGTGAATCATTCATGAACCATCAATTATCCCTTGATTTTCGAATCATTCATGAACCATCAATTATCCCTGATTTGTGAATCATTTATGAACCATCAATTATCCCTTGATTTGTGAATTATTCATGAACCATAAATTATTCGTTGATTTGTGAATCAGGTATGAACCATCAATTATCCCTTGATGTGAACACACAGTGACTGACTATGATCCCCATTGTGTCCCTACATGAAACTCCACGCAAAGTAACAATGCACAATATAACAAGGATTGTTACATTATAACATCACAAGTATTGTTACATCCTACAATAACATGCATTGTTACATTATAAGATAGCATGATTTGTTACATTATAAGTAACAAGGATTGTTACATTATAAGATAATAAGAATTGTTACATTATAATATCACAAGGAGTGTTACATTACACGATAATAAGGATTTTTACATTATAAGATCACAAGGATTGTTACATTACAAGATAATAAGGAATGTTACATTATAAGAGCATAAGGGTTGTTACATTATAAGAGCACAAGGATTCTTACATTATAAGAGCACAAGGATTGTTACATTATGAGTTCACAATTATTGTTACATTATAAGATCACACAGATTGTTACATTATAAGAGCACACGGATTGTTACATTATAAGATCACAAGGATTGTTACATTATAAGATCACAAGGATTGTTACATTTTAAGATAGCAAGAGGGAATCTCCTTGGCGAAGTGGTCAAGCAGTTTACCTCGCGCTCCGAGGGTTGTGGGTTCAATTCAGGCAACGACGTTCGGTTCACGAGTGCATTTTACTCGTAGAACCCTGGGGGTTTTCGCTGGGGCTACGGAGTTCGTGCTTTGTGCGACGTTTTCGGCAGGTCGCCCTGCGGAAAGAGACCGAGCCATTTGGGATAAAACCCGGTGCAATGAAGTCGATCCTCTTGAGTTTTAAATCCTTTTCTAAAGATAACACGGATTGTTACATTGTATGATAACAGATTGTTACATTATAACATATTAAGGATGGTGGGAGGCTAATTCACAAAGACAACTTATCACAAACATCAGAAGGAGGTAATCTGTCAATATTTGGTGACATTATGAGAAGATAAAAACCAATGCCAAACCTGGACAATGACAGATAAAGAGAAAAGAAAAATCACAACAACAGAAATGAGGTTCCTGAGAAGAATACTCAACGTATCAAGAAGAGATAAGATCAGAAATGAAGAAATCAGGACTAAAGTGGGGGTTAAAGCAGCACTAGATTTTATTAGAAAGCAGCAAGTCAAATGGTTTGGCCATGCAAGTAGGTTACCAGTCAACAGCATACCACAACAAGCAATGATGTACAGACCAGATGGAAATAGAGGAAGAGACCGACCACGTAAACGTTGGACGGAGGGAATAGCAGAGTCCATGGGAATGTCGATATATGAAGCCCATAATCGGGCACTCTCACGAAGTTTATACTTCACCTCGACACCGCAAGGTACAAGAGGAACATGATGAGATGAGAGATGAAAGCATTGTGGACAGAGAGATAGGGGAAGACAGCGAGAGAAAATTCTAGAGATTGAGAATGTTGTGTTACGGCACTAAAGGGAGTCAACACACGAATTGATACATGCCTTTGGAAAACGCAAGATGTGGGTAGGCAGGATCGCACGTGCCAACTGTAAGACACTTGATAATAATGAATGATTATGACATTATCATAATATAATATAATATAATATAATATAATATAATATAATATAATATAATATAATACAATATAATATAATACAAATACAGAACAATATAATATAATATAATTTGTTTTTTCCGCATAATTTTTCGCTTCCAATTCTCACACACATCACGTTACTGACGAGAGTATACGGGATTACGGAGAAAGTCGTGTAACCCCTGGACCAGAGAGACCGGCATAATATAATATAATATAATATAATATAATATAATATAATATAATATAATATAATATAAATTAGTAACATAATAACATTTATTGTTGTAAATTGCAGGTAAACTACAAAATACTGAACGAAAATCAGTCGTGGACCCAGCGGAGTATAGGAGAAACATGACTGTGGCAGACATTCTCGGTGCTGTGCAGAAAAGTGGGCACATGTTTGCTTTACTTGTGTCTGTTTTAGTTATGTCTGTTTTACACATGCCTGGTTTACTAATGTCTGTTTTACTCATGGCTGTGTTACTAATGTCTGTTCTACTAATGTCTGTTATACAAATTACTGGTTTACTAATGTTTGTTTTACTAATGTTTGTTTCACTAATGTCCTTTTTACTCATGACTATTTTACTAATGTTTGTTTTACGTAATATCTGCTTCACTAATGTCTATTTTACTCATGGCTGTTTTATTAATATTTGTTTTACTAATGTCTGTTTCGCTGGTCTAGAGATTACACGACTTTCTCTGTAATCTTGTATACTCTCGTAAGTAACGTGACGTGCGCGAGAATCGGTAGTGGTTCTCTCCGCGTCGGTAACTTACGGGGTATGTGAGCCGATCAGCAGTCGGAAGGGTACACGCCTTACCCTACTACGAGGAAATGCAACCTTAAGACTAAATGTCATGACAAGGCAGGCCAGGTCCTAAGCCTTGGACGGCAACTGGGCAAGGATCGAAGCTCTGACAGGTGGACAGTTAGAGCATTTATTTGCTAATCAAGGCAGCTTCTGCAGTTTGTCTTGTTCCAGACGTATTGGTGTTACCTATCCTCTAGAGCAGTGATTCCCAGTCTTTTTAAGCCGAGGGCCATATTTACTATTTTCGGTAGTTAAGCGGGCCACAACGTTATAAAATTATAAAAGTCGTGCAATAATATTCTTAACTTTCTTAACTTTCCTCACCAAAATTCTAAAACATTAAAGGTAGTCAGTGTCAGTACTATAGTCCGGTCATTTTTTGGTTTACAATCAAAAGTTCATTTAACAATAAATCTTAAATCAATTTCGAAAATCGCTATTAATGTAATTAATTTACAATTGTAACTGTTCTTCATAGCCATTTACTTAAGTTCAGATGCCAGTTTATCAATGTATGGACACAAATCTGTCGTGCCCGAAGTCATAAGAGAAGCTAGGTTAGTGTTGGTGAGTCTGGAGCGTTGCTTGTTTCTTTTTTTATAAAGATCATTGCGGAAAATGACTGCTCGCATCTATAAGTCGATCCAAAACTACAAATGTATCTCTTCGCGAATGAACGCAAGTGTTCAAATTGTTCGACAGGCAATAGTTGCCAGAATGAAATCATATGATCAGCTGAAGGTGAAGCAGGCAGCTCCAGAAATTTACATCTCAGTGCAGAATTGCATTTCAAGTCAATTATTTCGTGCTGAAGGTTTTGCTGTAATTGACAGAGCTTGGAATCAGGAAATAGGAACGGATTTATGAAGAGGGCAACATTATCCTCCTCTATTGTGAACTCTTGAAATCTCGACTGAAACGAGGCCTCGCGCGCCACTTTCTGACAGCTCGAGGGCCACAAGTGGCCCGCGGGCCGTGGTTTGGGAACCTCTGCTCTAGAGTAAACAAGACAGGTCGAGAGAGGGATCAGGCAGCATGGGCAACACATGGTCTCTAAATTCAGCCCAGGCTTTATGTTATGGAGAGGTATAACTCCATTTTACAAACTATCGGCTATGAAGACGGCAAGGTGCCTGACATCATCAATTATATTGACAACTAAAATACGTTTACCCGTTTATTGTCAATAATGAAGATACATACAATAGACTGCATAATGTCATGCCTGGCACATTTCGATGCATTTCGTCAGAAATCACACAATATAAACTAAAGCAAAGTGATGAGTCCTTCGAGCTGAAATATTGTATTTATGTTTAATTAATGACTGTGGGGTTTTTGAAAATATTGCCGTTCCAAGCTTTGTATTCACCCTGTGTGAAGTTCATGCAACATAAAAGGTAAATAAACTTGGAACAGCAATATTTTCAAAAACCCCACAGTCATTCAAAATACACCCTGTATATAACGCTCTATAGTACGCACTAGATGAAATACAGCGAATTATGGCAGGCATAAATTGTTCAAAACATTGTTTGTGCCTTCATGCTTGCTTGCTTGTGTTCGTTGGCTTGAGCTCCAACGCGAAGTCCTGTATGTCGGATGAAGACATCCTGTTGTCCAACATCAGTGTGATGTCATACAGGACCTGAGTTTTGCGTGAGTATCCGTTGTCCCATGTCTGGCTTATTGGTGTGCAGACTGGTGGTTCCTCGCCGTACAGAAGGACACTCTCCGACTTCGGAGGAATCGGCGATCCTACTGACGTTAGCCAGGACCCCGAAGGGACCTGTTGCCCAGGACGCTCGACGAGGACGCGTCAATAGGTCATGGCCAGTATATAACCCGGCCCTGGTGCCTTGGAAACACCTCTGCGTCTTGTGCCTTCATAATTCTAATTCACTAAAATACAACATTGTTTTGAATTATATGTTTATGTTTATAAACATGTTCTGCTGTATAGCAATGAATCTTGGAAATTGAGCAAACGAAGAACTTGGAGGCAGCAGAGATTTGGTGTCTGACACGAATGATTATCTTGGACTTGAAAGAGTAACTAACAACGATTGCCTGGAAGAGGCTAATGAAAATACAACATTATATGCAACGATAAGACAGAGACATCATCATCAGCTGGCGTAGGCGTTCATGGCTCTCCACAGATCTCGGTCTTTGGTTTTCTGGATCAACTCTGCTGCTGTTATTCCTCCGTGCCACCGTCTCAATCCATCCAGCATCATTTCTCTTGGTCTGCCTTTGCCTCTCTTCCCCTCGATCTTTCCAGTTGTCAAGGGGAAGAGAGGCAGAGGCAGACCAAGAGAAGACAGAGACAATCTCCTCTAATCGTGTTCGTCTTGTACTTTGCGGTGTCAAGAGGACACATAAACTGTGGGGGAGTGCCCGTGCTTTGTGCGACGCTTTCCGCGCTGAGGAAAGAGACCCAGCCATATGGGATAAAAACCCGGTGCAATGAAGTCGACCCTGTCAACTTTTAAGCGACTTTTTAAAGCGACATATACTGACGTGTACTGAACGACTAATTACGTGCCTTCAAGATACAGGAGTAGACGGAAAGGACATCAGACTTATTAGTAACTTGTACTGGGAACAAGTGGCGTCTATTAGATGCGGTAATAATTATTCGTCGCCTATAGAGATAAACAGAGGAGTACGGCAGGGATGTGTACTGACCACAAGCCTCTTCAACTTATACACAGCAATAATTTTTAAACAAGTTGAAATGCCTGGACTTAACATCAATGGAAGAATCATAAACAATCTTAGATATGCTGACGATACCGAGTTACTAGCAGAAAGCGAGCAAGAGTATCAAGAACTAGTGGAACAAGTAAACAGGCACAGTGCAGAATGTGGCTTAGATATTAACATCCCCCCCCCCCCCAAAAAAAAAAAAAAACTACGACAATTAGCAGTGAAAAGGAAAGGTCATCAATGAACATCACAGTAAACGGGCAGACACTAGAACAAGTAACAAGTTTCTCCTATCTTGGACATATAATAACAGATGCTGGCAGTAGTGAAATAGAAATCAAAAAGAGAATAGGAATGGCCAAAAATGCTTTCAACTTCATGAAATCATTAGTAACATCTAGAGATTAATAATGCATTAAAAATGAGAATTGTCAAATGCTGCGTATATTCAACGCTATTGTATGGCGCGGAAGCCTGGTCATTGAACAAGCAACAAGATAGTCGCATAGAAGCCCTGGAGATGTGGATATACAGACGAATAGGTCGTATTTCATGGAAACAAAAACAATCAAATGCAGAGGTCTTAGAAAAACTGGGAATGAAGAGAGAGTTGATAAAAGAAATAAAGAGGAGACAAGTGAAATATTTTGGCCACGTTAAAAGACATGATACTCTTATAAAAACCATACTGGAAGGCATGCGAGCAAGAGGCAGACAACGATGCAAGTGGGGGGATAACATCAAGAGATGAACGAACATCAGCCTGACAGAATGTACAGTCAAGACAAGAGACAGACAGTGTTGGGGATCCATTGCAGCCAACCTTCATTGCAGAGACGGCACCTGATTGATTGATTGATACTGTTAGGTGGTAATCTAGGTATCCATCCATCATGTGCCATGCCGGTAAGCGTGGGCGGTCATGTTCTGCCATCTCACTCGATCACCAGTGCCGTGGATCAGCTCCGTGTTTCTGTCTCGACCATGCCACAAGGCCAAGCCATCCAGGTACTTGCTTCTCGGTCTTCCCCTTGGTCTGTTCCCCTCGATCTTACCAGTTGTCACCAAATTCTCCAATCCATTTCTTCTCATAACATGCCCAAAAAATTTTGACTGTCTACGTATATGTGGCCAAAAAATTTAACCTGCTGTTTTTTGATGAAATCTAGCGCTCTTATAACCCCCACTTTAGTCCTAATTTCTTCATTTCTGATTTTTTCTCTTCTTGATACATTGAGTATTCTTCTCGGGAATCTCGTTTCTGTTGTTGTAATTTTTCTTTTCGCTTTTTCTGTCATTGTCCAGGTTTGGCATTGGTAGCATAGAGTTAGTAGGAAGATTGCGTTGTAGAGTGCTTTCTTAGTAATTATTGACACATGTTTGTTCTTTAGTATTGGTGTTATTTGTTCAATGAGTTGGTTTGCCTTATTACATCTATTTTCGATCTCGTCTACTGATTTGCCATTTGATGATATTATACTTCCTAGGTACTTGAAGCTCTTTACTTGATTCAGCAGATGTTCTTCTAGATGCATGTTTATTGTTTTTTTCTTCTTTGTTATAGTCATTAGCTCTGTTTTACTTATGCTTATTTTCATGTTATGTTCCATATACACTTCGTTCAGACTATTTATGTGGTCTTGTAATTTTGATTCTGATTTTGCTATTAATGCTTGATCGTCCACAAATAGGAGTTCTTTAATGGTATGATTACCCGTTGGTTCTTCTTCTGCGTTATGTTCTTTATGCCGTGATGGTACGATCTCTCTTTGGCTGGTTTCTTTACATGGGTTGTCTACATAGGCTATGAACAAGAGGGTGGGGGGGGGGGGGCCGCAGGACACAACCCAGTCATACTTCGGATCTCATGATTAACTGTTCTGAGTATCCCCCATTTGTTCTTATCGTGCATTCACTGTTGTTGTATAAGCTTCTACATAAGTTTGTTATTTGAGTACTCACTCCTTTTGTCCCATAGCTTGTTTATATCTACTCTATCAAATGCCTTTCCTTGGTCGACGAAGGCTTAGTAGAGTATTTTATTCAATTCGATTAATTTTTCTATTGTTTGTCTAAGAGCAAAGCTGGCATCTGTGCATCTTTGTATTTCATAAATCCAAGTTGCGTTTCGCTATCTGGGATTCTATTATAGGTCGAAGTCTTTTCTCTAGAAGTTTGCATAATATTTCCCCCCTGTGGCTCAAAGGGGAAGTGCCTCTCTTTTGCGTGAAGTCTCTTTTACTGCCTTTGTATTTCCGAATTGGGATAATTATGGCGTTTCCCCAGTCTCATGGTGTCTCTTGTTCTACCCAAACATGGTTAAATAGTCTATGTGCCATGCGTTTCTACTTCTCTTGCTGCTTTAACTATTTCATTTGGTATTTCGTCTTGTTCCGGTGATTTATTCAGCGCGGCTACTCTTATGGCTTCTATAATTTCTTCTTTCAGCGTGCCTGGTTCTAGTTCTTCAGTGGCATCTGTGTCAGTTTCTTGGATTCCTGTGTGTTCTTTGGTATTGGTGCCATGTGTCCAATGAGTTGATTTGCCTTACTACATCTATTTTCAATCTCGAATTCTTATTTTTCATTTGATGATACTATACTTCCTAAATATTTCAAGCTCTTTACTAGTGTCCGGAGGGTGTTCTTTTATATGAATCTTTGTTGTTGTTGTTGTTTGTTTGTTTTGTTTGTTTGTTTTTTGTTGTTTTTTTTTTTTGTTCTTTCTTCTTTGACTATAGTAATTACCTCTGTTTTACAGATGCCAGTTTTCATATTATGTTCCTTACACGACTGTTTATTTGAACTTGTAATTCTGCTTCTGATTTTGCTAATAGTGCTTGAGCATCCGCAAATAGGAGTTCTTTAATGGTGCGATTTGAATGAGGCAGTGGCTGGGTCTATCTGGGAGCCCATAACAATTGTTAAATTTGAACCCACCTCGATGTGGTTCGAACTCTTGTCCACCGGGCCGGCAGGCAAGTGTCTAGCCACTACGCCACTACTGCTCCTCTGAATATCAATTCACTAGGTTTAAGAGTTAAAACTCTCAATCTCCCTGAGATTTGGAAGCATGCCGACTTGCGTTAGAAAGAAAAGAAAGAAAGAAAAGAAAGAAAGAAAAACCGACTTGCGTTAGTTTCCATACAAATGTATGAGAGCAGGTCGTTCAGAAAGCGATGACAAACTACTGAACGTAAACAAACAGCCAAACAATTACGGGGTTGACTGCGACGTCCTGTATATGATATGCAACTAACTTTAACTCTAAGAGGACTCACAACCAACCAAACCACCCTCAAAATGTGTTCTTTTTTTTTATTGCAGAGAACATGAAGACATTTTTCAAGCAACTGGAAAGAAGACAGCGCCAATGTAAGAAAAAGTGCAAGCGGACAATTTTGGATAAAGCCATGAAAAAACTCAAAGTTCAAGAACTTGATTTGACCAAATCTTGTGATGTTTAGATTATAGTTCTTTGTATTTAACACTATATGTGTTAGTTGTTTACTTTGATTGTACCCTAATTTTAAACCTTTCCCTGATTATATTGTTTTGTGGTTGTTGTTATTGGTTTTTTTTTTTCAGACTGACGCAATCTGTTATTCTTTTGGGTTCTGTTAACAATTGTTTCTTTCAGAAATTCAAAACAATGTTTTCACGTTGGAAAATTTAATAATGAAGCACACACAATATATTGTATAATGTATTGCTTTCATATTTCGTTGTATCTTGTCAGGCGCATATTATAGAAGAGGATGAGGCACCTGCTATATACGCGGATAAACCTCACTTATGCAAATAAAAAGACATGGTAGTTTCTGTAAGACTGTTGTGCTGAAATTTAAACTTGAGACATTGTGCTGTGTCTCTTTCATTTGAAAGGATTCATTGCGCTACTTCAATACATGTTTCATTTGTTTTCTGCAGTATGTACCTGACGAGATACAGCGAAATATGCCAGGCAATAAATTGGGCAAGATATTGTTTGCGGTGGCGCTGTGGTTCAGGGGTGGTGAACGCATTTCTCAGTTCTCCGACATATCGGGTCGATGACTGTAACGTCCTGTAAAGAACAAGCGAACTATTTTGGACAATCTGAATGCCAATCAACGCAACAGACTTAAAAACGAAATTGTCCAGACTGTTCACAACCAACCAATTATCTCAGACGGTTCTCAAATAACTAATAATCCCAAACGGTTCACAACCAACCAATCATGCCACATGGTTCACAACCAACCAGTCATGCCAAACGGTTCACAACCAACCAGTCATCGCATTAGGTTCACAATCAATCAGTCATATTATTCGGTTCACAACTAACCAATCATTCAAGACGGTTGACAAGTAACAAATCATCGCATTCGGTTCACAACCAACTAATCACTAGACAATTCACGACCACCCCCCCCCCCCCCACCCCCACCCCAGAGGTTCACAATCACTCATTCACCTCAGACGATTCAATACCAACCAATCATCTCAAATTATTCACAACAAACCAATCAAACTGTTAAACGGAATAGGAGGAATAAATAACAGAGACTTGGACCATGGACAGTAGAAGTCCATTACTGTAAGCATCACTGGGGCAGTTGTTAAGTAGTGACTCATTTCTGCAGCTGCTGAGTAGTGATTATTAATCTCTGCAGCTGTTGAGTAGTGATTAATCTCTGCAGCTGTTGAGTAGTACTTAATCTCTGCAGCTGTTGAGTAGTGATTAATCTCTGCAGCTGTTGAGTAGTGAGTAATCTCTGCAGCTGTTGAGTAGTGACTCATTTCTGCAGCTGCTGAGTAGTGATTATTAATCTGTGCAGCTGGTGAGTAGTACTTAATCTCTGCAGCTGTTGAGTAGTGATTAATCTCTGCAGCTGTTGAGTAGTGACTCATCTCTGCAACTATTGAGTAATAATTAATCTCTGCAACTATTGCGTAATGATTAATCTCTGCAGCTGTTGAGTAGCGACTCTTATCGGCAGCTGTTGAGTAGTGACTAATCTCTGCAGCTGTTGAGTAGTGACTAATCTCTGCAGCTGTTGAGTAATGATTAATCTCTGCAGCTGTTGAGTAATGATTAATTTCTGCAGCTGTTGAGTAGTGACTAATCTCTGCAGCTGTTGAGTAGTGACTAATCTCTGCAGCTGTTGAGTAGTGACTCATTTCTGCAGCTGCTAAGTAGTGATTATTAATCTGTGCAGCTGGTGAGTAGTACTTAATCTCTGCAGCTGTTGAGTAGTGACTAATCTCTGCAGCTGTTGAGTAGTACTTAATCTCTGCAGCTGTTGAGTAGTGATTAATCTCTGCAGCTGTTGAGTAGTGAGTAATCTCTGCAGCTGTTGAGTAGTGACTCATCTCTGCAACTATTGAGTAATGATTAATCTCTGCAACTATTGAGTAATGATTAATCTCTGCAGCTGTTGAGTAGCGACTCTTATCGGCAGCTGTTGAGTAGTGACTAATCTCTGCAGCTGTTGAGTAAGGATTAATCCCTGCAGCTGTTGAGTAAAGATTAATTTCTGCAGCTGTTGAGTAGTGACTAATCTCTGCAGCTGTTGAGTAGTGACTCATTTCTGCAGCTGCTGAGTAGTGATTATTAATCTGTGCAGATGGTGAGTAGTACTTAATCTCTGCAGCTGTTGGGTAGTGACTAATCTCTGCAGCTGTTGAGTAATGATTAATCTCTGCAGCTGTTGAGTAGTGATTAATCTCTGCAGCTGTTGAGTAGTGAGTAATCTCTGCAGCTGTTGAGTAGTGACAAATCTCTGCAGCTGTTAAGTAATGATTAATCACTGTAGCAGTTGATTAGTGAGTAATCTCTGCAGCTGTTGAGTAGTGACTAATTTCTGCAGCTGTTGAATAGTGACTAATCTCTGCAGCTGTTGAGTAATGATTAATCTCTGCAGCTGTTGAGTAGTGACTAATCTCTGCAGTTGTTGAGTAGTGACTAATCTCTGCAGCTGTTGAGTAGTGACTAATCTCTGCAGCTGTTGAGTAGTGACTAATCTCTGCAGCTGTTGAGTAGTGACTCATCTCTGCAGCTGTTGATTAGTGAGTAATCTCTGCAGCTGTTGAGTAGTGACAAATCTCTACGGCTGTTGAGTAGTGACTAATCTCTGCAGCTGTTGAGTAGTCATTAATCTCTGCAGCTGTTGAGTAGTGACTAATCTCTGAAACTATTGAGTAATGATTAATCTATGCAGCTGTTGAGTAGTGACTCATCTCTGCAACTATTGAGTAATGATTAATTTCTGCAACAATTGAGTAATGATTAATCTCTGAAACTATTGAGTGATGATTAATCTATGCAGCTGTTGAGTAGCGACTCTTATCGGCAGCTGTTGAGTAGTGACTAATCTCTGCAGCTGTTGAGTAATGATTAATCTCTGCAGCTGTTGAGTAATGATTAATCTCTGCAGCTGTTGAGTAGTGACTAATCTCTGCAGCTGTTGAATAGTGACTAATCTCTGCAGCTGTTGAGTAATGATTAATCTCTGCAGCTGTTAAGTAGTGACTCATCTCTGCAGCTGTTGAGTAATGATTAATCTCTGCAGCTGTTGAGTAGTGACTAATCTCTGCAGTTGTTGAGTAGTGACAAATCTCTGCAGCTGTTGAGTAGTGAGTAATCTCTGCAGCTGTTGATTAGTGAGTAATCTCTGCAGCTGTTGAGTAGTGAGTAATCTCTGCAGCTGTTGAGTAGTGACAAATCTCTGCAGCTGTTGGGTGGTGACTCATCTCTGCAGCTGTTGAGTAGTGACTCATCTCTGCAGCTGTTGAGTAGTGACAAATCTCTGCAGCTGTTGAGTAATGATTAATCTCTGCAGCAGTTGATTAGTGAGTAATCTCTGCAGCTGTTGAGTAGTGACTAATCTCTGCAGCTGTTGAATAGTGACTAATCTCTGCAGCTGTTGAGTAGTGACTCATCTCTGCAGCTGATGTGACTCATCTCTCGCCTGCCGACCCAGTGCTCATGTTCAATTCGGCACCGAGGCTGATTTGTAAAGTTGACCCAGGTTCCCATGTCGACCCAGCCTTAATATGTTTACTGTTCATTTTACGCGTCCTAAAGCGCATTGGATATGCATAGCTAGACCCGGGTCGTTATTGACCTATCAGCACTCGTTGGTGGAGTGAAGTGGTCAGTCTCCCGCAGCCGTCTCTACTTCCCAAGGCATATCCTAGTACCCGTTTCAGGCTGGATCGCCACAGAAACCTAGGTCAGTTTTAACTGATTAAGTGCCATGGGATTATCAACAGCCTTAAGCGACTGTCCTAATCTGCGATGGGTTTATATATCGCTGAAATGTTGTCACTGCGTAATATACAACATGCCTGCTACCATATTAACAACTGTGACACACCCCAATTCCCCATTTTCCACCATCCATTTTTGTTTGGTCCAAATCTACTTTTTATTTGCCACTGAATCTGTTAAACGTTTGAGTTGAGCTGAGCTGAGCTATGAAATCGCTGCACACAGGACATTCCCACACCCGCTCCGTCGCTTCGTTTAACAGCCAGCGAAGAGTCATATTGCTAATGGTTCCAACTGCCATGTTCCTACTACCCTTTCAGTTTTAAAATTCGTTCAAAACCCCTGTTGATCCTCCACCAAATATGATCTCATGGCAGAGACTGTAAAAGTGTTAAACCCTGTCAGTAAGCTGAGACCAATTTGACAGAGTAAGAAACCAAACTACACAAACTACAAGTGAACAAGTATGAGACAAAATAAAATATGTATTAATTTCTTTATTCAGACTACTAAGAAGAAGTCGCTAACAAACAGAAAAGCACTAAGTACTGTGTTACACAAATTAAAAGTGTACTTACTAAGGTTATGCTTGACCAAATAGTCTGCCATGATAGCATTCAAAATTCCATTTTAATTATGATATAATTTCTAACAACGTTGAACACTGCAAATCAATTAGGTTGGTTAACGTGATCATTAGTAATCAATAATCAATCTAAAAATCTGTTATCCTGTTATTCATATTGCGTTTATATATATATATATATATATATATATATATATATATATATATATATATATATATATATATATATATATATATATATATATATATATATATATATATAGTGCTGATAAATTCAAAATGTGTACAACTTTTCAATAAATTAATAAATGAATTACATGTATTAGCATTTTACTTTAACGAAAAGAAGTAATTATTCACATTAAACCAAGACAATCAACATTCTTTGGAAACAGCAACGGGTAAACTGAATACACCAATCTTGTTTTTTAAATGGTTTTCAAAACTTGACACCATAGTACTCCAGACAAATACATAAATGCTCCAACTCCTTCAGCAAATGTCGTGATGTGTAGATGGAATACTTCATGACGACAAACAAATCGGAGAGCACAAGCAACAGAGGTGAACAAAGGGGAGAGGGGGGGGGGTAAATTTACCGATGATAGAGACTTTGTTTCGCTACATGGGAGAAAAGCAACATCTTCTTCATTAATGATTAGTATTAAGTGAGACACAAGAGTTTTAAAAAAAGTTACTTGCATATCCTTTACAGGACGTAGCAGTCAACCCCCAGCATATTTTGACTGTTTGTGATTTCTTGGCAAGTTTCCATCCATTATGTGCCATGCCGGTAAGCGTAGGCGGTCATGATTCCATTTCACTCGATCACCAGAGTCGTGGATCAGCTCAGTGTTCTTGTCTCGATCATGCCACGTGGTCAGTCATACAGGTATTTACTTCTCTGTCTTTCTCTTGCTCTCTTCCCCTCGATCTTGCCAGTTGTCATCAAGTTCTCCAATTTCTCACATGTCCAAAACATTTTGGTAAGTTTACGTTCAGTAGTCTGCATTGATCGACCAGATCAGCTAGTCACTTCCTGCAGCACCATTCTCTCCAGGCTTTGATGATTTATCTGTTCTTGCTCACTATACACGCGATCCCAATGGGCCCGACCACGTCAGCCTTATCATGTACCCCCACCCAGCGGTGCAGAGCCAGCCAATATGATAGGAATAATATGTGAAGGACACAGAGGGAGCTGTATGAGTATTGGGCACTTTGGGGAGTTGGTTGAAGTCTTATCCTCCATTTGTGGATACAGAAGAAGAAGAGACATGGGGCTATGAAAAAATATGATGATCAAATTCCAACAGCATGGACTTTGAGAAGACAGACCGGAGTTGTTGGAAAGTCGATGACCCACTCCACACGGTATGGACTATAGCATAAGAAACACGAGGCTGTGGACAGTTGACGACCAAGCCACGCGGCATGGACTGTAGGATAAGAAACATAAGGCTGTGGACAGTTGACGACCAAGCCACGCGGCATGGACTGTAGGATAAGAAACATAAGGCTGTGGACAGTTGACGACCAAGCCACGCGGCATGGACTGTAGGATAAGAAACATAAGGCTGTGGACAGTTGACGACCAAGCCACGCGGCATGGACTGTAGGATAAGAAACATAAGGCTGTGGACAAAGTGAAGCCCAACGCCACAAGGCTTGGGCTATAAGATCAGAAACACGAGGCTTTGGACAGTTGATCAATATCACATGTCATCGGTAATAAGATAAGAAACAAGAGGGTGTTGATAATCTGACTAATGGCTGTAATTAACAAGGTCGACTAGTTCCTGATCACAATATAGCATACAAGAGATAAATGGTTTCGTCGCCCTGCTATTGAGTGAGTGCGTGGTGCGACATTGTAAGCTGTGAAATTCGAGTGGAATGCTTTTACATCTGTCCATTGATCAATCGCTGGCTGTCACTGAATTGACTAGTTTGCCTTTTCGGTTCACGGGTGCATTTTTCAGGAGACTCCTGTGAGTCGTCGCTGGAGCTACGGAGTTCATGCTTTGTATGGCGCTTTCGGTGGGTCGCCCTACGGAAAGAGATCGAGCCATGTGGAATAAAATCTGGGTCAATGAAGTCTTTCTGATGAATGCCGATTCCATCGACGATGAACTGTATTTTTCGTAGAGCATTTTTGTGTTGGCATTCTGACGGCAGCATTATGCATAGTGTACCTGTGCACGCCGTTGGCTTGCCGAGACTCCTGTCTGTTCCACTTTTCACATTGGGCAGTGAGGAACATTTTATGTGATATTCACTGGCACAGGAACGGAGCATAATGGGGACGACCCGTTGCCGTGAACTATATAAGAGATAAACCTTAAGCCAAACATACGTTTACATTTATTGCAATCACGAAGAAGTCAGAAGCCTTAGAATGTGATCAGTATCAAACAATTTGCTTGCTAAAACACATTATAAAGTTCTTGCTGGGAATCATCATATCCACGTTTTTACTGTAGGATGAGAAACGTGAGGCTGGAGATAAAACGCCCATATGCATCACCTGTACAAGTTGTAGACAATGTAGATGATACACCTTATTTGGACACGTCATAAGAAGACGCAAACTAGAACGCATCATGACAACAGTAAAATGTGAGGGTAAAAGAGACAGCGGCAGACATAAATAGAAAATATTAGTCAGCCTTAAATCTTGACAAACCGAAACTGCATGGGAGCCAGGGCAGTCAGTCCCTCGGTTCCAATGGAAGTTTACGAGTATTTAAACTGCCGAGAGACATTCCCTCCAGGAATTCTCGTGTACAGTCTGTGGCGGCGATACCTCTTCCACGTCAGCACACCGAGAATACTAACAACTGAACAGATCACCAAGCAGGACAGAACAACAACCACAACAACTGTCCCACTTCCTTCGTCATCGTCGTCGTCTCCGATGTAGTTAGCTGCCAACTTGAGTCCGTTAGCGTCCGAGATATTTGAGTTGGTGTTTGAGGAGTTGTGGGCAAGACCTGAAGCGATTTCAGATTGAGGACTGCTCGTGTCCTCGACAATTTCTGCATTCGCGATCTCTTCGGGTGTCCCGTTTTCTTCATCGGCGTTGTTGGCGATCTCTTGAGAAATGGCAGCTTGTGTTGTAGTTTGGCCTTCGTTTTCTGCAGTAAACTCAGCTTCTTCAGTAGGAACAGCTGGCTCTTCATTAGGAACAGCGAGCTCTCCATTAGGAACAGTTGGCTCAACATTGGGAACAGCAGGCTCTTCAGTACGAACAGCGGCCTCTTCAGTACGTACAGCGGGCTCTGTAATATGTTCAGCACGTTCCGTTGTACGATCAATATGTCCTGTGGTGTGAACATCCTGTTTTGTAGTGTCCTCAACATGTCCTTTAGTTTGTCCAGCGTGTGTTGTAGAATGCCCAACATGTCCTGTAGTATGCGGAAGATGTGCTGTAGTGGCTATTGTCTGCCGTGTAGCGTGTTCAACAAGCACCTTCTTTTTCTGAAGCATCTCATTTAATGCTGATTTGAATTGGATCAGTGATTGAAAATTTAACGTATGGTTACTTGGTCGCTCATAAAATCCTACTGTATCATTACCAGATCTTCCTTGCAGATTATGTCCGTTATTTTCATGTTGTTGATGTCCTCTGGAATCAGTTCTAGATTGCGACCCACCCTGCGCAGAGTGAATGCTTTTTGTAGAGTTTATTAGTTCATTTATGCTATCTTTGACACGTTTTTTCATAGCTTTTTTGACTTGTTCATGTACAATTTCATGTATTTTTTTGTGAAAGTTACTGTGATTTCCCGCATTCTTCGTGTAGTTTTTGATCCATGTTGTGAAGTTGTATAAAATGTTGCTTGTTTCCTCTTTATCTTTCTTCGGAATGTCTGAAATGAAAAAAAACAAACACAATAAATAAAATATACAACAAATATAATAAATAAAACTTTAAACAAACATAATACATGAGACATTAAATAAACATAAAACATGAGACATTAAATAAGCATAATACATGAGACATTAAATAAACATAATACATAAGACATTAAATAAACATAATACATGAGACATTAAATAAACATAAAACATGAGACATTAAATAAGCATAATACATGAGACATTAAATAAACATAATACATAAGACATTAAACAAACATAATACATGAGACATTAAATAAACACAATACTTGAAACATTAAACAAACATAATACATGAGCCATTAAATAAACGTAGTGCATGAGACGTTAAATAAACATAATACATGCGACATTAAATAAACATACTAAAAAAAAAAAAATTGTTGCGTGTCCCTTACGGGACGTTGCAGTCAACACCAGCATTTTCAGCTGCTGTTGATGTACTAGGCAAGTGTTACGTTCAGTAGTTTGCCATTGCTTTCTGAACGACCGGCTCCTATACCTTTTTCGCAAAAAACCAGCACCGCCGTGTTTCGAACCCGGGTATACGGGCTCACAAACCGCGTTCGCAAGCCCTTAGCCACAGAGACCGGCAAACATACTACATGAGATATTAAATAAACATACTACAAAAAGCATTAAACAAACATGATATTAAAAGGACATAAAACAAACAGAATTAATAATGCAATAAACAATCATATTTAAAAAGACATTAAATAAATACAGTAAGTAAGAAGCGAAAGTTATATGGTTGTGTTTAGTGCAGGATATGTTGGCGTACGATACCACACTATCTAGTTTGAGAATGGAGGTAGAGGTAGTCACTGCGGCGTTCCTCTTGCTGGTTGGCAAAAGCAGACACATATCGGGATTGTAACGGACTCACAGAGCATGTCAAGACAGGCATGCCTCGTGCAGTGTGGCGTGCTTCAATTAAGAAATCATTTATAGGGAGCATCTCTTGCAGCTTTTCCCCAGGTATGATGGAGTGTTGGGAAATGAGCAGGTGGCTAGATTGGCTGGGTCTGCGCCGTTCTTTGTGGAACTGGTGCGCGATAAGGTAGATGTAGTCCATACCCTTTGGGATCTTGTGTATACTGTGGGATAACAGATAAATGATCATGACCTGGAGAGAATGGTGCATCTGGGAGTGATCAGAGAATCTGGCCGACATTCAGGACTCCGAGGAAAGGCCAGATAAACACATGATCAGACTGTAACTGGTACCATTAGTATTGGAACTCTTCGCTGGTTGTTGAAGATGAGGACGAAACGTGTATGGGAATGCCCCGAATGCTGTGACGTCGGGACTTAACCCAGCTCAACTCACTTCATCCCACATCAACTCACCTCACATCAACTCACCTTAACTCACCTCAACTCAACTCAGCTCAACTCGGTAAATAAGAAATTGTAGAATCCGACAACGGAGAGGTGGATGAAAGAAAGGAGGAGGACGTAGGAAACGAGGAAGGAAAAGAGGAAGAAGAAGAAAAAAGATGAAGTATAAGCAGAAGAAGAAGAAGAAGAAGAAGAAGAATATTATGTTTCTAATTATAATTCTTGCTGATCAGCATCGTCCGTAATATTTCCCCACATCCTTTTCTATCACGTATTGCTAGTTATTTTAAAAACAAACAAACAAAAAATGTTTCCCCATGCCAAAATGTCTAGTTAAATATAATATAAAATCAAGAAAAACAACGTTGAACTCGAGGCCTTTCCACAAGTGCCCAGTTCCCTTCTTCATTAGCCAAAGAAGTCGCAGACTGATTGAACGTTCATGTGCGTTTTCCTCTACGTGTTGAGTGTCGTCTAGACCCTCTAATCATCAATCGCTGCATCAGTCTCTTCAGATGTTAATCCTTTCGTTTGCTGCAATTTCAATCCCAGAGACCCTTCAAAACACCTGCCTTATCATAACATAGCATGCCGTCCAAAGGAGCAACAGCATCCAATCTATCATTCTGTTCATTTCTCTGCACACCGGCATGACCTGGGGATAAATATATATCGACTATGCGAGTACGTCGTGACAATAGAAATATTGGAAGGGAAAGAGAAGCAGCGGGAAACAAAAGAGAAGTTAAAGATCCGTATGACTTCATGGTTAGAGGAACATCGGTAGCAGAATTGATTGGCAGTACACGAGGCAGAAAGTTCTCCTAGTCTTCCCTTTCAGTTTTGAGATTCGTCCAACACCCCTAGCCGATTTCTCACCGAATATGATCTTATGACTGAGACCGTAAAGATGTAAAGCCAGGACAGTGAGCAGAGAGCAATCTGATATAATAAGAACAAACTATACAAACTACAACTGAAAAAGCAGGAGTCCAAATAAAATATGTATTCAATTCTTTATTCAAACTACTAATAAGAAGTCACTAACGAAAAAAGAGCACTAATGAAGATATACACTAGTTAAAAGTATACTTAGTAAAGTTATGTTTAACCAAATAGACTGCGATAACACCATTCAATATTTCACTTTAATTGTGATACAATTGCAAACAACATTGAGCACTGCAAATCAATTATGCTGATTAACGTGATCATTAGTAATTAATCTAACAATTTGTTATTTTGTTATTCTTATTGCGTAATATATACATAGATCGATATCGCGCTGTTTAACGTCAAAATTTATACAAATTTTCAATAAATGAATTAAATGTGTTAGCATTTTACTTTAACGAAAAGAAGTACAGTCAAACCTCTGTTTTCGTCGATAATCTGTCCGAAAACAATCGGCGAAACCCGAAACTAACAAAACCGAGGCAGTTATTTCCATATGAATCAATGTAAATCCAATTAATTCGTTCTAGACACTCCAAAATACATACCAAAAACACATTTTATAAAGAATAAATATAGTGTTTAATACTATTTTTCGGAACAAGATGTGTCCAGACTCGCACCTTCGCCATGCCTAGTAACACAATGGATGCCATTGCATCTCTTGAATTTTTCAAACCATAATCTGCTGGCCTTTAAATCACTAAGTACACTAGCATTCGTCTCAGTCATTTTCTTAACGATATCGGCATACACAAGTCTGATCTTTTCACCTATGATTGCCTCCGAAACAGAATCGTATCTAACTGTTTTTGATTTATCCAAATTAATAATAACTGTTCGACATTTTCAACTGTTTGCGATCTCTGTTTCGTTAGCACATTCACACCTTTCGCTACATTAGCCTTCTTTATTGCTTCCTTTTAGCCACAAAGGAACTTATCGTCCGCTGTGGTATTTTTTAAATGTTTTCCTTCGTCAGCTCGATCGTGTTCCTGACCTTTTTCTTCAAGGGCTGCTGGCTCTAGAAATTTTCTTTGGTCCCATGATGGAGCTAACGGGAAAGTAATGCTCACACAACGAGAAACAACGCCAATCTGAGCAGAAGAACGCGTGGGTCACTTTGTTTTCGCAAAATTAGCAACGAGGTCCCGTGGGTAAGCCAACGAAAACCGAATTAAAATTAAGTTGCATGGCCTTCACATAACGTAGCAGTCAACCCCAGCATTTTCGCTGTTCGTGATTCCTGGGCAAATTTTACGTTCAGTAGTTTGCCATTGCTTTCTGAACGACCGGCTTCTATACCTTTTTCGAAAAAAAAAAAAACCAGCACCGCTGTGTTTTGAACCCGGGTATACGGGCTCACAAACCTCGTTTGCAAGACCAAAGCCACAGAGACAGAAGCAACCGACGAAAACTGAGACAAACTTTTCGCGGAAAAATCGACGAAAACCGAATGCAACGAAAATCGAGCTTTGACTATAATTATTAATATAAAACCAAGACAATCAACATTCTTTGGAAACATCAACGGGTAA
Organism: Cepaea nemoralis; assembly: GCA_014155875.1. Taxonomy (NCBI): domain Eukaryota; kingdom Metazoa; phylum Mollusca; class Gastropoda; order Stylommatophora; family Helicidae; genus Cepaea; species Cepaea nemoralis. The sequence continues at coordinate 275,276 of JACEFZ010021516.1, forward strand.
ATTGAATACACCACTTGTTTTTTAATTGGTTTTCAAAAATTGACATGATAGCACTCCGGATAAATCCATAAATGCTCTTACTCCTTCAGCGAATGTCGTAATGTGTGGATGGAGCACTTCATAAATGCTCCTACTCCTTCAGCGAATGTGGTAATGTGTGGATGGAGCACTTCATACATGCTCCTCCTTCAGCGAGTGTGGTAATGTGTGGATGGAGTACTTCATAAATGCTCCTACTCCTTCAGCGAATGTGGTAATGTGTGGATGGAGCACTTCATAAATGCTCCTCCTTCAGCGAATGTGGTAATGTGTGGATGGAGTACTTCATAAATGATCCTACTCCTTCAGCGAGTGTGGTAATGTGTGGATGGAGTACTTCATAAATGCTCCTACTCCTTCAGCGAATGTGGTAATGTGTGGATGGAGTACTTCATAAATGCTCCTACTCCTTCAGCGAATGTGGTAATGTGTGGATGGAGTACTTCATGACGACATGCAAGTTGGAGAGTACAAACGATAGAGGTTAGGAGAGGGGTCGGGGGGGGGGGGGGGAGTTAGCTGATGCTAGATAATTTATATAGCTGCATGAAAAAACATCTTTTTCTTTAATGATTGATATTAAGCGAGACACAAGAGTCTTTAAAAAAATGTCAGTTGGATATCCTTTATAGGACGTAGCAGTCAACCCCCAGGATATTTTGTGATTTCTTGGCAAGTTTACGTTCAGTAGTTTGCCATTGATCGGCCAGATCCTCTCTTCACTCCCTGCAGTACCATTCTCTCCAGGACACGTGATGATCTTCTACTGATTCTTCTGCACTATAGACACGGTCCCAGTTTAGTTTAGTTTAGTTTAGTTTAGTTTTGTCGACGGATCAACATCACGGCACACGGGTGTAACCCATAAGTGCTCCGTTCTACTCCTAACTCAAGCCTGAGTCTGGAAAATCTCAGCTCAGTGCCCGAGCTCCGTAACACTGGCGAGGATCCTGAAATACTTTGGGTAGATTTTTAACTTGAAATTTTGCCCGGGCAGCGCCGTTAGGCTACTCTTTTTCGATTTCCAACTGCCAATAGGTGTTTTACGTGCGCAACAATACACACGGGCATTGAATCTCACTACCCAGAGACCAAGGGAAATTTTGTTACTAGAAGTCCAGCACTCGAGGCGGACACCAAACCTCGAGACCACTCAGCCCCAAAACACGATCCCAAAGGGGTCCTACCACGTCTGCCTTATCATGCACTAATACCTCTCCCCTCCCCCCAATCCTGGTGGTATAGACCCATCCATTTTGAGATGAATAATATGGGAATTGCGCGGAAGGTGCTGCATGAGATACAAAAGAATAGGGAACCTCGGGGAGTTGGTTGAACTCTTATGCTCCACTGGTGGTTAAAGGGAAGAAGAACATGACACGGCGTGGACTATACGATAAGCAACAAAAGGATGTGGACAAATTGACGACCAACATCACACGGCACAATTTATATCTATGAGGATGGTATTGGCCCTAATTATAACGTCTCTTCTGAGGTTGAACAGGGTAGAGCTGTTTGAAAAACAACACGCAGTGGACAGTTGACGACCAACGCCACACGGCATGGACTATAATATAAGAAACATGAGGCAGTGAACAGTTGACAACAATCGCTACACGTAATGGACTATCAGATAAGAAACAAGAGGACAAACTGACTAATAACTCCACTTGTATAGATTGTATAATGAGAAACAAGAGGCTGGCGATAAACATAACGACCAACACTTCAATACGCCACGTCATAATAAGATGCAAACAAGAACACATAATAACAACAGTAAAATGTTAGGGTAAGAGAGACAGCGGCAGGCATAAAGAGAAGATACTCATCGGCCTTAAATCTTGACGAATTAAAACTTCATGTGAGCCAGTGTAATCAGTCCCTCAGTTCCAATGGACGTTACGAGTATTTAAACTGCCGAGAGACATCCCCGCTAGGAATTCTCGTGTACAGCCTGTGGCGGCGATACCTCTTCCACGTCAGCACACCAAGAATACTAACAACTGAACAGATCACCAAGCAGGACAGAACAACAACCACAACAACTGTCCCACTTCCTTCGTCATCGTCGTCGTCTCCGATGTAGTTAGCTGCCAACTTGAGTCCGTTAGCGTCCGAGATATTTGAGTTGGTGTTTGAGGAGTTGTGGGCAAGACCTGAAGCGATTTCAGATTGAGGACTGCTCGTATCCTCGACAACTTCAGCACTCGCGACCTCTTCGGGTGTCTCGTTTTCTTCATCGGAGTTGTTGGCGATCTCTTGAGAAATAGCGGCTTGTGTTGTAGTTTGGCCTTCGTTTTCTGCAGTGAGCTCAGCGTCTTCAGTAGGAACAGCAGGCTCTCCATTAGGAACAGCAGGCTCTTCACTAGGAACAGCGGGCTTTTCATTCGGAACAGCGGGCTCTTCATTGGGAACAGCATGCCCTTCAGTAGTAACAGTGGACTCTTCATTAGGAACAACAGACTCTTCATTGGGCTCTTCATTGGGAACAGGGGGCTCTTCGTTGGGAACAGCGGGCTCTTCACTTGGAACAGCGGGCTCTTCACTGGGAATAGCGGGCTCTTCATTTGGAACAGCGGGCTCTTCATTGGGAACAGCGGGTTCTTCACTGGGAGCAGTGGGCTCTTCACTGGGAACAGCGGACTCTTCATTGGGAACAGGGGGCTCTTCGTTGGGAACAGCGGACTCTTCACTGGGAACAGCGGGCTCTTCATTTGGAACAGCGGGCTCTTCATTGGGAACAGCGGGTTCTTCACTGGGAGCAGTGGGCTCTTCACTGGGAACAGCGGGCTCTTCATTGGGAACAGGGGGCTCTTCGTTGGGAACAGCGGGCTCTTCACTTGGAACAGCGGGCTCTTCACTGGGAACAATGGGCTCTTCATTTGGAACAGCGGGCTCTTCATTTGGAACAGCGGGCTCTTCATTAGGAATAGCAGACTCTTTATTGGGTTCTTCATTAGGAACAGCGGGACTCTTCGTTGGGAACAGCGGGCTGTTCACTTGGAACAGCGGGCTGTTCACTAGGAACAGCGGGCTCTTCATTGGGAACAGCGGGCTCTTCATTGGGAACAGCGGGTTCTTCACTGGGAGCAGTGGGCTCTTCATTGGGAACATAGGGCTCTTCATTGGGAACAGTGGGCTCTTCAATAGGAACAGCAGGCTCTTCATTGGGAACAGCGGGCTCTTCACTTGGAATAGCGGGCTCCTCATTGGGAACTGCGGGTTCTTCAGTGGGAACTGCAGGCTGTTCATTAGGAACAGCAGGCTCTTCATTAAGAACTGCAGACTCTTCATTAGGAATAGCGGGCTCCTCATTGGGAACAGTGGGTCCTTCACTAGGAACAGCGAGCTCTTCATTGGGAACAGATGGCTCTTCATTGGGAACAGTGGGCTCTTGATTAGGAACAGTTGGCTCTTCACTGGAAACAGCGGGCTCTTCATTAGGAACAGCGGGTTCTTGTTTCGGAACAGCGTGATCATCAGTAGGAACAGCGGACTCTACATTAGTAACAGCGGGCCCTTCACTAGGAACAGCGGGCTCTTCACTAGGAACAGCAGGCTCTTCATTAGGAACTGCGGGCTCTTCATTGGGAGCAGCGGGCCCTTCAGTAGGAACAGCAGGCTCTTCTTTTGGAACAGTGGGCTCTTCAGAAGGAACAGCGAGCCCTTCAGTAGGAACAGCGGGCTCGTCATTGGGAACAGCGGGCTCTTCGTTAGGAACAGTTGAGGTTTGATTAGGAACCGCGGGCTCTTCATTGGGAGCAGTGGGCCCTTCAGTAGGAACAGCAGGCTCTTCATTGGGAACAGCGGGCTCTTCATTAGGAACAGCAGGCTCTTCAGTACGAACAGCGTGTACTTCAGTCTGCACGGCAGGCTCTGTAATGTATTTAGTCTGTTCCGTTGTGTCCTCAACATGTCCTGTAATTTGTCCGGCGTGTGTTGTAGAATGCTCAACCTGTCCTGTAGTCTGCGGAAGGCGTGTTGTGGTGGCTACTGCGTGCTTTGTGGTGTGCTCAACATGTCCTGTAGCGTCTTCACCAACTTCTGGTGCGCCAGTTTGAGCATGCGCAGCAGTCACTCGTGTTTCTTCAGCGCTCACTTGTGGCACAGCATCTGTAGTTCCCACCGGATGAGGATTAAACAGATCATACAATGCTTCTCTAACTTGCTTCCTGAACTGCAATCTCTTGGTTTACTATACTGATTCTTTTTCAGAAGCATCTCATTTAATGCTGATTGGAATTGGGTCAATGATTGAAAATTGAACGCACGGTTACTTGATGTTCCATGCAGATTTTGTCCAGCTTCAATCATTCTTCCCTTAGCATTCAGAAAACCCTCTTTTGCTGTCTGTACAGCTTTCACTTGGGATTTCAATGTTTCTGAAATACGGTTCTGAATTTCGCGACGAGCCGTAGCATTGGTGATATTATAGTTTTCCGTAGCTTCATTTACCTGCTCCTCAAGAATTACGTTGCTTTCATCTACATTTTCATCAATGTCGTTAGATCTGTCATCACGTTTTCTTAAACGGGACCCTTTCTTATCAGCTGACCCTTCTACAGCCTTCTTCACATCTTCTAGTTTGGCTATCACTTGGGCTTTCCTGTTTGCACTCCATGTGCTTCTGAACTTTGATTTCAGATCCTTAATCTTAAGAGCAAAATCACTCAACTGCGCATTCAAATGTGTCGCAGTGATCCGTTTCGCTTCTTTTAGTTTTGTCGTCCCTTTCTTTTTTTGGATTTGATTTGTCGCTCTCTCGGGGGCGATTTTCATTGTGTTGATTATTATGTCTGTTATTTTCATGATGATTATTGTTATTTTGGTGATGATTATTGTTATTTCTGTTATTCACATGAAGATTATTATTATGTCTGTCATTTTCTTGATTATTATTATGTCTCTTATTCCTCAGGATGATTATTGTTATGTCTGTTATTCTCGTGATGATTATTGTTTCGTCCGTTATTGTCATGCTGTTGATGTCCTCTGGAATCAGTTCTAGATTGCGTCCCACCCTGCGCAGCGTGGATGCGTTTGGTAGAGTTTATTAGTTCATTTAAGCGATCTTCGACTTGTTTTTCGACAGCTTTTTTGAATTGTTCATGTACAATTTCATGGATTTTTGGGTGCAAGTTACTGTGTTTTTTCTCGTTCTTCTTGTGGTTTTCGATCAATGTTTTGAAGTTGTCTAAAATCTTGCTTGCTTCCTCTTTGGCTTTCTTCTCAATGTCTGAAATGGAAAAACATACGCAACAAATAAGACATAAAACAATCATAATAAATAAGAATAAATGTTCAAAGAAATGTTTAAAAAATGAATATATTGACAATAAATGTTCAACCTGGATTAAATGTTATCTGTGATACGTTGGACATACCCTAACAGATTCCATAAAAATTATAGAACGTTTTTCACGAATTCTGCAGAGTAATGTATGATACGCCATGGCGAAAATAGAATTTAGCAAGATGAAAAACATTCTGACCAATAAAAAGATGTCAGCTGAAACGAGAAAAAGAGTGTTGAGGGGATACATAGAGCCTGTTATTTTGTATGGATATGAAACTTGGACAATGTGCAGTCAAGCTGGAAAAACATCTGATGGCTGCAGAAATGTGGTTTCTGAGGAAAATGCAAAGAATACCATGGACAGACAGAAAAACCAATGACCAAATATTACAGGAGACAAATGAAAATCGTAAATTGATTAGAGAAATCAGACGTAGACAGTCAAAATTTTTTGGACATGTTATGAGAAGAAATGGATTGGAGAACTTAATGACAACTGGCAAGATCGAAGGGAACAGACCAAGAGGAAGACCGAGAGGAAAATACCTGGATGGCTTGACCACATGGCATGGACGAGACAGGAACACTGAGCTGATCCACGACGCTGGTGATCGAGTGAAATGGCGAGTCCTGACCGCCCACGCTTTCCGGCATGGCACATGATTGATTGATTGAATGTATGATATGAATGACTGTGAAGATATGAATGAGATACTAGAACCAATGACAGCAGAGACAGAACCTGAACCCTCATTAGATGAAATAAAATTCCATGGGCAATAAAGAACCTGAATAATGATAAATCACCTGGATGTGATGAGATACCAGCAGAACTAATTAAAGCGGGACGAGAAGAAAGCATTCAAGCCTATCAAGCATTATGTGAACAGATATGGAAATATGGTATATGGCCAAAAGATTGGAAGAGAACTATCTTCATTCAAATACCAAACAAGGGCAACCTGAAATTATGCACCAACTATAGAACTGTTTCCCTGATCAGTCATGCAAGTAAAATACTACTAAATATTATAATGGGAAGATTTCGTAAGAAAATGGGAGACGAGTTTAATGTAGTTCAAGCTCAATTTAGACAAGGAATAGAGACAACAGATCACATGCGTTTAATAATACATAAGTGTAGAGAATTTAATGCAAACTTATTCTTATGTTTTGTGGATTATTCAAAGACATTTGACTGTGTTAAAAAAAAGTTAGTTGCATATCTTTTACAGGGCGTTGCAGTCAACACCAGCATTTTTTCTGCTGTGATATTGGAAAGTTTACGTTCAGTAGTTTGCCATTGCTTTCTGAACGACCGGCACCCATATCATTTCGTAATAAACTAACTCAACACGGTCTGCTGCCAAATCGCGAGCAGCTGTTTTTCGAAAGCGGATATGCGGGATCACGAACCGCGTCCGTAATATCTTTGCCACGGAGCCGGCATTTGACCGTGTACAACATAATAAACTTTGAGAAATCATGTAGTAGAACTCATAAAAATGATGTATCTAGACCAGTGGTTCTCAACCTTTTTTGGCCCATGCCCCCCCTCTTTACCGTATGTTCAGAACGTCATCCCTCCCCCCACCCTTCGATTGTCCTCCCTATAAATCCCCCCCCCCCCACCCTTCCACAGCATACATATATATGGAAGCTAAATTTAATAACACATACTAGAACAAGTCTAGACATCTACATAAAACGTGAATTGCGGGTCTACTTACGTTATAAAACGAATTTCATTAGGGCGAGAAGTACATAACTTAAGTATAGAGGGAAAAACAATATCTAGTAACTGGTTCTTGTATTAATGCGATCTTGAAATAATCTTAATTACCCCCCCCCCCCCCCGAAACCATAAATTCCACACACACCCCCCCCCCCCCTTCGGGGGGGGGGGGGGGGATTCCCCACCGTTTGAGAACCACTGATCTAGACCAACAAGTAGCGGTTAGAATAGATGGTGAGACATCAGACTGGTTAGATATCAAACTAGGAGGTCGCCAGAGCTGTGTGCTGTCCCCTTATTTGTTTAACCTGTACGCCGAAAATATAATGAGACATGTCAGAGATGATATAAACAGGGAGCAATTTGATGCCCTAAATATCGGCGGTCATGACATACCAGAGATTCGGTATGCTGATGATACAGTTTTACTATCCACATCACTGAATGGTATAGAAAACCTAATAACTTCAACCCAAAAGAATAGGGGAAGTCACAACTTATATCTTAACATAGCAAAAGCAAAGATAATGCATACAGATGCAACTAATATGGAGAAAGATATATATATTAATGAGGAAAAATTGGAGGCGGTGGACAATTTTGAATATCGTGGATCATTAATTACCAACACTTGTGACACGGTGAAAGAAATTTAAAACAAACTAATATCTATTGCTCTTTAAAAACTAAAACAACTGAATACATTGTGGAGAAGGACAGACAGAACTTCAAAAATGAGATTTTAAAGAGCATGTATCTTTCCTTTTGCAACATACGTCTGTGAGACTTGGACCCTTACTAAACAAGCTGAACAGCGCATAAATACCTTTGAATATAAATTTTATAGACGGATTCTAAGAATATCTTGTAGACATGCATTCATGCGACAAGAACTGAATATTGAAGAAGGTTGGCTAGTAAAGACGATAAAATAAAGAAATCTGAAATAGTTTGGTCACTTGGAAAGTCATGAAAGTTTGGCGAGAACAATCATGGAGGGGTATATACCCGGGAATAGAGGAAGAGGACTGCCAAAGAGAAGAAGGCTGCAGGATGTGGCAGGTGATCTCCAGATGGGTGTATTGAACAATTCGCTTATGATCGAGAAATTCTCCGGAAAGATTTTTTGGGAGCGAAGTTCTGCAAGGGATACGCTCCTGAAATATGAATGAATACATAAGATTTCAAGCAAATGTAATAAATAAAATATTAAGAAAACATCAAATAAGACATTAAAGAAACATAATAAATAAGAACAATGGTTATATTGATGGTGTTTAGTGCAGGAGAGATTGGCGTACGATATCTAAGTGAGACTGGAGGTGGAGGCAGTTACTGCGGCGTTCCCCTGACTGGTTGATAAACAGCACACACAAGTGGATCCTCTGGTTTGCTGCACTTTCGAGACAATCTCAGAGACCCTTCACCACAAATGCTTTATCATATAACACACCGGAGCAACAACAGCCAGTCTATCAACCTGTTCATTGCTTTGCACACCAGCATGTCCTGGGTATTCATATACTCCGACTACCCGAGTACGCCGTGACCATGGAAATGTTGAAAGGGAAAAAGAAGCGGCGGGATTCAAGCGAGACGATGATGGACAGTTTGACATCATGGCATGGAGGAACATCGGTAGCAGACATTATTGGCAGTACCCGAGACAGAAGACCGTCGACAGACATGATCATCAACGTCATCCGGCGTGCACTATAATAGGGGTGACTAGTTGGTCATGCGTCGAAGTGCACTTATTCCTGCAGCGAAGCTCTGTCGTCATTTGAACGTGACAGGTTTGAAGCCAGATCGGTAACTATAGCTGTCAATTATTTATATTGTATAGTACGTCCTCTAGTCTCTATTTCATTATCTTACTTCTGTGAGCGCCAAACATTGCTTGTATGTTTATTTATGAACTGTCTTTGTGGCCTCAAAGGGTTCCCCCAATTGATACTTGTATTTAAGTATAATATCAAGGAGCGTTCATCATCATCATGTGCCATGCCGATAAGCGTGGGCGGTCATGTTTCGCCATCTCACACGATCACTAACGTCCGGTATCGGCTCTGTGTTCTTTTCTTGACCATGTCACGTAGCCAAACCATCCAGATATTTATTTCTCTGCCTTCCCCTTGTTCTTTTTTAATTCAATCTTGCCAATTGTCACCAAGTTCTATAGTTTATTAAGAAGCATTACCGTAAATCTTTACACAACCATTTCTATACTGTGTACAGCGTATTGTGGTAAATAATAACAGTGATAAGAGATTGTCACAGATAGTGTCAGAAAATTGGAACTTGTACAATCATAACACACCAGGCAACAAAGTAATAAAACGTCTGAGACACACACAAATAGCTACAATATAGCACAGCTTATTTCAAATGTAAACACACATTGTATTCATTACTGACTCAAAGAGTATGCTAAGTAGGGCGGAGAAAGGAACGTTTGGCGTGGAATGGCTATCCTCGCTTCAGAGATCACAGATTGTGAGAATTGTATGTTTGTTTTTTTACCTGGCCAAGTGGGAGTGCGGAGAAATGAACTTGCTGATAGGCTGGCAGGGAATGCACCTCTTGGTGGTAGATTATCTATGGGCAAAGGAGAGGTGGTCGAACGCCTATGGGACCAGTTGGAGAAGGCGGGGGAACAGACTAAGAACCCGTATGTGAAAAGAATGATATTCTGGGGGATCAGCAGGGATTCTGGTAGGATCTCACAACTGAGAGGGAAGACCAGGAGAAGGTTCAATAAGATAGCTGTGGGAACGATTATTAGTATGACTCTTCGCTGGTTGTTGAACAAGGGGACGGAATGCGTATGGGAATGTCCTGAGTGTAATGATGTCGGTTCTTAGCTCAACTCAGCCCAACTCAACTCAACTCAAATGTATGCCTTGTGATCACCATCATCAAGTGCTACAACCGCACCGAAGCTGGATTTTGTGAGCCTCCAATACTCTCTTTCCAGCGCCTTCTCGTGTTCTGGTACCAGCTTTTTCGGGCCCGTATTTTGATATTGTACACCTGGAGAACGCTTGCCTACCGACTCCGTGGTCATGTGTTCGAATGTCCATTAATTCCGATTTATTAAACTGATCGAACGATTGAACGAATGAACGAACGAACTTTGTTTTCAACATCTAGACAGATTAACAATGCATTAAAATGATAATTGTCTAATGTTATGTATATTCAACATTACTATATGGCGCGGAAACTGGACAATGAACAAGCAATTAGAAAGTCGCATAGAGGCCCTGGAAATGCGAATATACAGAAGAATATGTCGTATTTCATGGAAACAAAAACAATCAAATACAGAAGTTGTAGAAAAAATGGGAATGAAAAGAGAGCTGGTGAAAGAAGAAAAAAAAAGAAGCAAGTGAAATGTGTCGGCCACTTTAAAAGGCAAAACACTCGTATAAACACCATACTGGAGGGCAAGGTTGAGGGCAAGCGAGCAAGAGGTAGTCAACGATACAAGTCGGAAGATAACATCAAGAGATTAATGAACATTAATCTGACAGAATGTATAGTCAGGGCGAGAGACAGTGTTAGAGATCCATTTCAGCCAACTTTTATCGGGGAGATGACACCTGATTGATTGATTGATTGATTGATTGATTGATTGATTGATTTGCGCGATGCTATTGGCAGGTGGTTTGCCGTTCTACGAAGAGAGGCCAGGCCAGATAGGGTGACAACTCGATGCAACGATGCTGAACTTCTGGCCTTTAACCCTTTAGGTTAGCCTTTATGCTACCGCCTTCCGAACGCCGTTCAGTTGGACTAAAACGTTGACTCCTCGTTCAGAAAGCAATAGCAAATTACTGACTTTAAAATTGCCTAGTAATTCACTAACAGTCCATATGAGCAGGGGTGATTGCAACGTCCTGTAAAGAACAGACAATTTCTTGTAGATGAAAAAGTTCATAAAACGAATACTCACCAGCGTGAATGGCTCGACCAATGTGTGTTTCTTGTTCATGCTTAGCGGAGGGTCGTCCTTGAGATAATGCCAAAGTGCACACCAGTATCAAGGTTAAGGACAAAGCAAGGCGGGCAGAAGCCATTGGGCAAGTTCTATCTCTTCCGTGTAATCTTCAGATAAATAACGTGAATTTTATAATTATTGACATAATTAGACAACATGGAGGCAATGTAAGGTCTTCTTCTTCTTCTTATTCTGTGAATGTTTAGTCTGGAACAGACCATGAGTCTTTTATCCTCATTGTAGAGCCCGATTAAGATATTTTGAGGCCCTAGGCTCTAGCAGCCGGTCTCTCTGGCTGAGGGGTTAAAACACTTTCTCCGTAATCCCGTTTGTCATGCAGAGTCTCGTAGCGGGAGCGAGCTGGGAGCGGTTCGTCCCCCGCTGGTGACTTGCGGGACACTGAGCCGGCCGCTCAGAAAGCAATGGCAAACTACTGAGCGTAATCTTGCCAAGAAATTAACAGACAGCTGAAAGATGCTGCTGTTGACAGCGATGTCCTGTAAAGGATATGCGAATAAAAAAAAATAAGAAAAAAGGCTCTAACAGCCGCCGTCTGTGGTGAAGGGCTAAAGAACGCAATTCACAATCCTTCACATCGCTATTGATAACAGATGCAGACGATTTGGAACCACGTCGTCGTGTGTTTATTTTTACCAATGATATGAGCGTCAGTCGTTCAGAAAGCCATGGCAAACTACTGAACGTAAGCTGTTCTTGTCAATCGCAAACAGCTAAAACATGCCTGAGCTGATTGCGACATACAACTAACACACTAATTTGTGCCTCTCTCTCTCTCTCTCTCTCTCTCTCTCTCTCTCTCTCTCTCTCTCTCTCTCTCTCTCTCTTTCTCTCTCTCTCTCTCTCTCTCTCTCTCTCTCTATATATATATATATATATATATATATATATATATATATATATATATATATATATATATATATATATATATATATATATATATATATATATATATATATATGACTGGCACCTTGCCGTCTTAGCAGACGACAGTCTGTTACATTCTGCCCTCATAAAAATAAGGCATAACTACAACCCATGGCGGTAGCGTATGTGACTAATCAGACCAATTCACGCTGTAAATGTTCGTCCGCAATGGATGCACGTTAACATTTGGTAACTTCCACCATCACGCACCATCTTATGTCTCACACGCTCATTGTGTGACCTATCTGCAATCATTTTCTCCTTTGTCTTTATTCTATTTCTAAACTTTGTCCTCCATGCAACACGATCAGAGGCTTACACACATTTTGTACCGCAGAAGAAGAGGCTGACGCTATGCCCTTTGGTATTCTCCAGTCGTGTATCCCCATAATGTGTCCTTTCCATCTAAGTCTACAATATAAACTACGCCGTAATGCAGTGGATAGCCTGCCGGCCAAATTGTCATGTGTTCAAATAGTCATGCAGAATTTGTTGTATTTTTCTAAAATGGGCACCAACAGACAGACACCCAGTGTACAATTGACCACATGACCTATCGAGCGCCATATTAGTCTACGAAAATATGACGTCAGCACAATATACATAAACGTTCTCACTATTAGTGAAAGGGTACTTTAATTCCATATGCGGGGGCTTCAAATGAAAACCTTAAAAGTATGATAGAAATTACACTGACTATGCCATTGTCTTGCAATATGTCAATATTGTTGCTATGAATGTCAAGAGTGTTTAGCACGTGACATCACAGTGTGGATAAGTGATGATAGCCGCCCAACATTTTGACACGCACCAAAGTAGGGAAGCGTTCTGTTATCCGTATTTAATTTAAAAAAAAAAAAAAAAAAGTAAATTCAGTGAAGGGTGAAACCTATAGAAATTCATTGGCGAATGATGGTCCAGTATGGGAGGCATGCCTGTCAGTCCAGCAAGTGTATGAATCGAGTTGGAGTAGGAAGTTTCAAAACTTTTCGGTTCGATGAAGAGGTACAGCAGGTAGTGCACGAGTGGTTATACACGCGACCAAGAGAACATTATTCTATAGGAATCCAAGCACTTTATCGGCGCTAGAGGACTTGTATTGAACAAAGTGGTGACTACATAGAAAAATGATATATTTGTCTTAACTTTTTGTTAGAATATATTCACACACACACACACACACACACACACACACACACACACACACACGCACGCACGCACACACACGCGCACACACAAAACTTTTAAGGTTTTCATTTGAAGCTCCCTCGTATATCTAATTTAAAATATAACCAATAATAAACTCAACAATATACCTTCATACATACATAGACATATACGAGCATTCGTAGACATACATAGACATATACGAGCATTCGTAGACATACATAGACATATACGAGCATTCGTAGACATACATAGACATATACGAGCATTCGTAGACATACATAGACATATACGAGCATTCGTAGACATACATAGACATATACGAGCATTCGTAGACATACATACACATATACGAGCATTCGTAGACATACATAGACATATACGAGCATCGTAGACATACATAGACATATACGAGCATTCGTAGACATACATAGACATATACGAGCATTCGTAGACATACATACACATATACGAGCATTCGTAGACATACATACACATATACGAGCATTCGTAGACATACATACATACACATATACGAGCATTCGTAGACATACATACACATATACGAGCATTCGTAGACATACATAGACATATACGAGCATTCGTAGACATACATAGACATATACGAGCATTCGTAGACATACATAGACATATACGAGCATTCGTAGACATACATAGACATATACGAGCATTCGTAGACATACATAGACATATACGAGCATTCGTAGACATACATAGACATATACGAGCATTCGTAGACATACATAGACATATACGAGCATTCGTAGACATACATAGACATATACGAGCATTCGTAGACATACATACACATATACGAGCATTCGTAGACATACATACACATATACGAGCATTCGTAGACATACATACATACACATATACGAGCATTCGTAGACATACATACACATATACGAGCATTCGTAGACATACATACACATATACGAGCATACGTAGACATACATACATACACATATACGAGCATTCGTAGACATACATACACATATACGAGCATTCGTAGACATACATACACATATACGAGCATACGTAGACATACATACACATATACGAGCATTCGTAGACATACATAGACATATACGAGCATACGTAGACATACATACACATATACGAGCATTCGTAGACATACATACACATATACGAGCATTCGTAGACATACATAGACATATACGAGCATACGTAGACATACATACACATATACGAGCATTCGTAGACATACATAGACATATACGAGCATACGTAGACATACATACACATATACGAGCATTCGTAGACATACATACACATATACGAGCATTCGTAGACATACATACACATATACGAGCATTCGTAGACATACATACACATATACGAGCATACGTAGACATACATACACATATACGAGCATTCGTAGACATACATAGACATATACGAGCATACGTAGACATACATACACATATACGAGCATTCGTAGACATACATACACATATACGAGCATCGTAGACATACATAGACATATACGAGCATACGTAGACATACATACACATATACGAGCATACGTAGACATACATACACATATACGAGCATTCGTAGACATACATAGACATATACGAGCATACGTAGACATACATACACATATACGAGCATACGTAGACATACATACACATATACGAGCATTCGTAGACATACATACACATATACGAGCATTCGTAGACATACATACACATATACGAGCATTCGTAGACATACATACATAGACATATACGAGCATTCGTAGACATACATACATACACATATACGAGCATTCGTAGACATACATACATAGACATATACGAGCATTCGTAGACATACATACACATATACGAGCATTCGTAGACATACATACATACACATATACGAGCATTCGTAGACATACATACATACACATATACGAGCATTCGTAGACATACATACATACACATATACGAGCATTCGTAGACATACATACATACACATATACGAGCATTCGTAGACATACATACATACACATATACGAGCATTCGTAGACATACATACACATATACGAGCATTCGTAGACATACATACACATATACGAGCATTCGTAGACATACATACACATATACGAGCATTCGTAGACATACATAGACATATACGAGCCATACGTAGACATACATTACACATATACGAGCATTCGTAGACATACATACACATATACGAAGCATTCGTAGACATACATAGACATATACGAGCATACGTAGACATACATACACATATACGAGCATTCGTTAGACATACATAGACATATACGAGCATACGTAGACATACATACACATATACGAGCATTCGTAGACATACATACACATATACGAGCATTCGTAGACATACATACACATATACGAGCATTCGTAGACATACATACACATATACGAGCATACGTAGACATACATACACATATACGAGCATTCGTAGACATACATAGACATATACGAGCATACGTAGACATACATACACATATACGAGCATTCGTAGACATACATACACATATACGAGCATTCGTAGACATACATAGACATATACGAGCATACGTAGACATACATACACATATACGAGCATACGTAGACATACATACACATATACGAGCATACGTAGACATACATACACATATACGAGCATTCGTAGACATACATACACATATACGAGCATACGTAGACATACATACACATATACGAGCATTCGTAGACATACATACACATATACGAGCATTCGTAGACATACATACACATATACGAGCATACGTAGACATACATACATAGACATATACGAGCATTCGTAGACATACATACATACACATATACGAGCATTACGTAGACATACATACATACACATAACGAGCATTCGTAGACATACATACATACACATATACGAGCATACGTAGACATACATACATACACATATACGAGCATACGTAGACATACATACATACACATATACGAGCATTCGTAGACATTACATACATACACATATACGAGCATACGTAGACATACATACATACACATATACGAGCATTCGTAGACATACATACATACACATATACGAGCATACGTAGACATACATACATACACATATACGAGCATACGTAGACATACATACATACACATATACGAGCATACGTAGACATACATACACATATACGAGCATACGTAGACATACATACATACACATATACGAGCATTCGTAGACATACATACATACACACTATACTGAGCATACGTAGACATACATACATACACATATACGAGCATACGTAGACATACATACACATATACGAGCATACGTAGACATACATACATACACATATACGAGCATTCGTAGACATACATACATACACATATACGAGCATCGTAGACATACATACATACAAATATACGAGCATACGTAGACATACATACATAACACATATACGAGCATACGTAGACATACATACATACACATATACGAGCATACGTAGACATACATACATACACATATACGAGCATACGTAGACATACATACATACACATATACGAGCATACGTAGACATACATACATACACATATACGAGCATTCGTAGACATACATACACATATACGAGCATACGTAGACATACATACACATATACGAGCATACGTAGACATACATACATACACATATACGAGCATTCGTAGACATACATACATACACATATACGAGCATTCGTAGACATACATACATACACATATACGAGCATACGTAGACATACATACATACACATATACGAGCATACGTAGACATACATACAAGCGCATACAAACGCCAACAAGCACACAAACACACGCCCCGCTGTTTCCAGGGCTGCTGGCGTGAAAGGGGGAACTCTCCGATACAGTTCCCGCTAAGATTGTACTGTTGGTACCGGAAAGGTAGGAACGTCCCTATTCAATCTCACTCTGATAGATGCACGTCCAAGTCGGGGCGGAGACCATCTGGGCTCTAGTGTGTTGGACTTCGAGTTCACATGCAACCAGCCAATTCTCGAACCAGCCCACGCACGAACCAGCCAACTCACGAACCAGCCGACTCACGAACCAGCCGACTCACGAACCAGCCAACTCACGAACCAGCCTACTCATGAACCAGCCAACTCACGAACCAGCCAACTCACGAACCAGCCAACTCACGAACCAGCATACTCATGAACCAGCCAACTCATTAACCAGCCAACCAACGAACCAGCCAGCTTATGAATCAGCCAACTCATGAACCAACCAACTTATGAACCAGACAACTCACGAACCAGCCAACTCTTGAACCAGCAAACTCATGAACCAGCCAACTCTTGAACCAGCTAACTCATGAACCAGCGAACTTATGAACCAGGCAACTCATGAACCAGCCAACTTATGAACCAGGCAACTCATGAACCAGCCGACTCATGAACCGACCAACTTATGAACCAGGCAACGAACGAACGAACGAACTTTATTTTCAAAGGTTAACAAATTGGGCACGTCTTCCATTCGGCCCTTCCAGTCACTCATCTTTCGTTCATCAATAGTGCATAATACATTCACATAGGAAAAAAAAACATTGTCAAATGAATGTTGTAAACATAACGCATATTACCATGTTATGAGACACATCCCCCACCCACCCACCCATCCCCATCCACCAACACATACCCAACACACATACCCCACCAAACCACACACACACCCAGGAACACATACATGCCCCACCTATCCACCCATCCCCCACCCACACATCCCACACCCACACACACACCCCACCTACACAATCTCCCCACCCACACACACATCTCCCACCCACCACACATCCCCTACCACACACCCCCCACCACACATTCCCCACGAACACATCCCCCACCCACACACACACCCACACACACATACCCAGGCACACATACATGCACGAGCCCACCAATCACCCACCCACACATCCCCCACTTACGCACATCTCCCCACCAACACATACACATCCTCCACCCATCCAATAACTCACTAACACTCACCCACATATCCTCCATCATACACCCACAGACACCCAACCACCCAGCCAAACACACATCCTCCAACCACACATCCTCCACCCACACACACACATATCCCCGCCAACCCACACATATCGCAACTCACGAACCAGCCAACTCTTGAACCAGCCAACTCATGATCCACCCACTCATGAACCAGCCAATTCATGAACCAGCCAACTCATGAACCAGCCAACGCATAAACCAGCCAACTCATGAACCACCCACCTCATGAACCACCCATCTCACGAACCAGCCAACGCAAGTGAGTTAGTCAACTCATTAACCAGTTAACTCATGAAACAGCCAACTCACGCGCCAGCCAACCCAGGAAACAGCCAACCCACGAACTAACCAACTCACGAAACAGCCAACCCACGAAGCAAGTAACTCACAAACCAGCCATATAACGAAACAGCCAGCCCATTAACCAGCCATATAACGAAACAGCTAACCCACGAACCAGCCATATAACAAAACAGCCAACACTGAACCAGGCAACTCACGAAACAGCCAACGCACTAACCAGCCATATAACGAAACAACCAACCCACAAACCGGCCAACCAACTACCCTTTAAAGGAATCAACCAGCCAAGCAACCAATCAGCTAACAAAACTACCAACGTACCAATACATCAACCAAACAATCAATCAAAAAACGAGCTGGCATAGCAACCATACTATTAATCAACTAATTAACCATATAACCAACGTAACATACAACCAAACAAACACCGAATCCACCAAACAATCAATAGAACAACCAACCAAACAATCAATTAATCATCCACCTAAACAACCGACCAACCACACAACCGACAAAACACCCAAACAACCAAATAATCAACCAAACAACCAACCAAACAATCAACCAAACAATCAACTAAACAATCAACCAAATAACCAACCAAACAACCAACAAACCAAACAACAACAAAAACACCCAACCAACTAAACAACAAACCAAACAACCAATCAAACACTCAACCAAACAACAAACCAAACAACCAACCAATCAAACAATCAATCAACCAACCACTCAAACAACCAATCAAACAATCAATCAAACAACCACCCAAACAATCAACGAACCATCCAAACAACCAACTGACCAAGCAACCAGCCTACCAAAAAACCAACGTACCAAACAGTCAACCAAACCACCTAACAACCAGTATAGCTAGTAATCAACCAACGATCCAACCAAACAACCAACCGAACTATTAATAAATCACCGTACGTACCTAGCAATCAACCAGCTACAAGTCTAGAAATAGTTTATTCACAAGATTAATATCTACACATCAACACCCCGAACAGTCCAATTAACAACTAACTAAAATGTACAAGCCTAGGCATAGTTACACACCGAACAGTCCAATTAACAATTAACCAAAAAGTGCAAGTCTAGAAATAGTTTACGTACAATATTCATATCTCCACATCAACACACCGAACAGTCTAATTAACAAGCAACATACAATAAACACACTTACTAAATCCGAAGTCACGTCAAACTGAAGTACAATGTTCTATTTCTCGACTGTTACAACTATTAAGGCAGTTCTAGTTTTTGCACCAACTTCGGATAAGTTTGAAAACTGAACCAAAAATTCGTTACGTTTTCTTTAAAAGTGGCGACGAAGTACTTTGACAGCAGCGGTCTTTCTCATTTACGTAACCGTCAGGTAGAATTCGTGTGCCCTATCTCTGTAAAGGATAAGGGATACTGCGTTCAACGATTCTTGCTATTGTACTAAATAACAATTGGTTAAAAATTAGAAGAGCGTAATGACCGTAACCGTTTCAAAACGGTTAATTAGAAGTCCTTGTTTTTGTCACATAGATCATCTGCAGTCTTCCTGGCTGCTCCATGTATCATCGTCATCATCATCATCTTCCACTTTTGCCATCAAGCGTGGCAGGAAGGAATAATTGATACTCCAGCGCCCGATGGGTGCCACTGTATAGTGACACTCCGTGTGATTGTACAATGTCCTTGTTGTCGTCAATCCATTTTCTTCTCGGGCGTCCTCTTGTTCTCGTAGGACTCGTGTTTTAGTTTCATTAGCTTCTTTCAGTCTCTTTCAAAGTTAGTTACTTTGGCAGTCCAAGGAATTCGCAACATTCGTTTTAGGAACCACATCTCTGTTGCTTCCAAGTTCTTCCTAATTTGTTCATTTACATTCCAAGAATCACTGCCATACAGCAAATTAGTTTCTGTATAGCACTTTAGAACATTTCACGGTACCTCTTAGCAAGGGTGACCTGAGGGAGGAAGTCTATTTTGTTTTAACTCTACGCTCGTTGGAGATTTGAACACATGACAACGGACAGGCAAGCAAACGTACAAACCTCTGCGCCACATCAGCTCTATACAACACATTGCATCATAAAGGCCGGCCCAGTGCACCCACACGTGTATGGACTAGGCTTAAGTTCAAAGCGAGCGAAGAGGCACACACACACACATACACACACACACACACACACACACACACACACACACACACACACTGACAACGACTATTACAGTATTCATTCATTCATTCATTCATTCATTCAGTAGCATGTCCTCTGCAGAACCTCGCTCTCATAACAACCTTCCGGAAAACTTCTCGACCATAAGCAAGATGTCCCGCGTCCGATACACCCATCTGGAGATCATCTGCCACATCCTGCACCCATATTCTCTTTGGCATTCCTCTTCCTCTCTTCCCATATTGTTCTCTCCATACATTCATGACGTTTCAAGTGACCAAAATATTTCAATTGTCTTTGTTTCATCGTCTTTAATAGCCGACCTTCTTCAATATTCAGCTCTTGAAGTATTGATGCATTTGTTCTTTTCTGTATCCAAGATATTCTTAGAATATTAAGAGCAGAATTCATCCATCCATCATGTGCCATGCCGATAAGCGTGGGCGGTCATGTTTTGCCATCTCAATTGGTCACCAGAGTCGTGAATCAGCTCCATATTTCTGTCTCGACCATGCCACGTGGCCAAACCATCAAGGTATTTACTTCTCGGTCTTCCACTTGTTCTCTTCCCTTCGATCTTGCCAGTTTTCCCCATGTTCTCCAATTCATTTCTTCTCATGTATATTCAAATACATGTTTGCGCTGTTCAGCTTGTTTAATAAGTGTCCAGGTCTCATAGTCCTATATTACAATGGGAAAAGATGCATGCTCTTAATAATCTATTATTTTTTTGGT
Source organism: Cepaea nemoralis (assembly GCA_014155875.1). NCBI lineage: Eukaryota > Metazoa > Mollusca > Gastropoda > Stylommatophora > Helicidae > Cepaea > Cepaea nemoralis. Next base: position 296,762 of record JACEFZ010021516.1, read on the forward strand.
AGTTCTATCTGTCCCAGTTCACAATTTATTCAGTTGTTTTAGTCTTTGAAGAGCAATAGATATTCGTCTTGTAATGTCTCTGATTGTGTCACTACTGTTGGTAATCAATGACCCAAGATATTCGAAATTTTCCACCACCTCCAATTTTTCCTCATTAAAATCTTTCTCCACAGTAGTTTTATGTTATTGCAGTATTTTGTTGTTGTTGCGTATCCTTTACGGGACGTTGCAGTCAACACCAGCATTTTCAGCTGCTGTTGGTGTACTAGGCAAGTGTTACGTTCAGTAGTTTGCCATTGCTTTCTAAACGACCGGCTCCTATACCTTTTTCGAAAAAAAAACTAGCACAGCTGTGTTTCGAACCCGGGTATACGGGCTCACAAACCGCGTTCGCAAGCCCTTAGCCACAGAGAACGGCTATTGCAGTATGATTGCAGTATAGACAGGAATAATTCGGTTGCTGTGATTAACGTCTCAATTGAATAATTAACCTAACCGGCATTCTTTTCAAAATCGTACGACATGAAAAAAATAAACTGTTTTTTCTAAGATGACTCACTTTATCGTGATCCATGGCATAAGCAACGAGATAGGAAGCCTGTGCCTCAGCATTCATTCATTGTGTTAGATGCGGTATGGAACTCTTTTGTCACGCTGTGAATAACCTATGGCAATTTCAAGCCAGAAATATGCGCCCACCAAAGTATATTTGCTGTTCTTTAGCTCTGGGTTCATGGCTGTAGTATTTTGTGAAGGTTTTTCAGTTGCCCCGGCTCTGTGACGAAGGTGTCAAGGACTAAATTCGTTATCCCCCATACCCCGTTTGAAACGTTGAAAGCAGACTGCCTTGCATTGATTTTCATACAATGGTATGAGTACTGATCATTCAGAAAACAATGGCAAACTAATGAACGTAAACTTGCCACTCGATCCATCCATCCATCATGTGCCGTGCCGATAAGCGTGGGCGGTCATGTTCTGCTATCTCACTCGATCACCAGAGTCGTGGGTCAGCTCAGTGTCCCTGTCTAGACCATCCCAGGCAGCCAAGTCATCCAGGTATTTACTTCTCGGTCTTCCCCTTGGTCTCTTCCCTTCGATCTTGCTAGTCGTCACCAAGTTCTCCAACTCATTTCTTCTCATAACATGCCCAAAATTTTTTTGACTGTCTACGTCTAATGGCTCGAATCAGTTTACGATCTTCATTTGTTTCTTGAAGGACTTGTTCATTGGTTTTACTATCTGTTAATGGTATTCTTTGCATTTTCCACAGAAATCACACGCCCACAGCCATCAGCTGTTTTTCAGCTTGACTGCTCATTGTCCACACTTCACATCCATACAAAAGTACAGGTTCTATGTAGCACTTCAACACTCTTTTTCTCGTTTCAATTGATATCTTTTTATTGGTCAGTATGTTTTTCATCTTGCAAAAGGCTACCTTCGCAATGGCAATTCTTGTTCTAATCTCTTCAAGGCATCTCCCATCAGATGTTATGACTGTGCCGAGATAACTGTATCGATTCACTTGCTTAAGAATATGCCCATTTACTCGTATATCACATTGTGGTATTTCCTTCTTCCCAGTGACGACCATAATCTGTGTCTTCTTAATATTCAATTCTAACCCTAGTTGTTCACTGTGTGCAACAACCGCATCTACTAAATTTTGCAGGTCCTGTTCATTGTCTGCAATCAAGACTGTATCATCTGCATATCTAATGTTATTGATGTATCGTCCCCCAATGTTGATTCCTTCCATATCTTCTATATTTCTGAAAATATTTTCACTGTACAGGGAAAAAAAGATCTGGAGACATTACACATCCCTGTCTCACACCTCTTTTAATAGGCTGATATTGACCTACATCGTTATCAATTCTGATGGCAGCTTGTTGTTTCCAATATATGTTTTTTACAAGTCTAAGGTCTTTTCCATCAATTTGTAGATCTTCAAGCATCCTTATCATGTCGACATGTCTCACTTTATCGAAAGCCTTTGTGTAGTCAATAAAGCAAAGATATAGATCTTTGTTTACTTCTACATAACGTTCAATTACTGTTCTCAATATATACACAGCATTTACTGTGCCCTTGCCTTCTACAAACCCATATTGTTCTTCTCCTATTTCGGGTTGTATTTTCTTCCTAACTCTTTGCATGATAATTCTCAGGAGAATATCTTCGTGATATGGCTCATTTTACTAATTGTTCGATGTTGATCGCATTCCTAGGCTCCTGATTTCTTCGGGATTGCAATAAATATAGAATCACATAATTCAGGAGGTATATCTCCAGTATCGTATATTGCGTTCGGCAGTCTGGTGACTTGGTCTATTCTATATTCTTCTAAGACATTGATCATTTCTATTGTGATGTTATCTGTACCCGGGGTCTTGCAAGTTTTCATATGGTTAAGAGCATTCTGAACTTCCATCTTCAAAATTTATGGTTTTTCATTATTATTCCGATGATCATATTGTTCTTCTCTTGTATCATCATGAAGGTCTTTCACATAACCTGACCACGCATGTAAAATCTGATCTTTTTCTATTATGATCTTGCAATCATTGTTTTTAGGCAACCCGTTGATGTGTGTACTCTGTTTATAGTGATGTCATTAATTCTTTTGTGCATTAATTTGGTATTCTGGTGTTGTATTGGTTTTTAATTTCCTTGCAATTTTCCTCAAGCCTTGTTTCTTTTGCCTCTTTGCATAGCTTCCTAATTTTCCTGTGAATCTCTTCATATTTTCCTTGTTATTTTTGTTATTTCTTCTTACTTCCATGAGTTTTAAGGTGTCTTCCGTCATCCATTTCTTGCGTCCTATTATCTTTATTTTGATCACAAACAGCCAGAAATTGTGGAGTTAACTGCGACATCATGTAAAGGATATGCGACTAATTAACTTTTAGTTGAGCTTCCACTGATAGGGTCATCCTGATAAGAATATATATTTCCTTGATCAGGTTTTATTTTTCTTCTTCTGAGTTCGTCCGGAATGTTTTAGACTTAATTGGGTTGTGTCCGTTTACAGCTAGAGCTGAGATATTTGCAACTTTCAACAGACACATCCGACTTTTTCATGCATTTGTTGACAGAGTTACCTTCCTGGAAGATCCGGGTTTTAACAAGTAGAGGGTTAAACGACGTAAAATTGACTTTATTGCAACGGATTTTAACCCATATGGCTCGGTCTCTTTCGGCGTGCTGAAAGCATCGCATCAAAGCACGAACTCCAAGGCTCCAGCGGCGACTTCCAGGACTATCCGACAAAGAAAACAGTAATCGTGAATCCATTGACGGAGTCCATATTTGAACCCACAGCAAGCGGCTTCACTACGCCACAGAGATTCAGGTGCTTACATGCACGATATGCACTGTGCTTTCGCATCATTCTCTCCAGGCCATGATGGCATATGTGTTCATCCACCCAAAACACAAAATCCCAAAAAGCCCTGGCCACGTCGGCTTTTTCTATCATCACTATTGATCCAGCCTATCTTTCTATTTCGAAAACTCTCTCGATGAAATCCATGAATGATGTTATGTATATTATGATTCTGATACTGTTCCCAACTGTGAGAGAGATGTGGTTCCTTGGCCGAATGTTGCTAATTCCTTGAACTGCTCTGTAACTAACAGCGACTGCATGAAAGAGGCTAATGAAACAACATTATATACAACAATAAGAAAGAGACAAATATCTTTCTTTTACCATGTGATGAGAAGCGAGGCATTAGAGAATATCGTGACAACTGTAAATATCCAGGAGAAGAAGAGGCGGAGGCACACCAAGAGAAATGATTCTGGATGTATTGAGACGGTGGCATGGAGGACTACCATCAGCAGAGTTGATCCAGAACACCAAAGGCCGAGGTCTGTGGAGAGACATGAACACTTGATGATGATGATGATGATGATGATGATGATGATGATGATGATGGTGATGATGATGATGATGATGATGATGATGATGATGATGATATGTATACCTTAGTAAGAAAACCGTAAACTGATTTGACAAATTAGACACGGGCATATTTTTCTGGAGAACTAAACTGGAAGAAAAAAATTGGAGAACTTGGTGACAACTGGCAAGATTGAGGCGAAAAGAACTAGAAGAAGACAGAGAGGTTAATATCTGGACGACGTGGCCACTTGACATAACCGAGACAAAAACACAGTGGATCCACGAATCTGATGATCGTGTGAGATAACGAAACATAACCGGCCAAGTGATGATGATGATGTTTTCCCGCAGATATCAAGTTCCAGTTCCTTTCTCGCATACCCCGGTGGTTTATAAGTTTGGAGAGGGAAGCAAGAGCTCTGTCACCCATCCACCGTTTTTACTGTTCTTAGATGCCGAGACGCGAAAAACCTCACTTTAATAGATGCAAGCCGTTTTCAGACAACGCGAAAACCAAATCATCAGATTAAAGGTAAAAACTAACTTGAACTTAAACCTCAGTCTTTCGGTAAATTTTCCAACCAACCAGCCAACCAACCAACCAATCAACCAACCAACCAACCAACCAACCAACCAACCAACAAACCAACCAACCAACCAACCAACCAATCAACCTACCAACCAACCAACCAAACAATTAATCAATCAACCTACCAACCAACAAACACACCGAACAATCAACTAACCAAGCAACCAACCGAACAATCAACTAACTAAGCAACCAACCGAACAATCAGTTAACCTAGCAACTAATCGAACACTTAACTAACCTAAGCAACCAACCCGAACAATCAACTAACTAAGTAATCAATCAATCAAACTACCAACCAGTCAATTAACCACAACCAACTAATCAAGCAAATAATGAACGAACGAACAAACGAACGAACTAACCAACCAACCAAACAACCTAGAAACGAACAAAGAAATCTTCCTACCAGCAAATAATCCAATGAACGAATCAACCAACCAACGAACGATCGAATGAACCAATCAATCAATCAATCAACCAAACTACCAACGTAACAAACATCTAACGAACCCACTGAACCATCCAACACACCAATGAACGAACTACCAATCAACCAACAAACAAATCTAACTTATCAACAAACCAAAAAACAAAGCAATCAACCAACAAAGTAACTAACCAGTTAACGAGCCAACGAACTAACAAACCAATCAACCAATCAACCAACCAGCCAATCAACCTACCAACTCTAGAATAGTGATTCATTAGGCACTGCTCCGTGTACAATTATATATTTCTTTAATATTTCTTCTCATTGAAAAAACCGAATTGCCGAAGTCCCGAGTTAGTTCTATTCCAAAATGGCGGACAAACGGGAGTCGGGTAAGTTAGCACCAGTAACTGCGTCGTTTTTCACATCTTGAGGCGTAGTTCTGGGTACATGGTGCTAGACCCATATTTTCATAGACCAGTCGGCACTCCATGGGTGTTGTCTATATCCCACTGGTCGCTGTTACTTCCCAAACATTTTATGGTACTCATTTTCGGCTGGGTCGAACCGGCAACCCAACCAAGTCAATCTTACAATTTAATTTGTTTTTAAAAGTTAGTTGAACGGAACCCCAGAAATCCAGCAACTAATTCAGGATAATGCTCGCCCGGGGTGATGTGATTATCTACACAGATGGTTCGGTGTTGAGAAGTAGTAGAACTTCTACTAGAAGTGCCTGGGGGTTCTTGGCAAAGGCTAATGGCTAATCACAACGGTCAACGTTTGGTGCAGGAGAGCCTGGCATATCATATGATACAAACAACATCTAGCTTAAGAATGGAGGTGGAGGCAGTCAGTGCAGCTTTCCGCTGGATGTAGAATATTATACACACACACACATCGTGATTGTAACTGACTCAGAAAGCATGCTGAGTAGGGTGAGGACAGGCACGCTTCATGCAGAGTGGCTTGCTTCGCTTCGGAAGTCATGGGTGGCAAACATCATCTGGATCTTTTCTCCGGGGCATGCTGGTGTGCTGGGGAATTAATAGGCAGACAGATTGGCTGGCTCTGCAAAACTTGGTGGAGTATTGATGCATGATAAGGCAGACATGGTTGCGGCCTTGTGGGAGCACGTGTACACCTCGGAGGAGCAAATGGATCACCATGGTCTGGCAAGAATGCGACAGCGAGGAGTGACGAGGGGATCTGGCCGATGCTCAACGCTTAGAGGAAAGGCGAGACGCACATATAATCAGATTGCTACTGGTACTATTGGGATTGTAACTCTTCGCTGGCTTCTGAGGATGAGGACGGAACGCTTATGGGAATGCCCCAAATGCCGTGATGTCGGTTCCTAAATCAATCAATCAATCAATCATGAACGGAATGTTCCAGTCAGCCCCAGTATTGTTTTATGGTGTTTGTGATCTCTTGGCCAATTTACGTTCAGTAGTTTACCATTGCTTTAGGAACGACCGGCACCTGTACCCTTTCGTAAAAAAACCAACGCAAGGCGGTCTCAATAAATAATCCAATTATAAAAATTCAATGAAAGATTTAATTAAGTCAATTTCAATTACTAATTGACTTAAATAAAATTATTGAATTTTAAATTTAAAACCTCAGTAGATTAACACTGCTACACATGTGATTGTTATAAGTATGTTATAACCATTGTATTTGCTTTTCTTTCTCTGCCTAAGAATAAGATGTCTAATTCGAGATGAAGAACATTAACCAGCTCAGTTTGGAGAGTAAATTAAGTCCGTTATAAGTTAGTTAGTTGCATATCCTTTACAGAACGTTGCAGTCAACCCCAGCATGCTTTTATCAGTTTGCGATTTCTCGGCAAGTTTTACGTTCAGTAGTTTCCTATTGCTTGCTGAATGACCGGCAATCATAGTTTATACCATTGTATGAAACAAGCGCAAGGCTGTCTGCGTTCCAATTCATCTGTAGCTGAGGTTTCAGATGCAGTAAGTGGGAGTATGGATTGTGTTCATAACCCCTTTGCCACAGCACCGGCTGTGTATATAATATAACGATACCGATAAGAATAATGTCTGCAGCAGGATATAACAATATAACATGAAAACTGTTAGGTATGTTTGGCTCCTACAAGAGAGAGAGAAAGAGAGAGAGAGAGGTAACAAACACAGTATACATATCTAACGACAAATTCAAACCCGGAGAATGGAAATCATAGTGGAGGGATGAATCGGAAAAAGCAAGAATAATTAAAAACAATAATAATACTAAAATAACGTAAATAATGCAGATATGTAAAATAAGCTAAACCACAAAATAACAAATCCAGTGTTTCAATCTCTGCGATCTTCTTCAGGATCAGCACGAGATCTAAACAAAACAAAAATGAAATTAGTAAATAAGAACACAAACAAAGAAAAGTATAAATAAGAAGTACTAATGCTAATGCCCGTCAGCATCCTTTATTTATACTTTTCTGTGTGTTGTTTTTATTTACTAATTTCATCCAAAATCTATAATCATAAGAGACATCATCATATACACAGAGGTAGAAAAAACACTAAATATAATTCAGGAGCCATAGTTAATTAACAAGAAATTCTTGAAAATCTGTCATCAGTGCGTATAAAAGATGGGCAGCAGTTACGTGTATTGGATGAAGCAGCCAGGCGGCGCAGACAACGTAAAGCCTTAGAGGCACTGGAGCAAGACAACTTCTCTGATGACCCTCATGCTGATCTGAAAATGAGTAAGAAAGCACCAAAGTTTGAGGAAGTGATGGATACTACATCGTCTGGTGAGTAATCTGTTTCTTGTCACTACTGCTGATCTACTTTTCATCTACTTTTCATTCTTCTTCTTCTTCTTCTTCTTCTTCTTCTTCTTCTTCTTCTTCTTCTTCTTCTTCTTCTTCTTCTTCTTCTTCTTCTTCTTACCTCCTTTTTTCTCCACTTCTTTTTCTTCTTCGTCTTCTTCTTTCTTCCTCTATTTCTTCTTCTCCTTCTCTTTATCACCTTCGTCTGCTTCTACTACTGCTGCTCACCTCTTCCTCTTCTTTTTCTTCTTCTGTCTTCTTCTGCTCCTACTCCGAAATCCTCTTCTTTCCCCTCCATCTTTGTCTTTGCTTTCAGTGAGAGGGTAAGAAAAGACACTTTGTAAGATTTCTGGTATGTGTTTCATAAAAAGGACCCATATACACACCTTGGTGGTTATGATCTCAAGTTTCACGACGGTAGGCAGAATATTTCTTTCATGACTCAATGGCTGTGGTCCCTGGCCAGTTTGGGCACTGCCAGGAAGGAAAGCATCGGCAAACTACCTTCTTAAAGTTGTCTACTTTGTCATGATTCGCCTAATTACAGATCATCACAAGAAAAGAACAGGAACACTGAAATTAGCAACATGGAATGTTCGGACGTTAAGCGACGACGAAAGAGATGACGGAAATATAGATAACATTAAACAAGAAATGGAAAAAGAGAAGATTAATATATTAGGGATGTGTGAACTTTAGAAGAATATTGAATAGATCAAGTCACCAGACTGCTGAACACAATATATGATACTGGAGATATTCTTCTTCTCCTTCTTCTTCTTCTTCTTCTTCTTCTTCTTCTTCTTCTTCTTCTTCTTCTTCTTCTTCTTCTTCTTCTTCTTCTTCTTCTGCTTCTTCTTCTTCTTCAGCATTCCGAGCCATTGAGGTTCTTTGCTGCAGATACAAGCCATCTCCATTTGTCTCTCTGGTGGACCTTCTCTTGCCAGTCGTTGATTCTAAGTGCTTGTAGATCTGTATGTATATGATCTCTCCACCGTCTTCTTGGTCTACCTCGTGGTCTACGGTCATTTATTTCTTGAGTAAGCAAGGTTTGTTTCCCTATTATCTTCCATTCTTTCTATATGCCCCAGCCATTGCAGCCTATTAGCCTTCATGATACCAGTGATTAGCGGGGACTTAAACAGATCATAAATGTCTTTGTTGCTTCTTCTTTTCCACTCTCCACTTTGTGTATCCCTAATGGGCCCAAAGATGCGTCTTAAGACTTTATTCTCAAAGGTTTGTAACAAGGCTCCGTCTCTTTTCGTTGTACTCAAGGTTTCAGAGCCATACAGCATAACTGGTCTGATCATTGTTTTGTATATTGTGAGTTTGGTGTTACGAGATAGCGCCTTTGATTTTAGTAGATGTTGTAGTGCATAGTATATCTTATTTCCAGAATTGATTCTAGTTTGTATTTCTTCCCTTATGATGTTGGAGCAGTTGACGATTGTACCCAGGTATTTGTATGTTTCCGTTCTTTTAATGGTCATATTATCTATTTGTATGTGGCCAGAGTTTTTAGCCATTCCTTCTCTTGAAATTACCATATATTACAGATACTGGAGATATACCTCATGAATTATATAATTTTATATTTATTGCAATCCCAAAGAAATCAGGAGCCTTGGAATGTGATTAACGTCAAACAATTAGTATAATGAGTCACTTCATAAAGATTTTGCTAAGAATTACCATGCTAAGCAATGGTACAGTAAATGCTGTGAACAGTAATTGAACGCTCTATATCTTTGCTTTATTGACTACACAAAGGCTTTCGATAGAGTAAGACATGTCAACATGGTAGATATGCTTGCAGATCTACAAATTGATGGGAAAGACATTAGACTTATAAAAAACATCATCATCAAGTGCCCTGCCAGCTGGCGTAGGTGTTCATGGCTCTCCACAGATCTCGGTCTTTGGTGTTCTGGATCAACTCTGCTGATGATACTCCCCCATGCCACCGCCTCAATCCGTCCAGCATCATTTCTCTTGGTCTGCCTCTGCCCCTCTTCCCCTCGATCTTTCCAATCGTCACGATGTTCTCCAATGCCTCTCTTCTCATCACATGACCAAAGAAAGCTGTTTGTCTCTTTCTTAGTGTTCTTGTTTCATTAGCCTCTTTCAGGCAATCGTTGTTAGTTACTCTGGCAGTCCAAGGAATTCGCAACATTCATCTTAAAAACCACATCTCTGTTGCTTCTAAGTTCTTTCTAATTTGTTCATTTAATAACATATAAAAAACATATATTGGAAATAACAAGCTGCCATAAGGATTGATAATGAAGTGGGACAATATCAGCCTATTAAGAGAGGTGTGAGAAAGGGATGTGTAATGTCTCCAGATCTGTTTTCCCTATACAGTGAAAATATTTTCAGAAATGTAGAAGATATGAATGGAATCATCATTGGAGGACGAAACATCAATAATATTAGATATGCAGATGATACAGTATTGATTACAGTCAATGAGCAGGATCTGCAACATTTATTAGATGCGGTTGTTGCACACAGTGAACAACTGGGGTTAGAATTAAATTGTAAAATGACACAGATTATGGTCGTCACTAGGAAGAAAGAAATACCACAATGTAATATACAAGTAAATGGGAATATTCTTCAACAAGTGAATCGGTACAATTATCTCAGAACAGTCATAGCATCTGATGGGAGATGCCTTGAAGAGATTAGAACAAGAATTGCCATGGCGAAAGTAGCCTTTAGCAAGATGACAAATATCCTGACCAATAAAAAGATGTCAATTGCAACGAGAAAAAGAGTGCTGAGTTGTTACATAGAACCTGTACTGTTGTATAGATGTGAAGCTTGGACAATGAGCAAACAAGCTGAAAAACATCTGATGGCTGTGGAAATGTGGTTTCTGAGGAGAATGCAAAGAATACCATGGACAGATAGAAAAACCAATGACCAAGTCCTACAAGAAACAAGTGAAAATTGTACATTAATTAGAGAAATTAGACGCAGACACTCAACAGTTTGTGGACATGTTATGAGAAGAAATAAATCTGAGAACTTGGTGACAACTGGAAAGATTGAGGGGAAGAGAACAAGAGGAAGACAAAAGTAAATACCTGGATGGCTTGGCCACGTGACATGGTCGAGACAGGAAAACTGAGCTGATCCACCACTCTGGTGATCGAGTGACATGGCGAATCATGACCACCCATACTTACCGGCATGGCACATGATGGATGGATACACACCTTAAAATGCATTGGGCATACACTGTTAGATCCATATTTATATAGACCAGTCGGCACTCGGTTGGTGACATGGTCAGTGTCATGTTGGCTGCCTTTATTTCCCAAGATATGTCCAGGGACCAAGTATAGGCAAGTATGACCTAGGAACCCAGATCAATTTAAAAATCTGTTGCAATGTGGATTTGAACTCTTGACCGCCGGGTTGGCAGGCTGTGTCTCCCTGGTATGTGTATCATACATTGTAGTATCCACAGTCTCAGAATATCGAATCAAATGGCGGAGGTGGCAATCTCTTGCTTTGTTTCCAGCAGGCCTCAGTGCTAAAGCGCTTCAAAGGATGCTGGCTGGTGATAATCTTATTACATGACCAAACCATCAAAGTTGCTGTTTTATCATATAGTCTGACATGGCCATTACCACATGCTTCCTGATTAAATCACTTCTGCTTTATTCAAATGTTTAATTTGTTTATTGTCTGTTGTTTGGCCACAGGAAGTCGCTGTAACACAAGGGCTAGCATGCTTGCATGGGGTTCCTGTGTTGGAATCCCCAAGGAGGCAAATTTGTATAAATTGATCTAAGCTCCCAGGTCGACCCAATGTAAAATGGGCATCAGGTAGTGCCCCTCCCCGCAGCCCCTACACAGTATACATAAAAATGGAAGCTAAATTTAATAACACATACTAGAACAAGTCTAGACGTCTACATAAAACGTGATTTGCGGGTCTACTTGCGTTATAAAACAAATATCAGAAGAGCGAGAAGTACAGAAATGTAAAGTATGGAGGGAAAAACAATATCAAGTAATCGGTTCTTGTATTATCTCGATCTTGAAATAATCTTTTCTCTTCCCCCCCCCCCCCCCCCCCCCCCCCCCCCCCCCCCCCCGGGGGGGGGGGGGGACGACTTCCCCACCAATTGAGAACCACTGGTAAGGCTCAAGGTCTGTAAAGGGGTCCTTGACCTTACTTACTGACATGATGGTGATAAAATATGGTAATTACTGTGGAATGAGTTGATGTATCTCATGTGGTGGACTTCCACTTCCTACAGTTTCAGGTTTGAAGAAGAAGCGGAAGTCCAGGGGAGACTTCAAGCTCAGGTACAGGAAGAGCTTTGCTGCCTTGCTGGAGGAAGTGGTAAGCACATTTGTTTCTTATTTTTCTTCGTTCCTCTGTGTCAAAGAGAGTGCGTTACAACTGTTTATGCTCATCAGTGTGTCCTATTTCTCATGCAGTTGTTTCAAGGTTTGCTTCCTCTAGATTGATTCCATCCAATGTAATGGGCTCTACCTACCCTAACAATTTTACCAGGATGGTGTCCTTATGGCCTACTCTTTATGGTTTCCAGCTGCCATGAGATTTTTAATTTGCACAATGGAGGGGAACCGATTCGGCATAAAACCAATCAATCGGTGAACTAGGGTATGCCTACCCAGCTTGTGAAGACAGGATTTGGCAGACTGCGTGGAAGAAATCATTGATGATTCAATGGGCAAAACGGTGTTTACCTGCAAACTGTTGTGGAACATGAGCACAGCAAGGCACACAGAGCGCCATGGTCATCCACTGCACCTGTATTCATCTCCAGTCATCTTGACGTGTCTTACCATTGGATTCAGATGGACTCAAGTGAGAGAGTAGGGTCACCGAATTGCCAACTCTTCCTCACTTTAATCTCGCAGATCATTCTTCATCCAACTTCTCATCATTCTTGGTAGACAAACACCATATTAGCCATGGTAGATACTAGGTGATGTCATTCAGTAACATGGGAGACTGTACAAAGACGTACATCATTAAGCAAGGGCGTAGTCACTTTTAAGCAAACAGAACTGCAAGAGCTGTGGAAAAAAAGACCACCGCAGGAGACCCTCCTCCTGGAATGTGAAGCAATCTTTGCCCACTTTGTCAAAGAACATTTTGAGCCAAAATAGACCTTACCAGAGGTTAGGGCATTTGCCTCTGGGTCAAGCAGGCCAGGTTCGTCTCGTGGTGTTGATTGTTTAGATGTTTACAAAATAAGAAAGAGGGTGGAGATCCATGCCATCATCTTAGTCCATCCAGCATCATTTCTCTTGGTCGTCCTCTGCCTCTCTTCCCCTCAATCTTTCCAGTCGTCACTATGTTCTCCAATGCCTCTCTTCTCATCAATGCCCAAAGAAAGCTGTTTGTCTCTTTCTTATTGTTGTATGTAATGTTCTAGTTTCATTAGCCTGTTTCAAGCTCATTAGTTCCTCTAGCAGTCCAAGGAATTTGCAACATTTGTCTTAGGAACCACATCTCTGGGTACCAGATACACCTTGAGAACTTTCTAAGAATTGTTTGAGAAGGAACGACAACAAAGAAGGTAATTGGCCACCATACCCCATATGCCATGTCTAGTGAAGTGCCGCGGTGAACACAACTGCCATAACTCACATGAGTCTCGATACACCCAAATTATAACATTGCACCTAGAATATGAAAATGGGTAATTTTGAGATTTGTCTGAGAAGGAACAACAACGAAGAAGATAACTGGCCACTACACCTCATCTTCCATGGCCTAGAATATGTGAAGATCAAACACTTCAATCCCCAGTTGAGGCAGAATTATTTTTTTATGTGACTAGTGCGGTTCTATAGTCGACTCAGTTTCTTAAACATGGATAATTTTGAGAATTGACTTGGAAAGTTGATGAGGAAGGTAGCTCATCACCACATATCATATATCATCATCATCCAGTGCCTTGCCGGCTGGAGTGGGTGATCATACATCTCCACAAATTACAATCTTTCACTGTCATGAATCATTGTGTGTTGACTTCCATGCCATGACACAAGACTGTCAAGAATCTCTCATGTTGTCTTCCTCTATCTCTCTTTCCACAAATATTTCCAGTTGTCACAACATGTTCCAGTTTTTGTCTTCTCAAAACGTGGCCAACAATTGAAGACTGCCTCTTTCTGATGTTTGTGATAAGTTGTCTTTGTCATTCAGCTTCCCATAATACACCCTGATTGCTTATTTTGACTGTTAAATTAATTTTCAGCATTCTTCTATAAAACCACGTCTCCAAGGCTTTCAGGGATTTTTTCCTCCAGTTTCTTAGAAAATAGGAAGGTCTAATACTTCACAGCTGAATGACTGTATCTGCTTTTGCTTGACCTTTGCGTTTCCAGTTATGAGACTGAAAATTTTTTTTCCTGAAGCATTTTTCTGCTATGGGTTTGTGATGTGATGGAGCCATCCCATTTTGTAGGCCTGATTGCATGCCCCTCACTTATCAGGCAACAAGCCCCAGCATTGAGCCCTCATCCGGCCATGCTTATATTATCAACTCATTTCCCTATCAACCTCACTAACTCGCCCGCTTCATGTGACTATAAATACATATTGTATTTTTTGTTGTTGACAAAAATGTTTCGTTTGTTTTCCGTTGATGGTTTTTTAATTTTTTTAATTTTATATAGCATATGCAAAATAAAGATGGACCCTCCTACATCACAGCTTGTGCTCCTCGCTCCAGCCTCCCCGAGCGGAATTTCTGTTCTGTTTGTGGGTATCCTTTTGCCAGTGTGTAAGAGATCTATTAAACCACTTGATGATGATGATGATATATCCCTTTAGCTGTGAGCAGGTAGTCTTGGGAGACGCAGTAGGACAGAGCCAAGGACACCTGCTTGCCAATCCATTGGTCATGTGTTTAAATCCTTGACGCACAATATTTTTTAAAACTTGGTAACAGAATATCTTGGATACAGAAAAGAACAAATGCATCATACGACAAGATATAAATATTGAAGAAGGATGGCTCTTAAAGATGATAAAACAAGGAAAACTTGAAACGTCACGAAAGTTTGGAGAGAACAGTTACGGAGGCATATATGCCCGGGAAGAGAGGAAGAGGAAGGCCAAAGAGGCGATGGGTGCAGGATGTGGCAGATGATCTCCAGATGGGTGCATCGGATGCGGGACATCTTGCTTGTGATCAAGAAGTTTTCCGGAAGGTTGTTATGGGAGTGAGGTTCTGCAAAGTTTATGCTACTGCATGAATTAGCAGGTAATGGTCTGGGAAGAAACAACAGCTAGCTAGATACCGGCCATGTTACACAGCGAGTTCTGATTGGTCTATAAAAATAGCCTAGCACCATATAGCTGAGCACTTACTTGTCCTGACAGCCGGAAATGGCTGTCAAAGGCCGAGGTAAAAGATCACCATGTTGATGTGAAAGGTAAGGGGAAACCACCACATTATCTTCCCAAGATTTCATGAATAGTTACATATCCGAGGCAGTGAACAATGTTAATGGCTGTTTTAGGACATCCTTGTCCGGTAGGGACAGTCGTGAGGCACAGGTGGAGACTGTGGCATTGAGGAATATCAGCAGCAGAGTTGATCCAGAACACCAAAGTCAAGAGATCTGTGGAGAGGCCTGAAGTAAGCACTTGAGCTGGTAAGGCACTTGATGATGATAGCATCATATGCGCATTGCTCCTTTAGGTGTGTAATAGACTCAGCTTAACTGTGAACTGAATGTGATCCTTAATTCTGGATAGATTTCCGTCTAATTACACATGTGTAGTGTGTGGGTCCCGCTACTGCTGCACCAAATGCTTGGGCACTCACCAAGATACAAGGTAGGTTCTTCTTCTTCTTCTTCTTCTTCTTCTTCTTCTTCTTCTTCTTCTTCTTCTTCTTCTTCTTCTTCTTCTTCTTCTTCTTCTTCTTCTTCTTCTTCTTCTTCTTGGTGTGTTTGCTTAAAATTTGTCTACATCTACAATGTTGTCTAATGGATGAATTTCACTGTCTTTGTTAGTTCACTCAGTGGTCCATGCCGGCTCCTTGGCAATGGAGTTACTGACGCAGTCGTAATCCTGCATACCACATTCAAAATACAGCTGCAGGCGATTTGGCAGCAGACTGCCTTGTGTTGGTTTTTTTATGAAATGATATGGGTGCCAGTCGTTCAGTGATGATGATGAAACAAAAACAGTATGGCTATTGAATATTACAAAACAGTATGGCTATTGAATATAAATTAACTTTTTCGCAGGAGTCACGCATACTTAACTGTTGTCATATCCCGCTGCGGCCATTATTTCTCATATCTGTTATAATTAATTTAATTAGATTGAATGCACTGCAGTGATTGTTCATCCACTTTATATGTTATTGTTTGCTGATATCATTAGATTCTATACATGTTTCTATGTCTTCTTCATTGTGTTCCTCTTCTTCCTCCTCCTCCTCGTTATCCTCTTTATCGTCCCCTTTTTCCTCTTCCTCCTTTTATCTCCTAAGAGAGCATATGCTCCTTCTTCCTCATTGTTTTTATCTTCTTCTTCTGTTTGTATTCTTTCGTCTTGTTCTTCATCTTTTTTTTTGTTCTACCCCCTTCTTCATTTCCTTGTCTTCTTCTCTTTGTATTCTTTTGTCTTCATCTTCATATTATTTTTCTTCTATTCCTCCTTATTTCCTTGTCTTCTGTTTGTATTCTTTTCTCCTCTTCATCTTTTATTTTCCTAACCCTTCTTCTTTTCCTTTTCTTCATCATTTTTTTTTATATCTCTGCCCCTCTTCTTATTCTTCATTTCTACCTCTTCTTCTTGCCTTTTCCCATCTTCTTCTTCTTCTTCTTCTTCTTCTTCTTCTTATTATTATTATTATTATTATTATTATTATTATTATTATTATTCTCCGCCTCCTCCTTCCTCTACTTTTTATATCTGCTCCCCCTCTTTCCTCCTCCTCCTCCCCTCTTGTTATCTCCTAACTCAACAGAGGCCATTCTACTCTCTGCTCTCTCTCTGTTTGTTCCTTTCCTATATGACTGCCATGTATCTCAAGAAATTCTGGATACATGTGTGTGTGCGTGTGTGTGTGTGTGTGTGTTTTCTCGTGTTCTCCCTATATTTCTATTGCCTTGTGCATGAAAGTTGAACTTTCTAGTTATGTTATTAACAGGGGATCTCATTTTGTGTTCCACCCAGCCCCTAGTTTCGTCTCCACGATTGGCCTTTGGTTAATCTTTGCATGGAGGTTCACATTGGTGATTTTTTCCACTGAGGTTCACATTGGTAATTCTTTCCATGGAGATTCACATTGGTGATTCTTCACATGGAGGTTCACAGTGGTGATTCTTTATATGGAGGTTCACATTGATGATTCTTTTGATGCAGGTTCACATTGGTGATTCTTTTTATTGAGGTTCACATTGATGATTCTTTTCTTGGAGGTTCACATTGGTGATTCTTTCCATGGAGATTCACATTGGTGATTCATTCTGTGAAGGTTCACATTGATGATTCTTTCATACCACTGTAGTCCTTCTGTTATTATTAAGTTGCATATCCTTCACAGGACGTAGCAGTCAACCCCAGCATTTTCACTGTTCGTGATTCCTGGGCAAATTTTACGTTCAGTAGTTTGCCATTGCTTTCTAAACGACCGGCTCCTATACCTTTTTTTTCATAAAAACCAGCACCGTCGTGTTTCGAACCCGGGTATACGGGCTCACAAACCACGTTCGCAAGCCCTTAGAATATCACTTGTTCCCCCTGATCTCTTGGGTAGTTTAATCAGATAGTTAGCCTTCTTGGGTATGAGAAAGCGTAGGCCATAACACTGCCATCCTGGCAAAGTTGGTTGCAAAGAAAACCTATCTCATCATCATGTGCCATGCCGATAAGCATGGGCGGTCAATCTCACTCAATCACCAGAGTCGTGGATCAGCTCAATGTTCTTGTCTCAGTCATGCCACATGGCTAAGCCATCTAGGTATTTACTTCTCTGACTTCCCTTGTTTTCTTCCCCTCGATCTTGCCAGTTGTCACCAAGTTCTCCAATGAATTTCTTCTCATAATGTGACCCAAAAAATTGTGACTGCCTATGTCTAATGTCTCCAGTCGGTTTACGATTTTCATTTGTTTCTTGTAGGAATTGATCATTGGTTTTTCTGTCTGTCCAAGGTATTCTTTGCATTTTCCTCGGAAACCACATTTCCACAGCCATCAGATGTTTTTCAGCTTGTTTGCTCATTGTCCGCGCTTCATACAAAAGCACAGGTTGAGATAGCACCTCAACACTCGTTTTCTCTTTCAAACCTACCTATGGGTATTTAAAGCCTTAAAAAGTTGACAGGGTCGACTTCATTGCACCAGGTTTTATCCCATATGGCTCAGTCTCTTTCCGCAGCAAACTGCTGAAAGCGTCACACAAAGCACGAACTTCGTGGCTCCAGCGATGACCCTCTGGAGTCTCCGAAAAAATACACTCATGGACCGAAGGACACAGCCCGGAATTGTACCCACAACCTTCGGAGCCTGAGTCAGATGGCTTGACCACTTCGCCACAGAGACACCCCCCCCCCCCCCCCCCCCCCCCAATTATTTAAAGCCTACAACCTTGGGTGGAATGTGTCTAGAGGAAGCGAACCTTACGCAAATGCGTGCTGAAGACACACTGACCTCTGGGTTTGAGAGATGCGAAACTGTGTGATGCAGTTCCTTAAAAGAATTAAAAGAAAAGTATTTTAAAATTAGTCTTGTTCTTCTGTCCTCTATTCCCTATTTCAGTATTGGCCCTAAGCCGCTCCCACCAAGCAGTATTTGTTGATGTTTCCTGCAGCCCCCTCCATGATCTCCCTATACTATTCATCTCTGTCTCTAAATGTGTTAGTGGGTGGCACTCACCAAACCCGACACCCCACATTGAGCTGACGGCTTCGGGTGGAGGAGCTCCATTGGGAGGGTACAAGCCTTATCCTAGTGCAAGAAAATGCAACCTAAAAATTAAATGTCATGACAGGGCAGACAAGGCCTTAAGCCTTGGTCAGCAACTGGTCAAGGATGGAAGCTCCTGCAGGCAGATAATTAGAGCATGCCTTTGCTGATCCAGCAGCTTCAGCAGCTTGTCATGTTCCAGATGTATTGGTGCTAGCTTTCTTCTGGAGTAAACGAGGCAGGCAGAGAGAGGGATCATGCTGCATGGGCAACACATAGCCTCTACAACTCAGACCGGGCTTTGTGCTATGGAAAGGTATAACTTTCTCTACAGCCATGGGTTGCAGTTGTTATGCCTTGTTAGAAGCTCAGTGTAACAGTCATCTGTCAAGTCGCCCAGGTGCCAGTGAGTTGTCTCTAATTCTGTTCTCCGTGGGTTTCTAGCCGTCCCTCTACTTCGTGTGCCATATTGGTTATAGAGAAATGACTTTCTGTTTATACTATAATCTGGCATTCTCATTGTTTTCCCTGTCCAGCAATGCCAGCATCTTTGGACTTCTATTCTGTAGAATATATGCAGTTCAATCCCTAAACTCCGCAAAGAGAGCCAAAATAGGTGTAAGATCAAATCCCATACAAATATGAACCTCAGTTATAACCAACACCGAAGAAGCAGGTTAAATGAGGCCGAATTTGTATTCTTTTCTCATTCGAACAACGGCGACGCTGGGTTTGCATTTCACCGTATTATAATACTCACACAAAAAAGAAAAATAAGCTCTATATTGGTAATCCTGTCATAGCATTTTACTTCTTCATTTCTGCACAAGCACCAAGAAGATCAGAGAAGTATTTATTTGTGTGTGTGTGCTTGCTCGCTTTAAACTCAAGCATAGTCCATACACACTACTTCTAGTAGTACTTAACCGAATTTTGCCTGTGGATTAGCTTTCCCTATTAACAGTGACCCTCGCCATCAGGTGAACCCACTCCAACTTCAGAGGTAGTTGTAATTTATGTCCCCAAGTCGAGGACGATAGGTCAACATTTTAGTCCAACTGACCAGTGTAGGGGTTGAACCCCTTACCTTGGTATCAGTACACCAGATGTTTAAAAGTGTTCTTATCCATTCGGCCATGCCGACCTACAGATACATATATCAAAATTATGTGTTTGTTTTTGTTGAACTCCCTTAAAAATAAACAAATAGCTAAATGCTTTAAAATTATAAATTTATTATTTGCTAAATGCCCTTGAAAGAAGAATGAAAAAATG
Source organism: Cepaea nemoralis (assembly GCA_014155875.1). Taxonomy (NCBI): domain Eukaryota; kingdom Metazoa; phylum Mollusca; class Gastropoda; order Stylommatophora; family Helicidae; genus Cepaea; species Cepaea nemoralis. The sequence goes on from JACEFZ010021516.1 coordinate 316,711, forward strand.
GTTTACAATTATAAATCTGTTATTTCCTCAGGTGCCTTAAATGGACAGCATAGACATTGCTAGCCCAACTCAACGAATTGGGAGTAAAGCCTAGTTAAGCACGTTAGTGTCACCTTCGTGATCAAGAGAAGAGATATTGTAACCAACTCCCTCTGGGAACAGTGAACAGAAGTGCTTTGATATGACCGCAGCTTTGGAGGACGGAGCACTCATGAGAATGCCCAGTGTGCAATAATGTTTGACACAACATAACATACCCGCTACTGCTGTCTTGTGACCATGGCTTCGTCTCCCTGGTTGTCATAGGCTCCTCTATTGAGCTGGCATGTCCAGAAATAACTGTATTTACATCTAAGAGACGTAAACACTGATGAAAGTGTTTGTTAGTTAGTCATGGTTCCAACTTCACGGCAAAAGGTCGCCACATTATACTCCGTTCCTGTGCCAGCGAAAATCACACAAAATGCTCCTCACTGCCCCATGTGAAAAGTGGAACAGACAGGGATCTCCACAAACCAACAGTCGTCACAGGTATACTATGCATAATGCCGCTGCCAGAATGCCAACACAAAAGTCTGCCATGAAAAATACAGTTCATCATCGATGGAAGTGACAGTCACTAGAAAACCAGCAGCCACACATTACTGCATATGACAACTCAGTTCAGCAATCGGCTGGAAGCCAGTTTCTGAACATGCAGTTGACGACATATGTAAAAGCACCCCACATGAAATTCACAGCTCACAGTGTCGTTCCACGCACTCAACTTAGTAGCAGGGCGACGGAACCATGCATTACCAGTCCATATTGAGGAAAATGCATAAGTAAACCATAACTGCAAGCATGAAGACTTCAGAGTCCTTAACAGCTCATCCGCCTATCCTCCATATTGGGGATCGGGCTGATGAAAGTACTATAATGAATAGCTGAAGTAAACAGTGACTAGCACGCTTACCTGCTGGCCCAGTGGTCATGTGTTCAATTCTCCTTTGAGAAGGGAATCTTGTTAAAATTGACCAATGTGAACCCGCCAGTCTGAACTGGGCACCAGGAAATGTTTGGGGACCTTAAGGTCATCAGTGTGGTAATTGACCACATCACCCATCCAGGACTGATTTGTCTATAAAAACATGAGGCTTGTAAAAATAATGACAATTAACATTTGTAGACTCATTGTTTCATTTTGTTTTCATTGTAACATTCAAAGACTTATTGCTTCATTTTGTTTTAATAGTAACATTCATAGACTCATTGTTTCATTTTATTTTCATAGTAACATTCATAGACTCATTGTTTCATTTTGTTTTCATAGTAACAATCATAGACTCGTTTCATTTTGTTTTCATAGTAACATCATAGACTCATTGTTTCATTTTGTTTTCAATTGCTTATATTCTTTGAATATTTCCTTGGATTTATTTTTTCTTTGCTTGCTCACTTTGAACTCAAGCGTAGTCAACAATGGAATGTTTTTTGTGTGTAGGCTTACTTACCTTAATACCAGTGTCCTTGTTATCAGGCAAACGCACTTATACATATAGGTACTTTTAATTTACACCCCCCAAGTCAAGGACGTGAAGCCAACATTTTAGTCCAACTGACTGGAGTGAGATAGATAGACCTACAAAAGTTAGGTTTTAATAACATGCATCGTTCCCATTGCAACATATGCCCGTGAGACCTGGACACTTACTAAACAAACTGAACAGCTCATAAATAAATTTGAATATAAATGTTACAGACACGGTCTAAGAATATCTTGGGTAAAGAAAAGAACAAATTCATCCATACTTCAAGAGCTGACTATTGAAAAAGGTTAGCTACCAAAGACGATAAAACAAAGAAAATTGAAATATTTTGGTCACTTGAAACGTCATTAAAGTTTGCAGGAAACAATAAGGGAGGGGCATATGCCTGGGAAGAGAGGAAGTCCAAAGAGAAGATGGGTGCAGGATGTGGCAGATGATCTCCAGATGGGTGTATTGGATGCAGGACATCTTGCTAATGACTGAAAAGTTTTCGGGAAGGTAGTTTTGAGAGCGAGGTTCTGTAAAGGACATGCTACTGAATAAATGAATGGCTGGTGTAGGGGTTGTCCCTGCTACTTCCCCATCAGAAGTTTAAGTTTATCCATTCGGCCTTGCTGACTTCTTTCACTTGGATGCCTGTGACGATTTCTGATGAGCCTAGGTGCATGCTTGCTTTCTTAAAGTTGCTTTGTTTAATCCTGCGACACCTGTAGATATATGAGGGCCGTCGAGTAAGTATCCCAGTTGATGTAATCTCTAGATAACTATGAGAGATGACTTGAAATTCCATTGGTATCTTGCCATAGCACAAAGCCTGGGCTGAAATGTAGAGACCATGTGTTGCCCATGCAGCATGATCCCTCTCTCAGACTGCCTAGGAAAGGTAATACCAATACATCTGAAACAGAAGCTGCCGAATCAGCAAAGCAATGCTCTAACTATCTGCCTGTCAGAGCTTTTGTCCTAGACCAGCTGCCAACCAAGACTTAGGGCCTGGTCTGCACTGCCACGACATTTTGTCTTTAGGTTGCATTTCCTCACACCAGTGAAAGGCTTGTACCATCCAAATTGTACTCTTCTGCCCAAAGCCGTTGGCACAATGTGGGGTGTTGGGTTTGGTAAGTGCCACCCAACATTCGGCGCTAACAGAAAGCAGGTACTACCGTCTACTGTCATATGGTAGCTCAGTCATATCTGACTAAGACCTGACAGGCTGCTGTATAGCAAGAGGGGCATTAAAAAGTCTGAAATTGACTTGAACTTAAATTAACTGTACTATTTTTCATTGTATGCCACTGCAATATATTTATCCCATAATGACTACGAGCTTCTGTATTCCGGCATCATAAAATTCTTTTGGCTGAGGCTTGTACCATTGGAGAACTACCTCACTTTGCTACTTTTGCTGCTGTTAGGTCAAAATTAAGTTGTTTCTGCATTCATCGATGAGAAACTTATGAGGTAATCCCTGATGTCTACTGAATTGTTGCTTATACAGGTGGTTATTGCAACTTTACATACAGTAGCTCACCGATCATCCCATACAAACTTTTGACACTGTATGGCTTCACTCATAATAATACTTTTTGGTCAATCTTTGCAGAGCTCAACTTCGATGGATTTATTTCATCCATTCATTCAGTAGCATGTCCTATGCAGACCCTCGCTCCCTTAACAACCTTCCAGAAAATGTCTCGATCATAAGCAATCCGATACAACCATCTGGAGATCACCTGCCACATCCCGCATCCATCTTCTCTTTGGCCTTCCTCTCCCTCTCTTCCCAGGCATATACCCCTCCATTATTGTTCTCTCCCAGTTTTCATGATGTTTCAAGTGACCAAAATATTTCAATTTTCTTTATTTTATCGTCCTTAGTAGCCAACCGTCTTCAATATTCAGATTTTATCTTATGGATGCATTTGTTCTTTTCTATATTCAAGACAGTCTTAGGCCCCTCTATATCACTTATATTCGAAGCCATTGATGCGCTGTTCAGCTTGTGTAGTAAATGTCCAGGTCTGACAGGCATATGTTGCAATGGGAAAGATGCATGCTCTTAAAGATCTAAGTTTTGTAGGCCCATCTGTCCCAGTCGACAATTTATTCAGTTTTAGTTTTTGAAGAGCAATAGATGTTTGTCTTTTAATTTCTTTGATTGTGTCACCGTTGTTGGTAATGTCCCAAGATTAATGACCTTCACGAAAGCATTTACACCATTCCAATGAATGTGCTACAGTCTGTTCTCCAAACTCACATGACAGTGGATAATGAATTTCTGTGGGTTTTGAACCTTCTTTCACCAAAAATGTCATCACATCAGGCTGTTACTTGTATTATAGTCAACAGTTCTGAATATCATTTTGAAAAACAAAACACGGAACAACTGTTGATACTTGCCCATTCCACTACCAAGTGTTACACGTATATTGTTCACTTTGGAGTAGTTATTAAACTTAATAATCTTCGTCTTTGGGTTATGTTGACAAAATCCGGATACTTACTGGATGACCGTTGTATGTTTCATACATTTGTAATAAAACCTTTGTGAACAATTCACTCCAATTTTAATTGCTGCTACTTGTATATTAAAGTAAATATTATATATTAAACTGAGATCTTCCCCATCAACTTTCATTCCACACATTCTCTTGCTCTCTCTCTCTCTCTCTCTCTCTCTCTCTCTCTCTCTCTCTCTCTCTCTCTCTCTCTCTCTCTCTCTCTCTCTCTCTCTCTCTCTCTCTCTCTCTCTCTCTCTCCACTCTTATTTCTGCTGTCAAGCTATAAGGGTTGCAATGATCCCTTGGAGTGACTAGAGACGAGAAGCGTACATGCTCTTGTTTCAACATTATCACATTCTTGATGTTCTGTTAGAAAGCTTGATCATGGCTGGATGAATGTACTTATGTGGCGACGCTGACGCTGTAAATATTAACTGCCAAAAGTATCATCTATTGCGGATGGTCTCTCAGTTCCGTCTGTTCATCAGACCAGCCGATACTGCTCGAGCTGTGCTCAATCCTAGTGACAGCTGTCACGTAGCCATGGGAGGAGTCATACATCCATCAGGTGACCTCCTACCCAAACAGAGATATCGATATACTCAAACCTCCTGACCTTGCTTTCCTGCAGTCTGTGTGGTGAGAGCATCCAACAAAACGGCTCTCTAAGTTCATTTAGGGGGTCGAGTGACTTTTCCAACAGTCAGCCTTCACTATCTATTCACCTTGTAAAAGTGTCTTTCATTAAGCTTATTTGCTTTGTCTTAACTCTATAAATAGAGTTGAGTTCAGTAGAGGTAGTATTCGAATAGTCCTTTGTCCATTGTCTTGGAGGAGAACAAGTGAGACGGGCGTAGAGTATAATGAAGCCCTGAAATAAGGGCAGGTGACGACGAACTCGCCCCATCCTGTTCTACTTATGACGTGTCCCATTGCTTAGAATTTCTGTCCAGATTGTGCTCAGCTGTAGTGAGGTTTACAGGGAATAGATTGCCTCTTTTTTTTTCGTTGATCGACGAGCCAGGCAAAAGAGATCCATCTAGTCTCTCACGTTGTGGTGTCCAACTTCTTTTGCTGGTTCTTTTGCCTTACTGTTTATTCCGTGAAGCGTCGCAGAGAGGAAGTAGATGTTATTTTCGGGGTGTCGCTTGTCTTGATGCTTGTGCTAATGTATTTGGTTTCTTCAGTCTCTTTTACTCCATCTAGCCGTATCCTCCTAGTTCGTACTCTCGTCTTTATCCCAATGTTCTCAAGTAGAACGCTCTAACCAGTGGTTGATCTGGTTCCATTCTAACTATATGTCCAAACTATTCCATTCTTTCGTGTTCTATTAAGTCAGTAATTGGTGTTGTTATCCCTAATAATATATATTTTCCAATACACCATATGTATAACAATCACCCTCGGGTAATGAACCCTAACTGTAACTTCTCTTTGAAGTTGGACCGGGTATGGGTATAGGTGAAATTGAATTTGAATATCCCTAATCAGTGTTATTAGGTTTAATCTTAGTTTCCTGTTTGTCTCTCAAGCCCTTCTTGTTCTTTCAGCTGCGTTCCTTAAGCATCTCGTCAGACATGATGTGATTTTACGCCTGTGTATTTGTAGGACTATAGATGTCTGGCAGTGGTAACAAAGCGTTGGGAAGAATAAAGCTTCTATCAGCTTCTTTTTGCGCTTTCTACGATCCAGCAACATCGTGCTATCCAAATGGCTTATGCATTTACTTTCATGGAGCAGTTCCTTCATGTATCATCCGAATGTCTCCAGAATGGACAACTCGGCAGCCATTTTTAACTTGACCAAGCCAATTTCTGTACCTGTTGAAGACAATAGAAGTTGTGTTACAATGCAGCATACATAAAATGTTAAATAAACACACATGTATTGTTTCACGCTCATAGAAATAGAAAGAAGTAGAGACTTGAGGGCGTATTAGACAACATAAACCGACCAACCGAGATTCGAAACTGCCACCTCAAAATGACTACCTCACTGCAGGAACGTGTGTTGATCTCGAGGATGCGTACAATAGAGTTCGATATGATATTTTGATGACCGCACTGATGGAGAAGGGGGTTAATCCCTGGTTGGTGAACTGGATAGCAGCCGTCCTGCATCCTCGGGTTGCTCTCCGTCTGGGTGCATGGACCTCAGAGCCACATATTTTAACCCTGGGACTGCCACAGGGATCTGCAGTCTCACCGGTGCTCTTTAACGTGTGTACGAGCAAAATTGCAAACCTCGAAGCACCAGGGGTTGGAAGAATACTAACATTTGCAGATGATATTCTTGCATATAGGCAGGGGAGAGATAGGGAGCACACAGCCCAGGAGCTACAGGCGACAGTAGACAAAGTGATTGACTGGTGCACAGAAATGAATGCTGTCATCCACCCAGAAAAGGCGGCTGTTTTGTGGTGCTCTCTGGACAACAGGATTGTGAGAGCTGATGTCCCAAGCCTCGAGATAGATGGTAGAAATGTCAGCAGAGAGAACAAACTGAAGTATCTGGGGATCACATTTGACAGGAGCCTATCCTTCAAGGACCATGTGGAGACGGTTGTGACAAGATCTCAAAAGGGACTCAGTGCACTTAAAACTATGGCTGCAATGGACACAGAGCAGAGAATGCTTTTCACACTATACCAGTACTTGATCTTCTCAATAATTGATTATGGTTTAGGACTGCTCACTGTCTCAGAGAGTCAGCTGGTGAAGTTAGAGCGCATATAAAACGAAGCTATGCGGGTCATTCTGGGATGCACCAGAGACACCCCAGTAGTGTGTATGCGTTACATCCTTGGTCTGCCGACTGTTGCTGGTAGGCTCAAGTGATGCAGGCGAAGGCATACCTCAGAGTAGCTGCAGACACAGATCACCCGTTGCATGAGGCGCTGGACGAAGTTAAGGGTCAGCAACTGATAAGAGGGAAATCATGGATGGCTCAGGCGGAGGATACGATCAGACAGGTGTGCCCCTTGGAGATCATTAGGCGTGGAGAGGAGTGGGTCAGAGTGCCAGCGGAGCAGTCAGACTTGTGCAGAGTTATAATCACATTAAGCAGGGAGTGGCCAGCAGGGGCCACGGAATTGGAAATCCAGCAACTAATTCAGGACAATGCTCACTCGGGTGATGTGATTATCTACACAGATGGTTCGGTGTCAAGAGGTGAGAGAAGTGGCTGGGGGTTCATAGCCAAAGCTAATGGTCGACGTTTGGTGCAGGAGAGCCTGGCATATAATACCACAACATCCAGCTTAAGAATGGAGGTGGAGAATACGACACACACACACACATCGTGATTGTAACTGACTCAGAAAGCATGCTGGTGAGGATGGGCAGGCTTCGTGCGGAGTGGCTTGCTTCGCTTCGGAGGTCACGGGTGACAAGCATCGCCTGGATCTTTTCTCCGGGGCATACCGGTGTGCTGGGAAATGAACAGGCGGACAGATTGGCTGGCTCTGCAGAACTTGGTGGAGTATTGATACATGACAAGGCAGACGTGGTTGCGGCCTTGTGGGAGCGTGTGTACACCTCGGAGGAGCAAATGGATTACCATGGTCTGGCAAGAATGAGACAGCGAGGAGTGACGAGGGGATCCGGCCGACGCTCAACGCTCAGAGGAAAGGCGAGACGGACATATAATCAGATTGCTACTGGTACTATTGGTGTTGGAACTCTTCGCTGGCTGCTGAGGATGAGGACGGAGCGCTTATGGGAATGCCCCGAATGCTGTGATGTCGATTCCTAAATCAATCAATCTGGAACGTGTGTGTGGCGCCAGTCTCCGTGGCGAAGTGGTCAAGCCGTCTGCCTCGGGCTCCGAAGGTTGTGGGTTCAAATCCGGGCCGTGTCCTTCGGTTCACGAGTGCATTTATTTCGGAGACTCCTGTGGGTCGTCGCTCTTTTTGAGCGCGCGTCATCCGCGTTCGTGCTTTCGCCGCGCTTCGTCATCATTCGCAACTGCGAGCGCTAACAAGACAAGTCACCTGAACAAGTCAAGAAGCCTGATACGGGGGAAAATGCCACGTAGCAAGATACCAAAAGACACATGGCAACCAAGATGTGCAGCGTGGGAGCCAACAAGAAGACGAGCAGAGAGAATCTACCTGCGAGCTGCAGCAAACAAGAAGAACCTCACGCAACCTCTAACGAAGCTACCACGAGGAAGGACGACGACAATCCACCACAAAAAAGAACCAAACCAACTGAGAAGCAGAGGGAGGAGAAAGACACCAGAGTCAGAAACACCGACAAGCAAGTGGGTTGTCAAGCGTATCCAAGTGGAGCTATCAGACGAAGAAATCCTGAAGCAGCTTTGAGAAGAGAACCTGCACATCCGATTCTTGAAGGCGGAGCGGCTCCTCACGAGCTCCAAGATTCCTACAACCTTGGCGGTGGTGACGACAGAGAGCAGCGAGATGCCGACCACAGTATCAATCAACAAGGAAATGCAACAGCCAGAGAGATTCATCCCAAGAGTCAATCAATGTTCCAGATGCCAGACGGCCGGCCACAGCAGAGCTACATGTCGCAGTAAGACGGAAATCTGCCGGTACTGCGCCGATCACCACGCCTTCAAGGAGTGTCCGCTGGCCAAGCTGGACACGGACTTCCGAGCACCCAACAACAAAGAAAGTGCGCCAACTGCCTGGGCAAGCATGGAGCAAGATACTTAGGCTGTCCGTACCTTCAAAGACACAGAGACGTCTTAAAGTTCGCCATCACCACAAAGACACCATATAAGGACGCAATGCGGAGGTGCGAGACAGCCACGGGTATATCACAAGCTGAAAGAGATCAACTGCAAAACGAGATAGACGAGTTGAAGAAGCAAGTCAAGGCACTGCTGACGCCGACTCCGACCAGCGACAATGAGAAACTGCTGGCTGAAATAAAGGAGATCCATCAAAACATCAAGCACTGATAAAGAAGGAGAATGAAGAAATCCTACAAACCATTAAATCAGAGCGAGAACTGCAAAAAGCTGAAATGGAACTTTTCCAAAACAAACCAACAGAAGCCATACAAGAAACCACAGAGAAACCGCAAGATGAAAACCAAGAGACCGAGCCTGAACCGCAAGCTAAAGCCAGCAGCCCAACCACGACGCCCGAGACATACAAGGGGAAACCAATATCCTGTCAGACATCCGAAGAAAACCGAGATGAGCACCCTGATGATGATCGCGGAGAGGCCCCGGGGACCTACCTTGGAGGAGCTACTAGAATCGGCAAGAATTGAGGAACTCAAGCGCAAGGAATTCAGAAGGCGCTGGGAAGAAAAGGAAAAATAGAAGCCTAAGAAACTCAGGAAACCGGTAGAATACCCAGATGTACACTATGATTGTGAGATCGACTTCGAGTACTATATAGAAGACGAAGAGATTATCCCATGGCTGACTGCAAAAGTAAGAAATCGAAAGGCAACAGAAACTCAAAATGGAAAGTGAAAACAGGCGCAAAGAGGAAAATAAAAACATCGAAAAGCTTCTACATGCAATACACAAAAAAGGAGGCAAAAATACCAAATAAAAAGTCCTTATAAGGACTGCAACCAGTCAAGCCAGACGAACCTGCAGCCTTCACTAACAAAAGACACCACCAGAGGAGACGGGCACAAAAGACAGCCGCCACCAACCCCCCAGCTGACGTCAAAGACACAAACGCTTATGTAACAGGTCCGAGGGAGGACTCACTAGTAAGAGCGCACAAGACAAGAAACGGCTAAAATCTCACAAAAATCACGGCTTTCAACAATAACCACCGCCTAGGAAGCAGGTTAGACGAGACCGGATTTGGAATTTTTTTTGTTCGAAAATTGGAATTGGGTCGTCGCTGAAGCTACTGAATTCGTGCTTTGTGCGACGCTTTCCACGTTGCTGAAGAGACTGAGCCATATGGGATAACAACCCGGTGCAATGAAGTCGACCCTGTCAACTTTTTTTAAGGAACGTGTACTTCGACGCATGACCAGTTAGACACTGCTAATAAAGGTGCCTTAATTAGTGCCGGCCGCTCAGAAAGCAATGGCAAACTACTAAGCGTAATCTTACCAAGACATCAACAATCAGCTGAAAGATGCTGATGTTGACAGCTATGTCCTGTAAAGGATATGCGAAAATGAAATAAAAAAATTCACTTAAACCCACAGCTATGGTATATGAACAGAATTCGTAACTAATCACTGAGGTAACACTATAGGTCTCCAAATTTTTTTTATATTAAACCAACATAGGTCCAAAAAAAACAAAAAACGTATCAGACTGTAATGCTGTGTCTAGTATTTTAACAAACATTTAAAGAAGAGTATGGATAAAATTACTGGAACTGCGATAAAGCTGTGGAAATGTAAACACTATAAAATAACACAAAGTAATGCAGTCTTACAGAACAGAATTAAGAATAATACAGGACGTTGCGGCGACTAGCCTTCATCAGCAAACAAATACATACACAAAACACAACATATAATCACGGAGAAGACCCTCCAGTGACTACACTAAGGCATAAGAACGGGATGAGAAGAATGACAAAAATGAAATCCTATCTTTATGCCTTCATTCGCGGATGAATTTCTATAGTTTTCATCCCTTCACTGATTAAAAAAAAAAAAAGATAACAGAACGCTGCTGCTCTTTGGTGCATGTCAAAAGTGGGGCGGCCATTTTTAAACTACATTAAACGTCACCGTGTTCGCTTGGGCCATGATGTTCTGTGCTTAACACCCTTGCATCCTTAACTATATTGACAAGTTACAAGACAATGGCGTGGTTATTGTAATATCTACCACACTTTTAAGGTTTTCATTTGAAGCCCTCTCGTCCATTGCAGATATAGTCAATAAATTTCAAAGTGACAAATTTATACAAGCCTTTGTTCGTACATTTGCAGTTTGAGCCTTGCGTTGTTCGTTTATCTAATCCTGCTCTGTGCTGTCTGATTTGTATCATCAGCCATGTCTTCGTAAATTTTGAACAGTTGTCTGAACGAGCCGTAAGTTTCCAATCTGCTGTTCCTGCATGACGTCATCTGAGCGTATGGAAGCGACTGGCTGCATTCTCGCTCGTGGTATCTGAAAACGGGGGGTGGGGGGGGGGGGGGGGGGGGGGGGAAACAGATCATGAAAAACTGTGTTACATTTACAAACAGTATTGTTAGTTAGTTAGTCGACAGATCATCCTCGTTGCACATCGGACCATTCAGTCCATAAGTGCTCGGATCCCCTCCAGCAAATCCCGCAGCGTGTAGCGGCTAACGACGCCAGTTCTGTGTTGGTTTATCAATCTTCTTTGGCTTCCTGCGTAGTGTTCTTGTTTGGCCACCCCTCTTTTAATTTGCTGCTCTCGCAGTCTGGCCATTGTTGTAGATTCACAGTCATCACTTGGTTCTTGCAAAAGTCTCACTTCTCGTAGAGCATTCAGAATGTCAGCCTGGTCCATGGCGCGTCCGCCCTCCACAGTAGCCTCACCTGCGAGCTTGTCAACAGTATTAGTTTAGCTTAGTCGACGGATCAACATCACGGCACACGGGTGTAACCCTTAAGTGCTCCGTTCTACTCCGAACTCAAGCCTGAGTCCGGAGAATCAAAGCTCAGTGCACGAACTCCGTTACACCGGCGAGGATCCTGAAATACTTTGGGTAGATTTTTAACTCAAAATTTTGCCCGGGCAGCGCCGTTAGGCTACTCTTTTTCGATTTCCATCTGCCAAGGGACTTTTTTACGTGCGCAACGATACACACGGGCTTCCGATCTCACTACTCAGAGACCAGGGGAAATTTTGTTACTAGAAGTCCACGTGGAAAAATCCCGGCCCTCACAGGGGCTTGAACTCGGGACCGCCAGCATCCGAGACGGGCACCATACTTCGAGACCACTCAGCCCCCCCCCCCCCCCCCCCCCCCCCCCCACAAACAGTATGAGAAAGCATAATGAGAATGGTGGGGCAGGAATGGCCAGAGGATCTGGCCGACACTTAGTACTCGGAAAGGCCAGGCGGACATATAATCAGGACCTTACTCATAAGTCCACGTCGTTTGGATTTGATTGTTGGTCGAAACTTCCTACTCCACTCATTCATTTGCTGGACTGACAGGCATGCATCGCCGTACTGTGCACTGGGCTTTATTTGCTGATGAATTTCTATAGGTTTCACCCCTTCGCTGCTTTAAAAAAAGGGATAACAGAACACTGCTCCTATTTGGTGCATGTCAAAAGTGGGGCGGCCATTTTTAAAACTGTTATTATGATGTCACTGTGATATCACGTGCTAAACACTCTTGACATCCTTAACAACAATATTGCTGCGGACTATTTGAAAGCAGAACGCCTTGCGTTGGTTGTCATATAATGGTTTGACTGCCGGGTGTTTCGAATACAATGGCAAACTACTGAAAGTAAACTTACACAGGAATCACAAACATCCAAAAAATGCTGGAGTTGACTGCGACGTCCTGTAAAGGATCTGCAATTAACAACCCCATTTTAAGCTGGGTCGACCAGAAAGCTTCATCTAATGGATATGGATTCAAAAGTTGGCCAGTGGCACGGGAGGCAAGCCACTGCGCTGCCAAATGTAGGCAAATATGGAATTAACGCCACTCATGTGTCCAATCTACAACTAGAAAACAGATAAGTAACATTTATATTGATATTTTCATGTAGTGTTTTTCACGTAGTTGTGTTGGTTTGTGTTTGTTGTTTATGCGCTGACGACGGCTTTGGTTGCAACGTTCATTGTGTTACTTCCATCGTGTTCTAGTAAAGTTTACCGGCTACGTGTCGTTGTTTTTTTTTTCTTTGGTGATTTGTTCGTGGAATTAAAGAGAGTCACACAAGACAGACTATTATGGGATAAAATTATTACGAAGCTTCACGGTCCGTCCAAGAGTTGAAGTATGTTATGATGACTAATTAATAACAGGAGATAAATGAACAGCACTCTGTCGATGTGTTCCCAGTCTATCGATGTGTTCCCAATCTATCGATGAGTTTCCATTTTGCCAGTGTTCCCAATCTGTCGAAGTGTTCCCAATATGTCAATGTGTTCCAAATCTGCCGTTGTGTTCCAAATATGTCAATGTGTTACCAATCTATCGATGTGTTTCCATTTTGTCAGTGTTCCAATCTGTCGAAGTGTTCCCAATATGTCGAAGTGTTCCCAATACGTCGATGTATTCCAAATCTGCAGTTGTGTTTCCATTCTGTCGATGTGTTCCCAGCCTGTCGATGTGTTCCCAATCTATCGATGTGTTCCCAATCTGTCGATGTGTTCCCAATCTATCGAAGTGTTCCCAAGCTATCGAAGTGTTCCCAATCTATCGATGTGTTCCCATCCTGCCGAGGTGTTCCCAGAAATGTCGATGTGTTTCCAATCTATCGATGCGTTCCCAGCCTGTCGATGTGTTCCCATCCTGTCGATGTGTTCCCAATCTATCTATGTGTTCCCAATTTATCGAAGTGTTCCCAGTCTGACGCATAAAAGTCGCATAAAAGTCGACAGGGTCGACTTCATTGCACCGGGTTTTATCCCATATGGCTCGGTCTCTTTCCGCAGCACGGAAAGCGTCGCACAAAGCACGAACTCCGTAGCTTTTAGCGACGACCCACAGGAGTCTCCGAAACATTTAACTCGTACACCGAAGGACGCGGCCCGGAATCGAACCCACAACCTTCGGAGCACGAGTCAAACGGCTTGATCACTTCGCCAATCTGTTGAAGGTGTTCCCAGTCTGTCGATGTTTTCCCAGTTTGTCGTCGTGTTCCTACTGTGTCGAAATTAAAGTGTTCCCAGTGTGTCGAAGTGGTTCCACGAGAGCAAAAGACTAGATGTTGTGATATCATATGTCAGATTCTCTTGCACTGCTCACCAACCCTTAGGATCTGCTGAACAATTTAACTGGCAGAAGGCTTAATGGGCTGATTGTTTGACTGAATGATGAACTCATTTCCTGACTGACTGATTGGTTGATTGGCTGACTGACATTCGGACTGACTGATTGATCAACTGACGATTAGCTCGTATTGGCTGATTGATTAATTTGTAGATGAATTGTATGGCTGATTTACTTATTGAATGATTTATTTACTGATTGGTTTATTGAATGATTTATTTACTGATAGGTTCATAGATAGACTGACTCGCTGATGGATTAAATGATTTATTGGTTTACTTATTCAATGACTAATTGATAGATTGCAAGACTTACGGATTGATCGCTTGATTACATGCTTAGCTGACTAATTGATAGACTAACTAATTAACTGACTGGTGGATTTACTGTGAGAACGTTGACTTCGCCTCCTTGAATTAGCGACGCAAATTACAAGCACATCAGAAGTCGGAGTGGGTTCGCCAGATGACGAGGAACACTGGTATTAGGGAAAGCGAATCCACTGGCAAAAATCAGTCCAGTGTGATCTACGCTCGAGTTCAAAGCGAGCGAGCGAAGAATAAGAGAACTAGCAGACTAACCGATTGATTTATGGATTAATCTATTGTCTTACTGCTTGATTGGGATTCCGGTCAAATATTGAGGTTAGGCCGGCGAGTTGTTAAAGCCTCTAGAGTGTTTATGCTTGTGGCTGCGGTTTGCTTTTGCGCTTTCCTCATGTCGGACTGGTAGAGCATGGTTCCGTCGCCCTGCGACTGAGTTGGATGAGTGGAGCGAAATTGTGAGCTGTGGATTTTGTGTGGAGTGATTTACGTCTGTCCGCGGTTGTGTGTGTCGTGAACTGCATGTTCGGAAAAATGGCGGCCGCTGATTGCTGAACTAACTGGGTTTGCCTTATGCAGAGATGTGTGGCTGCTGATTTTCTGGCGATTAACGCTTCCATGGACGATGAAATGTATTTTTCGTGGCGAACTTTTGTGTTGGCATTCTGGCAGCGGCATTATGCATAGTATACCTGTGCGGGCTGTTGGTTTGTCGAGACTCCTGTCTGTTCCACTTTTTCACATGGGGCAGTGAGGAGCATTCTGTGTGATATTCACTGGCACAGGAATGGAGCATTATGGGGCGACACGTTGCCGTGAAGTTGGAACTGACTCTAACTGATTGACTAACTTACTGATTGATTAACTGATTCAGTGCCAAGCTAAAAGTAGGTTTGGGCCAAACATAGCACACAATAAAAATGAACAAACATAATGTAAATTTCCGTTCACTGAGCATTGAAATTGTGGAAGAAGTGACGAAACGAAATAAATAACATGATGACCCTAGTATGGAGGTTTATCGTCCTTCTGTCCAAATGGGAGTTCACATGTGGCGATATATTATCCCTCGGAACTGAATCATTTAACTAACTGACTGATTGACTGACTGATTAGTTGATTACCTGGTTGACTGACTGATTAGTTGATTAGTTGATTGAATGACTGATTAGTTGATTAGCTGATTGACTAACTGATTAGCTAATTAGCTGAATTGACTGACTGATTAGTTGATTAGCTGAATTGACTGACTGATTAGTTGATTAGCTGAATTGACTGACTGATTAGTTGATTAGCTGAATTGACTGACTGATTAGTTGATTAGCTGAATTGACTGACTGATTAGTTGTTTAGCTGATTTAACTCAATAAAAGATTAGGTGTTTAATAGAAAATATATGAAAACACGCAGTACCTGTGGATGATACCGTTGTCAGGTGCTCGAATGACCGAACCAACAGTTGTGATCAGCTTCTCGTATAAATCGACGTCTTCCATCCCCCAGCCTTTGATGTCCGTCTTGAAGCTTCCAGCCCTGGGAATATAGAATGTAACCGTAGCATGTAGAGCGTACCATGTAGAGCGTCGCATTAGAGAAACCTACATACTCACGCAATATTACTGTGTTAGACATAAACACACATTCACATTTCGATATTCACATACAAACGCAAACTCTATGTTATTGTAATAGACACAAACATACATACTCATACTTTAGTACGCGTGTGTGTGTGTGTGCGTGCGCGCGCGCGCACGCACACACACACGCACATTTTCATACTATGAATTACACACGCGCTGTTATTTTTATAGACACAAATACTCATTCACAGACGGGACAGACCGAATGGAAGCAGAAGAAGAGGCCGACTATATAAACAATGGATAGAGGGAATAATAGAGTCCATGGAAATTTCGATATATGAAGCACATAAACGGACACTTTCGCGCTGTTTATGCATCACCTCGACACAACACAAGGTACACGAGGAACATGATGAGATAAGATGAGACGATGAGATAAAATGATGAGATTAGATTAGATTATGGGATGAGATGAGATGATGAGAGGTTGTATATGCATACAAATGCTTACCGAAGCAGATCCTCTTTTATTACAGACACCACGCCGTACCCAAAGCTCCTCCAGATACCCACATCATCGTGCAGACTCCTCATGAACTGCTCACAGTTGTCTCGCTTGTAACATACAACTTCCGGGCTGTTCGTAAATAAACACGCATGTATTGTTTGACACACACAGAAGTAGAGGACAGCAAGGATTGGAGGAGGCTATAAACAACATAACAATTGAAAGCTATCCTTACCGACCGGGATTACAATCTGTCATCTCCAAATAATGACAGCGCCTCGCTGTAGGAACAAATGTACATCGATGTATGGCCAGATAAACACTTGTTGCCCCATGGCAATAGTAAAAGGGAATATTCACGCAAAGTCAGCCTATTGCACATACTGGTAGCAGCAACTACAATTATAGTGCGTTCACAAATGTTTCCCTCGTATAAAAATCCATAAATCAGTAACCAACTGAGGGAAAATGATGAGACGTAGCATATAACCTTATCATTATATACCAGCCAACTAATATTTTTGTTTTGGAGATTGTATAGCAGATTGCAGTGTTTGTTTATATCATCATCATCATCATCATCATCATCATCTTCCACTTCTGCCGTCAAGTGTCGTGAGGAGGAATAATTTGCGTTCGGGTCAGAGATGAAGTGCATATTATGAAATATATTACATCTTCACATAGAAACAGAGTTCAATAATGAATATTCTCCGTGGTGCACGGGAAATTTCTTTATGAGAAGCACGTCACATAGTGGAATGGAAGTGTTCAGACGTCGTTACCCAAATTGACGTGCAAATTTGTTTGTGTGAATTTAATACATTGTCATCAAAACATCAAAGAAATGTAGCCGCTGTCGATGATTTCAGTTACCATTGGACCTATCAAAGACATATTCCTTGGGTGAGAGTAAATATAAGATGGCAGGAAACATTTCATAACGATACAACATATACATTTTTTTTTTAATTGGGTAAATCATTTTACGTGAATGCAGGCAAACATTTGTGAACGCACTATTATTACAGTAACACGTGGGCGGACTACACTAGACAGAGTTTAAAGCAGTGTTTCCCAACGTGGGGCCCACGCCCCACAAGGGGGCAATTCGATTGTTAAGGGGGGCAATTCGAAAATGGAAGAAATCTGCTGAATATAACAAAACGGGGAGACTTGAGACTGAAGTTAACTAAATTGGAACCTGACATAAAATCTCTTTGCAGCAAGCATCAAGCGCAAGGATCTCACTAAATTTAAATAATAAATAATTATTAATAATTAAAATAATATAGAAAAATCTTTCATTAAAATTATTGTACTTGAATTGCAGTTCTCCATTATCTTCTTCTTCTTCAGCATTCCGAGCCATTGAGGTTCTTTGCTGCAGATACAAGCCGTCTCCATTCGTCTCTCTGGTTGACCTTCTCTTGCCAGTCGCTGATTCCAAGTGCTTGTAGGTCTGTATGTATATTATCTCTCCACCGTCTTCTTGGTCTACCTCGGGGTCTACGGTCATTTATTTCCTGAGTGTAAGCGAGTTTTGTTTCCCTATTATCTTCCATTCTTTCTATATGCCCCAGCCATTGCAGTCTATTAGCCTTCATGATACCAGTGATTAGCGGGGACTTAAACAGATCATAAATGTCTTTGTTGCTTCTTCTTTTCCACTCTCCACTTTGTGTATCCCTAATGGGCCCAAAGATGCATCTTAAGACTTTGTTCTCAAAGGTTTGTAACAAGGCTTCGTCTCCTTTAGTTGTACTCCAGGTTTCAGAGCCATACAGCACAACTGGTCTAATCAGTGTTTTGTATATTGTAGTTCTCCATTATATGTTTTGAAAATTTACTTACTGTGTTTGCTCAATAATTTCCTAGTGATTTCTTCCTAAAACCTATCATTCAAGTTTCTTTAGTGAACATTTAGATTTTTGAATATTAAAAATAATGTATATGTTGGGGGGGGGGGGGGGCATAAGAACTTTAGAAAGGTTTGGGTGGGGCGTAGCACAAAAAAGGTTGGGAAACACTGGTTTAAAGCGAGCGAAAGCCACCGAAGAGTTTCCATTCTGACAGTTCCTGTACCAGTTTAACTATAACTCCGCTCGGCTTTTCCTCTACGGTTTGAGCATCGTCCAGATACCCCCACTCACTTACTTCCGAACCATGTCCAAATATAAATAACGTGTCTGTTCAGTGTCAGTTTCCATTCGATCCCAAATAGCCTTAACCACAACCCGCGTATTATTTGGTTTTTGTGTTATTTGCGCTCGCTCGCTTTGAACTCAAGCGTAGTACATACACACTACTTCCAGTAGTGCTGGATTGAATTTTGCGTGTGAATTAGCTTTCCCTATCATCAGTGTCTCTCACCATCAGGCGAACCCATTCCGACTTCAGAGGTAGTTGTAATTTACGTCCCCAGGTCAAGGACAATAGGTCAACATTTTAGTCCAACAGTCCGGTGTAGGGGTCGAACCTCTTACCTCAGCATCAACACATCGGATGTTTAAGAACACACGTTCTTATCCATTCGGCCATGCTAACCTACATCACGCTTATCGTATCGCAGCTCTCCGCCCAGAGGGACAGCAACAACCAAACTATCTGCATACTCATTGCTCCGCCCACCCGCATTCCCTGGGCAGAATATCCTTAGTATGCTCGCGACCTGCATCTTGTCAAGAGATGCGAGCCACGCCCTTCCGAACATGCCAGTTTTCACTTTCTAGAGCATACTTTCTGAGCATACTCTCAAACACAACATGTCTGGCTGTGCTGCTCTCCAACTATCCAAGTTCAGGGTGTATTTTTAATGACTGTGCAGTTTTAGAAAATATTGCCGTTCCAAGTTTTGAATTTACTTATTATGTAGCATTGCGTTGCATGAACTCCACAGTAGGTAAATACAAAACTTGGAACGGCAATATTTTCAAAAACTGCACAGTCATTAAAAATACACACTATATTACAACCATCATCGTTTACACGTTACTCCATTAGCTAAAGCAGATGAAGCGACAATGGGATTGGTCGGAATTCTATGATGCAGTTTCTACATAAACAAAGCTAATATACCAAACATGCGCTGTTTTGGCACTTTACGATTTTAATGGATGCTATTTTCTTACATCGTGCTTTATAAAAAGGCATAATAACCCCTCCATAGTACAACGCTTGGGCTGAATTGTTGAGACCATGTGTTGTCCATGCAGCTTGATCCCTCTCTCGGTCTGCCTAGTTTACTCCAGAGGAAGGGTAACACCAATACATATGGAACAAGACAAGCTGCAGAAGCTGCCGGATCAGCAAAACAATGTTCTACGTGTCCGCCGGAGCTTCGATCCTAGCCAGTTGCCGACCAAGGCATAGGGCCTGGTCTGCCCTGCCATGACATTTATTTTTAGGTTACATTTCCTCGTACCAGGATAAAGCTTGTACTCTCCCAATTGCGATCCTCCACCCGAAGCCGTTGGCACAATATGGGATGTCGGGTTTGGTAAGCGCCGCCCAACATTCGGCACTAAACAGAAAGCAGGTAGTACCGTCTACTGTTATACGGTAGCTCAGTCATATCTGCCAAAGACCTGACTAATAAACATGCGCTAACGACTGATCATCATCATCATCATCATCATCATCTTCCACTTCTGCCGTTAAGCGTCGTGGGGAGGAATAATTTGCGTTCCAGCGCCCGGTGGACGGCACTGGATAGCGTCATTCCGTGTTGTTGTACAATGTCTCTGATGTCGTCAATCCATTTTCTTCTTGGACGTCCTCGTGATCTCGTCTCAGATGATCTTTGATGTAAGGCCAGTGATGGTAGTTGCTGATGTTGCATTCTAACAACATGGCCAAACCATTTGATCTTCTGTCTTTCAATAAATGTGGCACAAGGTGTTGATCCCACAGTCTGTCTGATCGTAACATTTCTTACTCGGTCTCGGATTGTTAAGTTGGCAGCTCTCCTCAGGCATCTCATTTCGCAGGTGTTGATTTTGCGAAGGTGTAATTTGGATAAAGTCCAGGTTTGAGATTGGTAGCATAGGGTTGGTGTGAATATGCTGTTTATTATCTGTCGTTTTGCGGACATGGGTATGTTTGGATGTTTCAGTAAGAGTGATAAGACTGATGACATTCGATATTCTAAGAGTTAGCTATAACACACAGGCAAAAAGACATACCTGAACTGGCTAAAGACAACAGGGAAGTAAGCTGAACGACCCAGGGCGGTGTTTCTTGAGACCCTGTGTAGGAATTCTGAGGTGTAGTCCATGTCAACGTCCATCAACAGAAGCAGGGAGCTGTTGTCGAGGTTCTCCATGGCAAGCACCAAACCTGGAGCAGACCAGGAGATGTGTAGGTTCTTAGTACAACTGTGATCTCGGATTAAACCTGGATACTTCTAGGTTCACAGTACATCTATGCCACAGAGTCAACCTGGATAGTTGCAGTTTCACAGTACATCTATGACCATAGACTCAATCTGAATAGTTGTAGTTTCACAGTACATCTATGACCATAGACTCAATCTGAATAGTTGTAGTTTCACAGTACATCTATGACCACGGAGTCAACCTGAATAGTTGTAGTTTCACAGTACATCTATGACCATAGACTCAACCTGAATAGTTGTAGTTTCACAGTACATCTATGACCACATATTCAACCTGAATAGTTGTAGTTTCACAGTACATCTATGACCACGGAGTCAACCTGAATAGTTGTAGTTTCACAGTACATCTATGACCACGGAGACAACCTGAATAGTTGTAGTTTCACAGTACATCTATGACCACGGAGACAACCTGAATAGTTGTAATTTCACAGTACATCTATGACCACAGAGTCGACCGTGTTGCAATCTGTCTTGTCTTGTCGTGTCGTGTCTAATCTTGCCTTACCGTACCATGCCTTATCTTCTCGTGTCGTGTCTTATCTTATTTTGTCGTATCATGTCTTATCTTGTCATTCAGTGTTGTGACAAGTTGGAAATTGACTTGGCGTGTCATGTTTTATTTTTGTCCCATCTTGTCGTATCGTATCGCATCATATCTTATCTTATCGTATCATGCCTTGTCTTGATTTGTCTTGGCGTATTCTGTCTAATTTATCTTATAATCGCATGTCTTGTCTTCACATGTCATGTCTTCTCTTGACATGTTTTATCTTGTGTTGTTTTGTCTTATTTGTTCTTATCTTGTATTGTTTTGTCTTGTCTGTTCTTATCTTGTACTGTTTTGTCTTGCCTTATATTGACTTACATTGTAATGCATTTTATTGAACTGTGCTGTACTGAAATGTACTGTACTGTACTGTACTGTACTGCACTGTACTGTACTGCACTGTACTGTAAAGAATTGAACTGTACTATACTGTACTGAACTAAATTGAATACAGCTGAACTCCACTGTACTGAATTTAATTAATTTAATTAAACTGATCTGTAATATACTGCAATGAACTGAATTTAATTGACCTCAACTGTACTGTATTGAATTGAATGTAATTAACATCAACTGTACTGTAATGAATTTAATTTAATTGACCTAATCTGTACTGTAATGAATTTAATTTAATTGACCTAATCTGTACTGTAATGAATTTAATTTAATTGACCTAATCTGTACTGTAATGAATTGAGTTTAAGTGACCTAATGTGTACTGTAATGAATTTAATTTAATTGACCTCATCTGTACTGTAATGAATTTAATTTAATTGACCTCAATTGTAAGGTCTCATCTCATCTCATCATGTTCCTCTTGTACCCTGCGGTGTCGAGGTGAAGTATAAACAGTGGGAGAGTGCCCGCTTATGGGCTTCATGTATCGATATTCCCATGGACTCTGTTATTCCCTGCGTCCATCGTTTACGAGGTCGGCCTCTTTCTCTGCTTCCCTCTGGTCTGTACATCATTGCTTGTTGTGGCATAATGCATTTAAATTAATTGACCTCAGCTGTACTGTGCTTAATTGAATTGTACTGTACGGTATTAAAGTGAATTTAATTTAATTGAACTGAACTAAACTGTACTGTAATGAATTGAAATGAACTGAATTGAACTGGTCTGTACTGTACCGAATTGAATTATACTGTAGTGTACTGTATTAAACTGTATTGTACTGAATTGAATTAAACCGAACTGTACTGTACTGCACTGCACTGTACTGTACTGTACTATGCTGTACTGTACTGTACTGTACTATGCTGTACTGTACTGTACTGTACTATGCTGTAGTGTACTTTTTGTATTGTATTGGTTTGCGTTCGTTTCTCTTGTCCTGTCTGGCCCTGTCTTATTTTACATTATCTTGCATTGTCTTGACCTGTCTTGTCTTATCTTGTGTTGTTTTACCTTGTCTTGTCTTATCCTCACTTTTCTTGTCTTAACTCGTCTTGGTTAACATTGCCCCTCCAGTGGTGGACGTCAAACAACACCTTATATTATCTTCTGGCTTTCCCTGCTTACCGCTATGCATCGTGGGGAGATCTAGTTTTATTTACTATTTTCCTGTCATCGGAACGCTACCAGTGCAATCAACCACATGCTATAAATCGTGATATCATACCTCAGGCTCTTCTTCCTAACACAGAGTCCTTTAACTTTTGCACTGAAACCTCCAATCACTCACAACTATTTAGTTGGGGTAGGTAGGTAGGTCACACAGACAGACAGACGGACGATCGGGAGGACGGAAGGACAGACGAACGGAGGGAGGGAGGGTCCGACCGACCGTCCTACTGACCGACCTACCGGACGGCCGACAGACAGACCGACAGACAAATAGATAGATGGATGGATGGAGAGAGGGAGGGGGTAGGAGGGAGGGAGGGACGTACGGATGGATGGATCGATCGACAGATAGATAGATGGATGCATGGATGGGTGGATGAATGGATAGGTGGCTGACTGGGTGGGTAAACAGAAAGACAGAAAGCCGACAGACAGAAAGACAAACAGACAGAGCAGTACCTCGGGCACGTCCAAACGTCTCATTGACGTGTATCATGTGGATCTGTAGATCCGGGTTGTCCTTCAACACTGAGGTCGTGGCTGCAGAAATAGTTCTGTGTTCCTCAGCCTTGTCAGCGAAGAGCACAACTCGAAGCACGACCTTCCCTGGGTACCCTATAATATAACATAGATAGAACTTCACTTCAACCGTCAGTCATCAGTATTCCCTCTGTGCCCTAAGACCTAACCCAGAACTTTACTTCCACAGAATTTGAAACATCAAACATTGATCTTCCCTCGGTACCCTAAAACATAACTTACATCTTCAAACATAAAAAAATGACCTACAACCTATCATATCCTAAACCATGACACAGATCTTCAACCATCAAACATCGATCTTCACGAGGCATCCTAGAAGATAACACATAACTTCACTTCAGCCATCAAACATCAGTCTTCCCGCGAAACCTAACATATAAATAGACAGAACGTTACTTCCGCCATGAAACATCCGTCTTCTTTCGGTACTCTAAAACATAACACAAATATATATTCATTTCTACCATTAAACATCAACCATCCCTCTGTTCCATAAATCATAACACAGAACTTCACTTGCACCATCAAACATCAGCATTCCCGCAATACCCTAAAACAGAACACAGATTTTCAAACATCAAATATCGGCATTCCCGAAGTATACTAAAACATATCAGAGAATTCCAACCATCAAACATCACTTTCCAGCGATATTCTAAAACATAACAAAGAACTTTAACCATCAAACATCGGCTTTCCCTGGGTACCCTTAAACATAACATACACAGAACTTCAACCATCAAACACTGACCTTAGCCCGGTATCATAAAACATAACACAAAACTCACTTCCACCATGAAACATCAGTGTTCCTGCGGTATTCTAAAACATAACACAGAGAGATATTCACTTCAAGCTTCAAACATAAACCTTCCCTCTGTACCCTAAAACATGATACAGAACTTCACTTGCACCATCAAACACAGGCCTTTCCTGGGTACCGTAAAACATAACACAGAGCGTCAACCATCACACATCGGTCTTCCCCCTAAAACATAACCCAAAACTTCACCTCAACCGTCACACATCGGTCTCTCCTGGGTACCCTAAAATATACACAAGGACTTCACCTCAACCATCAAACATCAGTCTATGCTAAATTACCTAAAATATACACACAGGACTTCACTTCAATCATCAAACATCAGTCTCTCCTGGGTACCCTAAAATATACACACGGGACTTCACTTCAATCATCAAACATCAGTCTCTCCTGGGTACCCTAAAATATACACACGGGACTTCACTTCAACCATCAGAAATCAGTCTCTCCCGTATACCTTAAAAATACACACGGGACTTCATTTTAACAGTCAGACATCATGTATAAAAGAATATGTTCACGTGTGTACCTATGCGATCTCCCTGCTGTTATGTCAAGATACTTCAACAGAAGAAACGCGTCCTTTACACGTTTGGGGTCTATTTGGAATTAGGCGCTAGCGTCCATATTTTTTATAGTCTAGTGGGCACTCATAGCATAATAATAGATAAGATATATAACGGCTGCACAAAGATATAACAATACACAATGAAAACAGGCAGGAATATATGACTCCTGTAACAGTGTGGCCAAGCTGACTGCCTCGAGCTCCGAAGGTTGTGGGTTCGATTCCGGGCTACGTCTTTCGGTTCACGAGTGCAATTTTCTCGGAGCCTCCTGGGGGTCGTCGCCGGAGCTACGAAGTTCGTGCTTGATGCGATGCTTTTGACAGGCCATCTGCGGAAAGAGACCGGGCCTTGTGGGATAAAACTTGGTGCAATAAAGACGATCCTCTCGACTTGTAAGACTTTTTTTTAAAGTGAAAGACAATAAACACAAAGCAGTGTACACACCTTATTACGAACGCAAAATTGGCAAACGGAAATCACGGTGTACAAATAACAATGATAATAATAACACGTAAAAATAAGATAAAAATAAGTCGCGCTACAACATAAAGAATGGACGTTTCGATATTAGTGATATTAATCAGGAACAAGACAAACAGATCTAAAGAAAAACACGAAATTAATAAATATGTTTCTTCCTAAATTTCATTTGCCTAGTGGATTCTAGACAATTGATTTTAAATTATTCTATTCTCCGTTTGTTCCTATCCATTGTCGGCGCCTTTTCTTCACTTTCCCGTTTCACATATATTTGTGTAGTTCTCTCCTATCAGCTCCACATTGGTGAGTGTCTTACATCATTTATTCCTTCTATTATTTTGCACAGATAAGTCAGGTCTTAGTCAGATATGACTTAGCTACCGTATGACAGTAGACCGTACTAGTATTATTTGTTAGCGCTGAGTGGATGGGCGGCGTCACTAAACCCAACACCCCACATTGTGCCAACGACTTCGGGTGGAGGAGTGCAAATGGGAGGGTACCAGCCTTATCCCAGTGCGAGGAAATGTAACCTAAAGTCTTAATGTTATGGCAGGGCAGACCAGGTACTAAGCCGTTGCCGGCAACTGGTCTAGGATCGAAGCTCCGCCAGGAGTACAGATAGAGCATTGCTTTGCTAATCCGGCAGATTCTGCAGCTTGTCTTTTTCCAGATGTAGCTTCGAATGATGTGTAGATGAAATAATAGGACATCGCTGTCAACACCAGCACTGCTGTTGTTGATATCTTGGCAAGTTTACGTTCAGTAGTTTGCCATTGCTTTCTGAACGACCGGCTCCCGAACCTACTCCGGCTTCTGGTGTATTTGTAATTTACGTCCCCAAGTCAAGAGCTAGAAGTCAACATTTTACTACAACTGGCTGGGTAATTTTTTGTTTTTTATTTTTTTTTAGGGGGGGGGGGGCGGCTATTTTGCTGGCTGAGTGGCTAAGAACGCCAGGATCTCCTTCGGGAGACCCGGGTTCGAATCCTTGGTAAGGCGGGGATTTTTTTTTTTGTCAGGGGCAAAACGAAAATCCTACTCCTAACCTGCACAGTTCGCGGCGACTGCACTAGCCAGGCGACCTTAATTCCTCAGGCTCAAGACCCCTCCCCCCTCCCTGCCCTACTCTGTAAGGTACTATTGGCAGTAAATGACAGACAGTGGCTATTTGCGATTTCTTGGCAAGTTTTACGTTCAGTAGTTTGCCATCGTTTAGTGAATGACCATCACTCACACCATTGTATGAAACACCAACGCAAGGCGGTCTGCTGTCAAATCACCCACAGCTGTGTTTCGAACGCGGTAAGCGGGATTCCAGATTGCGTCCGTAACACCTTTGCCACAGAGCCGGCTAACTGACCGCTGTGGGAGGTCAACTCGCTATCCTCGGCATCAGCACACCGGGAGTTTAAGAGCGAACGCTCTTATACAATCGGCGATGCAGAATGGAAAGGTAATGATACTTACCATCGACCGCCTTCTTGTGCATCTGAAGATACTGCCTGTAACATTCCGACTTCATGAATACAGTCATCAGAATGTGAATTTCTTTGTTGCCATTCTCCCCAGTGTAATCCTCTTGCGATTCTCTGAAAGGAAGTGTCGATTGTGAGCATCTGTAATTTGCGATTACTTGCATAAAAACCAGTGTTTACAAATCCCCAGTAGCATAGTGTGCTTGCTTGAAAAGATGATGGTGCTGGTTCAAGTCTCAAGTCCACAAAAATGGCAGGATATTATCATCATAACTTGTATCATTAACCATAGCATAATATATATTTATCATCATAACCTGTATCATTAGCCATAACATAATGTCATCTTTTATCATCATAAGTAATGTCATTAGCCATTAACGTAACATCAGAACGGCTCAAAAGGTGTTATGTGGCAATGTGATGAGAATAAAGACATAGGAGAACATCGTGGCGACTGGAAAGTTTATCAGTAAAAGATACAAGCGAGAACTAGGGAAATGGTTATTGATTGGCTGATTTTTTTTCTTTGCCTTCGCTCGCCTTAAACCCAAGCGTGGTCAATACACGTACTACAGAGTGTCTTTTTAATGACTGGGGTATTTGAACATATTGCCGTTCCAAGTTTTGCATTTATCTTTTATATTGCATGAACTCCACAGAGGGCGAATATAAAACTTGGAACGGCAATATTGTCTAAAACCTCACAGTCATTAAAAATACACCCTATGCAGCTAGGGCACTGGATTGATTATCGCGCATGGATTAGCTTTCCCTATTACCAGTATCCCCAGCCATCAGACTTCTCAGGCAATTGAAATTTACGTCCCAAAGTCAAGGACGGCCGATCTCCTTGGCGAAGGGGTTAAAGACGTTGTTCGTAATCCCGTATACCACGTCCGAAACACAGCTGCGCAAGATTTGGCAGCAGATCACAGTCGCGATGGCTTTTTTACGGAAAGGTGTGTGAGCCGGTCGTTCAGAAAGCAATAGCAACTACTGAACGTAAAACTGCCAAGACATCAAAATCAGCCGAAAAATGCTGGCGTTGACTGCAATGTCCTGTAAAAAGGATATGCATTAAAAAAAAGTCAAGGACGAGAAGTCAACATTGCAGTCCAACTGTCCGGTGCAGGTGTTGAAGCTGCTACTTCAGCATTAGCCACACGGGAAGTTTAAAAGCGAGCGTTTGTATCCACTCGGCCATGCTGACCGCCGGGTATTGATTGTCTAATACGATGTATTAGAGGGAATGTCATCCTCCATTTTTCTGAACATACAGTTCACAATACAAACTACCTCGGACAGATGTAAAATTATTCCACATGAAATCCACAGCCCAGAGCATCGCGTCACGCACTTAACTCGGTAGCTGGGTTTTGGAACCATGTATTACCAGTCCAGCATGAGGAACATGCGTAAGCAAGCCGTAACCAGAAGCAAAAACACCCCAAAGGCCTTAACAGCTCAGCAGCCTATCCGCCATCTTAGACCGCAAGTCATACATACAATGCAGTATAACACTTTAAAAAGGATAGTCGATGTAATTCGGACACTTACCTGAATTCTACGACATGTTGCAGGAAGTTTCTCCGAACAAACACAGGTACAATCGTTGTCTTCTCTTTACTGATGTTTCGGATGAAAAGGACCTCTTTGGTGCCTTGACCAGTGCTGAGGTGCTGGTATGTGATCCCTAGTACCCCCGCCTGTCTTTTCTTATATTTAGCTACAGGATACCACGGTGATGCCTTTAGCGCCTTCTGGGTATTTGAGGTCAGATTCCATCGGCCCTGATGATAAAATTATCTCGACTTTTTGGACAGCTAAATATCGAATTTTTAATTCACAACAATGTGTTCGCTTAATGAATTTAAACATACAAGCCAGAAATAATAGGTTGCATGATTTAGTGCCTGGCATATTTCGTTGCATTTTATCAGATGCATACTGCAGAGATATGGATGTTTGTAAAGTCTCACTACACTTTGTATGTAGAACAAATCTGAAAAATGAAGTACATGACGTCATCAAAAATATGCTTTACAGTCCACCATAAAGCAATATGCAGCGAATGGCTATCGTCTGCTGGAGTAATTATTTGCATTCCAAAAAAAAATGGTGTTACCAACGAAAGGAAAAAATGTCAAATTTGTTCAACATACAAAATGTAGTGAGACTTTAAAAACACCCGGTACTATCACTATGGAACGATTGTTATCCCCTTTGGACTTGCACATTTAAAACGAAGTCTGTCTCCACACGAATTCTGAACGTTCTGAATGAAAACATTCTGGAGGGTTCCATGTAGGGAGGGCAAGTGCCAAGAGTCGGAACTCCCTCCCTCCATGTCCGACATCTTGGTTTCTCGTCTAGGGTTTATAAGATTTAGCAGGAAAAAAATTATACATACACAAATCCACCTCCAACTATTGCTCACCGTTAGTAATAGTCAAAAAGAAAGACAGTACATTAAGGATCTGCGTTGACTATAGGAAGATCAATGCACTCACCTTACTAGACGCAGAACCCATGCCGAACACTGACGACCTCATTGACGGTATGGCAAAATCAGTATTATTTTCCAAAATAGATTTAACAAAGGGTTACTGGCAAATCCCGATGGAAATTGATTCAATGCATATTACTGCATTCGCCACACCCGTAGGCCTCTATGAATGGGCCTATATGCCTTTCGGCTTACAGAACGCCCCGAGCACATTCATGCGAATGATGCGCAACCTGTTGCCAAATATAAAAAACGTAGCAACCTATATGATGTACATTTGTATCCACACGATAGACATCCAAGAACACAAGGAGGTCCTAGAGCATGTATTTCAGAGGATACAAGACCATGGATTGAAAGCAAAACCTTCCAAAATCGAAGTAGGAATATAAAGAAATCCAGTTTCTAGGCCATAGAATTTCTAATGGGTTCCAGAAAACAGACCCTAACCTAGTCACAACAATTTTTCAAATCAAAGCTCCTACTACAAAGAAGGAAGTAAGGAGCGTACTAGGTCTGATTAATTACTACCATAAATTCATCCCAAATTTTGCAGATATGACCTTCACATTTTCAGAACTGCTCAAGAAAGATCAACCTAACAAAATTAACTGGAATGACAAACATAACAAGATGTTAGAACAGATCAAAACACTGTTTAGTAAACAGCTCATTCTCAAACTACTAGACATTACGAAACAGTTTATACTACAGACAGATGCAAGCATATATGCAATTTCAGCAATACTCCTACAAAACCATAACGGACAATTACATCCAATACTATATTACAGCAGAAAACTTACAGAGGCTCGAAAGTACTATTCCATCACAGAACTAGAAGCATTAGCTCTAGTCGAAAGCATTAAGAAGATTTCCAAGTATTTATTAGGACATAAATTTATTGTACTATCAGATAACAAACCACTGAAGGTATTTAAAGAAGGCCATCCAAAAAACTCAAGAATCCACAGGTGGTCCTTACTCATACAAGATTATGATTTTGACATCTGCCACATTCCAGGCAAAGATAACAATCTGGCAGACCTCTTAAGTAGATTGTGAGGAAAAAAAAATACATGCAACAGATTTATAAATTTAAAACAATAACAACATATGTCACACAGGCAGATGCAAACTATTGATCAGTAATGCACATCAAGGATCTATGACAAAACGTCAGACCACTCACAAGATAACATCAGTTATCATACACTCCAGTTTTGTGATATGTATATAGTTAGAGATAGTTTAGTGTAGATATAATTTTTTTTAACAGAATGAATGCTTCGTTATGATAGTATTGGTTGAATGAACATACTGTGATAAAAACCGCAAATGGCAGAATAATAACATTAACTACAGCTCTCATATAGAGGAGCCAAAGTTATACTTCTACTTCATTTTAATATTGATATCTATGAAATGTCACGCAAAGATGTAAACCATTGATGTAAATAGCAGAGAAAAACATTTCAAATGTACATCACATCACCTGTAAATCACCTCATAGCCAGTGTGCTTGCTGAATCAACTAAACAGCACCCTGAATTGCTAATCAGGACATTTGCATGTCAATGGAAACAACTTAAAATTAGTTACTACTATCACTTATATTAATGCTTGTTGGATATGCATATGTACATGGATACGTACATCCCATTATGTTATTATTCTCAGACAGGGTTAGGGTATCTGAAGCTGAATGGAGAGTAAGAATGCAGCGGCAGATAGAAGTCCTACGCCACTTGAGCATAAGATGAGCATCATACAAGTCCATAGACCACCAGACTAGTTACAAGTCACTGTTGAATGAATACAAGGTTGATCTACATCCCACAAGTATTCACCAAAGAGTCTAGGTTCAACACATGAATTTAGAGTTATAAAGGGTATCATTGTCATCATCATCAAAATGTTTGGGAAACTATTAATTCCTTTGATGGTGTTGTTATCATTTTATCATTTCATCATTATGATAATTAATGTATAGTTACATACACGGTTACAGATGTCTACAGATTTAAAGTTGTGTAGTTCTACTTGAAGTTAGGATTTTTATGAGAAGATCCACTACATATAGTACGAGAGACATATCAATGAGTCTCCTACTTGTCTCTACAGCTCAATAACTATATGTTGGAAACAGAAAAACTACAAGTCCAATAATACGACACACGTGGTTATATTTGAAACATAATATGCAAACTGAGGCAGATGGTAAAGCAGAGAATGATCATAAGTCCACATAACTTATGAAACAACAACAATTGGAAATGGAAATTTGAGAGAAACCAAATAAGTAAAAATTTGCACAAATGTTCTAAACCAGAATATGGCAAATGAGAACAAACACGTTGTATACAGATGTTATATTACTGTATTGCTTCAATGTACAGGAATGATAAATTGTAGAATACGTATGTATAGGATGGAATATAATTTTCATTCATTTAGTATGATAACATATGTATACATGACATGGATATAGTATTAGTATGTATAGGTTTTATAGAACACTTATGCGTTGCATGGATATGATGATACAGTGAGGTAAATAAGTCTCATTAGCAAATGCATAATCGAAAATGACAAAGGTATAAGTTGCATAGAGAATTGGTATAGAACAAGCAGAAACCCAGCATCGCCATAACATCCATGGGCAATGATAGTTACCAGACAAAGAGAGACCAGGTAAACATACCCTAAAATAGAAATACCTATTAAAAGTACTGAAGAGAGACACTACAAGCATCAAAGAAGCACCAAGGTCAAACATAACTTATTAACGTCAAAGTCAAAGCAAGAGCTATCCATTGATACAAGAAGGGACAGTGAAAGCCATAGTCCATAATCACACACAAATACCTTACTCAGAGCCTGGGGCTTGGATTGAGTAGGATGCTCATGTATAGTGCATGATTGAGAAGCTGCTAGGGGTGTTTGATGAAACATTGGATCCTACGTCAGACTATATCACATAACCTCTGAACTTGAAAAGGAGGCTGTGACTACACGGAAGTCTAGGTGTAGACGGGTTACCGTGTCCGCATAATATATTCTTTTTTCGTTTGTTTCTGTGATGATGTTTATTGATGAAAACTTATCACGAGTCTAAATGAATCATGGAATAGGTGAGTTCACATGTAATGACAACAGACGAACAGATATGTGCGAAGATTGAGAGAGACCAAAGCGTGCGACCATAGAGTCCACTAAAACAAATGGTAGTGTATACTTATCCAACTCATGTCATATAGAATAAGACTGAGTAAAGGTAGTAAAAATGTTTACAAAATTAAAAAAGGGGGGGGGGCATATTGCCATGAGATGGATTACGCGAAACACAGCAAGTCTGTCAATCGTAGAAGCTAGAGAGATGTTGTTGACACACAGTTTAAAAACTCAAGCGAACGCCGCTAACATTAGTGGGCGGAGTTATGTGGTCACGTGACGCACCCAGGTCAAAGCCGGAAAAAGGTTAGCGCTCTAGTTAGTCTGAGCTGGGGCGTGAGCCAAGATGGTCAAGATTGTGGAAGTTCGGTGTTTGAAAGCAGTTGCGAGGATTGCAGTATTGAAGTGTAGTCAACTGTGAAAGATAGTTCGTGTTCAAGAACGCTATGAGTTAAGAAGTAATACACTGCAGTCAACGACCAACGATGGGCCAGTCAATAGCGCCCAGTTGTGGTGAAAGAGCTGACCCCGTGGTGTAAGCAAGTTGACAACAATGGCGGAGCGAGAGACACGCCGGGACACGTTCGCCACCAGGGTGATGTGAGTACGTAAATAAATCTGATAATATTGTTTAGCAGTGAAGTGTAACGATAGTCTATCGTGTACAACAACAGCAGGGACAATTAACGATTAGTTGTACCAGTGATTCTTTATGGACAGACAGTGTGTGGGATGGTCGTACACAGAACGCTGAAAGGCAATAGCCGGCGGTGTATGATGGCAACCATGGTAATAACTGTACTGTAATAAAGGTTATCTTGTACTCTGAGGACGAGTTGAACTTGTGTTGTGAGCACGAAAGACTTATATATTAGTTAGCGGGAGTGCCGAGTGAGATATTGCTGCTAAATCTGATAAACCCTTGACGAGAAACCAATATGTTGGACATGGAGGGAGGGAGTTCCGACTCTTGGCAACGTGACATAACGTTACAGACGAACACGGTGATATCATTTGGACAGTTTAACGGTTTAACTTTCGACATGCACCAAAGAGGAGCAGCGATCAGTTATCCATGTTTTGATCAGTGAAGGCGTTAAACATATAGAAATTCATTGGCGAATGAAGGTCCAATATGGTAATGCATGTCTGTCAGTCCAGCAAGTGTATGAGGGGAGTAGGGAGTGTCAAAACGGCGAGACTTCTATGACAGACTGTTCACGACCGGGTCAGGCACATCGAGTAGTGACCCCAGAGTCGATTTTTCTACAGGAATCCAAACACTTTATCGGCGCTGGAGGACTTGCATTTAACCCTGGGGTGATTTTTGTTTCTTCAGAATATATTCACACAAACACATAAATTGTGGCAGGCAATGGCAAATTATTGAATGTAAAATTACCTAGAAAATCGTTAACTTCATAAACATTTGACTGTTCGCAAATTCTTTCTAAATGGCCGAGACTCACATCACTGTAATATATCAACGCAAAGCTATCAGCTTCAAAATCGTCTTCCGTTGACTTCTAAACCAGTTTTCAGGATTCTTTAACTGCGTTCACTAGACCATAGAAGATGTCTACGTAACTTAATCACGAATACTATCTCCATCAGAGACACATCTTTCAGAACTAGAATGAGCGTTCTTCGGAAAGCAACAGAAGGTCTGGCCGACACTCAGGACTCCGAGGAATGGCCAGAAGGACACATAATCAGACTACAACTGGTACCATTAGTTTTGGACTCCTCGCTGGTTGTTGAAACTGAGGAAGGAGCATTTATGGATATGTCCTCAGTGTTGTGATATCGGTTCTTAATTCAACTAGACTCATTCTGATATTTTATTGTTGTTGCATGTACTTTGCCCATGTGGTAAGAAGAGAGGCACTGGAGAACATCTTGACAACTTGAAAGATCTAGGGGAAGAGAGGCAGGGTCAGACCAAGAGAAATTATGTTGGACGGATTGAGACTGTGGCATGGAGGAATATCATCAGCAGAGTTGATCTAGAACACCAAAGACCGCGATCTGTGAAGAGACATGAACGCCTACGACAAATCACAAGGCACTTGATGATGATGATGATGATGATGATGATGATGATGATGATGATGATGATGATGATGATGATGATGATGATGATGATGATGATGATGATGATGATGATGATGATGATGATGATGATGATGATGATGATGATGATGATGATGATGATGATGATGATGATGATGATGATGATGATTGTCAGCGTCTCACTTCGCACACAGGCACTCTGCTCCTTCATACACACTCCAAGAACCATTAATGGCGTGTATGGTAATTTCCGTCATTTTATTTCAGGCGAACCTGATATCATCACAAAATAAATACAATCGGTAATTTCACACGAATATACATCTGCCGCCCTTTATACTCTAATAGCACACGATAGTTTCACACTTCTATACTCGCTCTACTCAAAACTAGTACTCTCGCAACATTAAGCATTTGCTCTAAAAAAAAACACAGCCCACAATGAAACTGTCCTGAGTCCCGTCTGACGGTTCTCAGCTCAACCGCTCGGCTGGTCGCCCCTAGACCCCGTGCCGTTATGTGAACCCCGTGCTATCTCAACAGTCTCGTTGTACTGCAAACTGTCCGTGCTAGGATCGGTCACTCGGTGTACTGACATCTCAACCGTTCAGGGCAGTGTCCCGTGAACGGTGGTCCCCTTGTATCACTCGGTCTGTTCCTACCGTTACTCTGTCTAATACGCGATAGTGTCCCTTACCACGTCCTGTTTCCACTTCATCTACTGTCCTGTAGATGTCCTATCTTATGCCCCTCTGGTGTCCTGACTTATGTCCTGTCTTATGACCCTCTGGTGTCCTGACTTATGTCCAGCCTCTATCCTACCGGCTATCATCTAGATGTCCTTATCTATATCCTCTATGTCGCTATCTTAGTCGTCCTAACTCTATTCTGTCCCTTGTCCTCTATATCTCCTGTAGCTACCCCTTAACACCCTGACATACTCCCATGCCTCCCTCCCTGGTATTGTGTCGCCAAATTCATTCCAAAAGGTGTGACACAATGTCGTTTATGTAAATATAAAAAAATTAGTCGGAAGCTAATTTGTCAGTGTGTTGTGGGATAACTTCATCTTTCACATTAGGTAACACTTCTAATCTGTACGGGTATGCCACACTGTTGAACTTTCTATCCCCTGGTTTATTATCAGTGTAACATACTTGTCATATTGTCAAGAGTCACCACTCTCTTACACCTCACTACTGGAAGCTGTCAACGAACCAAGGTAACTTGTCTTATAGTTATGATTAAATCATAACGTGCAACGCCTCTCAAAACATCCAAAATGATGTCCCGTAACAATTTGCTCCTTTTACAGAAACAAATCATGAATATATATTCATGGCTTCCGTGAAATTTACTTCAACATCTTCTATAAGTTCTGTATCTGCTGATTTTCACCTATCTAGCTTACGCATGTTGATAGATTTCTCATCTGTGTAATCATACGCCCCATTAATCTGTTGTGTCCCTTGTGACAGTGTGATCTCCCTTATTTCAAACTTGCTATTTGTACGTTATCTGTTTGTATTATATTTGTCTGTGTGTTCTATTCTTATAAGTGTATGATTCACTTAGCCCTATAGGTGTATGTTTATAACCTGTTTAATGTTTCCAAGTGTCACAGGTGGGTTTCTATATCTCAAAATTGAGGACTTATGCTTAATTTATGAGATCAATTGCCGAACTGCGATGCATGAAAACATCACCATAGTTGCAATGTAAATTTAATTTAAACACACACAAAATCAATACACGATCACATGTGTTACACAGAAGACGAAGACAAATTACTAGGAAAAACATGTTGTGCAAAAAAGCTCACCAATTTTCATACGTCTCATTTTAATTCATTCATTCATCCTCTCACACACTTTTCACTCTATTGGTTGAATAACGCGTTATTAAAATGTTTATCTCATTAAAATACAATATGCTGGTTTTAAAATTATTAACGAGCTGGTTAGTATCCACTCGCTATCTAGCGAATTGTATAATACACACTCTATTTATAGGTGTGATATATTTCCTTGAGTAACACTAATGGAAGACACTGCTATTACATTGGTGTAATTTGATGTAATGGATGTTATTACTAGGGAAAGATAATTTAACTAAAGTAACTAAATTTAGGAAAAATGTGTTAACTCCCTTAAATTAACATGTGGTTATCTAATTAATTACGGAATTTAGAACTATGCAATTCAAAATGCATGCAATTTATTGCATGTGTAAAACAAAATTTACTAATATTTATTAAAGTAGCTTCATTTACCAGTTTAAGCTGTTTTAAAGGAATATAAATTTGTAAATTAATATTCTGTTGGTGTTACTTAACTAAAGATTTCTATGATCTAACCTAAGCTACTACATTTCTCTATTTCTAAATTTATTTGCTGCAATTTCTAGCAGGGATTTATCTAGTTACCATAATTTGTTTTACATTACCCCTAAAGGATAAATGTGTAAAATAGTGCAACTTAAATAAAAATTCATTGGCCTTGTACATATACTACACAATACAATGTCATTAGTGAAATCTAACTATTTACATCAGGTGACTATTTCGACGTCTCAGGTGACGGCTATTATGTAGCGTCGTTCCTCTGCTCGACTGGAGAATAAGAGCCCAGCGATAGATCCTGTTGTTTTTTGGCTGTCCTTTCTCAATGACCGTTAACTGGGAATTGTCAGTTTCAACGACGAAATGTGTCCCAGCAAGATACTTATTTAGTTTCGTAATACAAAACACAATCGCGAGAGCCTCCAGTTGAGAGACCCCATACCTAGATTCTGCTTTCGTCAGCTTCCTACTTACATAGACGATTGGATGCAAGATCCTGTCGTAGGTCTGGAGGAGTACTCCTGATATGGTAGTAGTACTCGCATCTGATCTGACGGTATAAGGTAAGTCCTTATTAGGTAACCTCAAAATAGGGATGTTACTAAATAATACTTTAGTTGTGAGCTTTGCGTTACTTAAAGTAGCATCTTGTACATTGATCTTTACATTCTTTTTCAACAAATCTGAAAACACACTTGTAATTTGTGCCAAATTTGGTATGAACTTGTTGTAATAGTTCACTAGACCTGGTAGACTTCTCACTTGTTTCTTCGTTGTTGGCATCATGAGAGTTGAGATCTTCGTTACGATCTTATCATCAGTACTCAAGTGGCCTT
Organism: Cepaea nemoralis; assembly: GCA_014155875.1. Taxonomy (NCBI): domain Eukaryota; kingdom Metazoa; phylum Mollusca; class Gastropoda; order Stylommatophora; family Helicidae; genus Cepaea; species Cepaea nemoralis. The sequence continues at coordinate 354,394 of JACEFZ010021516.1, forward strand.
TAAATATTTTATGGCCCAGAAATTCTATCTCTTGCAATGCCAACTCTACTTTTGTTGGCTTCACAGTGAGTCCAAACACTACTATTATCATGCCTAAATTATAAGATAGCCTAATTCCAATGTAATAGTGTGCTAAAGGGTGTTTTTCTGGGTGTTGTAGGATTTCGCTTGCGTGTTTGATCCTAAGTGCTTGTATTTTGGTAGTTATGTCTTGGAGGGCGATACCTCCATCTTTTTTGTCTTGCATGAGTGTAGTATGTTTGATACTTTAGATGGTGCTGCCAAACACAAAGCGTCTAATCTCTTTGTTTATGTTTGTGACAGTCTGACGTGGAGGATCTACGACTGTGCACAGGTATAGTATTTTTTGGAATTATTTATGTATTAACAATAGTACTTCTACCAAATATGGTAGTTGTTTTGTATTTGTACCTCTGTAACATATCTGTTATTTTCTTTAGATTTTGCCATGTGTCTTTGTGTGTCTGATTTGGTTGACATGGGAAGACTATTCCGTACACTTTTATAAGATTGTTTGATGTTAAGTCAAATGGAAAATCCGCCTTATTTTCCATTTGCCCAAGCCCATTATAGTAGATTTTTGGACGTTTAATTTTGCCCCAATCCCTTTGCCAAAAAACGAGAACGTTTCCAAAATGATCCCTACAGATTTTTCAGTTGTCGGAAAGAAAATGGCATCGTCCGCATAAGCAAGCAGCTTTTTTTCACCCTTCCCTGGTATGAACGTATCCCTGACCTTGTCGTCCTGTCGTATCTTTTCTAGAAGTGGCTCTAGAGCGACAACGTACAGTAATGGGGACAAGGGACATCCCTGTCTCACTGACCTAGTCAACCCGAAAGAATTGGTTAGGGTATGGTTTAATAGAATCCGACTTTCTGGTTTCAAATATAAAATTTTGACCCATGTCCGAAAATAATTTCCCACGTTACAGTGTGAGAGAGTTTTGTGGAGGTATGAGTGAGATATTCTGTCGAATGCTTTTTCTTGATCTAAAGAGAGAATTGACGGACTGACAGTTTTTCAGATGTGTGTAGTTGATGATATCCCTTATGAAGTGTGTGTGTTGCTGGATATTCCGGTGTTGTACACTACATTGCTGGTCTTCATAAATGAGAGATGCCATTACTGGTTTCAATTTATTCGTCAAAGCCTTTGTTAAAATCTTGAAGTCTACATTTAAAAGCGAGATCGGTCTGTAACTCTTTAAAAGTGTCTTGTCGGTGTTCTCCTTCTGAATAAGAGTGATGTAAGACGTGTTGAAACTGGATGGGAGTTCATGTTTGTGGAAAGATTAAGAGAATACTGCTAGTAAAAGGGGACCTAGAAGAGGAAAGAAAAACTGATAGAATTCAGCGGTAATACTGTCAGGGCCAGGCGATTTGCCCTTCTGCATTCCGTGAACCGCTTGTGTTATATCTGTTAGTGTTAATTCATTATCTAGTGTTAGTTTCTGTTCCTCTGTGAGTTGTTTTGTGAATTTGATAAAGTTTTCTTGTACGTGCGCCTGTGTGTTTTCATCTGCGTAAAGGTTCTTGTAATAATCTTCAAAGGCTAAGGCTATTGGTTGTGGCTCGACTTGTATATTTCCTTCCCTGTCAATTATCTGGCCTATATGTCTGCTGCGCGGTGTGTTTTGTTCTATAGCTAGGTATTGTTTACTCGGTATCTCTTGTGTTATAGTTTGTAACTTTGTTCGCATTAAAGCCCCCTGAAATCGATGATCTCTGTAGAGATCTAGTTCTTCCTGTAATGCTATGATGTGTGGTGAATTTTTGTCTGTCTGTAGTAAGAGCTTAATTGCATTTTCCAATACTTTTTCTTGTTGTAGTTTTTGCTTGTGTATTACTGCTGCTAGTGTTTGTGTTCTCTCTCGTATAGTTTGTTTAAGTGTTTCCCAGAGTTCTCGCGCAATACCCTCTGGTATATCGCTTGTGTATGTGAGGATCAGTTTTGTTATGCAATCTACATAGTCCTGATTTTGTAAAAGTGTGCTGTTAAGTTTCCAATGGGGAGATCTCCTAAGATGTGGTGTTGCTTGTACTGTGTTTATTGTTGCAACTACAGCCTTATGGTCTGTGAAGTTCAGTGTCTCCTGTAAATGCTTGACTTGTGTTATATGATGTGTTATGGGCGCATAAATTCTATCTAATCGTGCTGCTCTGTTATGCGCATTGTTTGTGTGTGTTGTATCTGTTCCATTGGGATGCATCTGCCTGTATGCGTCTGTTAGCCCATGAATATCTAAAATTGTTTGCAATGTGTTTAATTAATGTTCCTCCTCTCCTGTTGTGTTTCTAATTTGCATTTTTACATCTCCATAAGGTCATGCACCAAAAGTACGCAATTAAAATCACCACCTAAAATGATGTTGTGACCCCGATATGAGCGTGATAATAAATTTTCCAGTGTTTGGTAGAAGAGCGGCTGATTTCTGTAGCCAGGCGGTGCGTGTATGTTGACATTTGTGTACTTATTTATGTTATTTCCCACCTGTACTATAACTATCCTACCCTGGCAGTCCCTGTCCTTCTCTATAATCTGCCACCTGTCCGATGTCTGTATTATTGCTGAAACCTATCCGATATGTTGAGTATTAAGACTAAAACATGAGTGTCTTAGACCTAAGCATGTTGTGATATATGATGCGTCTTCGTCGGTGTTAACGTTAGTTTCCCGAATGAGTATAAAATCAGGTTTATATTTGTGTATGAGTGGTATAAGATGATTAATTTTGGATCTTATACCTCGAATATTAATACTCATTATTTTAATTTCCGCTGCCATTTTTGTTGTAATATATGAAACGGTCGAGCATAATTATGTTTCTTGTTTCAAAATGTCTGTATTCATGGTATCATTTCTGGAGATAGTAAGTAGATTCCTTCGCCGGGCTTGAAAACTCTAAGCCAATAATCGAGGCGTGGAGAAGAATCTGACTGGTTTCTTTGTCGTGGTGGTGTGTTAATATTAACACTGTCTATTTCGGTCATGGCGCTGGTCGTTATCTGTTCAGTATAATTACTTACACATTTCTTTTTGTTTGACCTGTGCGCTTCAGGCGGTGTAGGGTAGTCGTGGTTGTTGAGGAGCGGCAGCGTGGTAACAGGTGTTTGGCGGGCTGGAGGTGTCGAGCTCTCACCGTCAGACAGGCTCTTGGTTGAGCGTCCCCTTTTCCGACTGACCAGCTGGAAACCGTCTTCATCCACCTTACTATGTTGATCTGTCTGGGAGTTCGAAGTGGCTTCTTGTGCCAGTCTAGGTCCCTTCTTGATTTGTACTTTGGCCGGACATTTATTACTCCAGTGGGAGTCCCTCTCCACAGACTGTACACGCCGTACGGCGCCCCGGAACTGTGATGAAGAGACGGTGTAGCTTGTCTTCTACCCCAGTCCAACTCCATGTTCACGTAATGTGGCAGAGGTTCTTTCGGGTTGCACTGAAGTAACCACTTGTCCGTGCTGTTTTTAAGTTTATGCACTTCCGCATTTATATCTCCCGAAATATCCGCGGCTATTTGCTTCATTGTCTCAACATTTGAGGTTATTAGGCATCCAGTGAATCATAGCCTTGGTCTTTTCCTTCTCTATGTTTTCAATTACAATAGTTACTTTAGGATCCTGCAGTTCATGCTTCGTCCCGTGAAGCCATTCATAATGAGCCGCCTTTGCTTCCGGTGTCAGCGTAGCGTACGATCTTTTAGGGTCCTCAAAACGGTAGATGGATTTTATCCCTTCCCTACCGATCCCGCAAGGCCCCCTCAAGACGCTCACCATCAGCGAGTAGATGAACCGGAATACATGAGGTCCTGATATTGAAAACTCAAGTGTGTTTGTTTGGTGGAACGCACCTCCCTCGAAACCTTCACTCGTATTGACTTTGACACGTTTTACAATTTGGTTTTCCATCTTATATAATCCGTGACAGAGGAAATCTTTAATACAGATTTATACGTGGTGAAAACAATCGAAAACACTTCCACAAAGTTGAAATCACTGATATGTTTGAATAATAAGAATACTTTTTTTTCTGTTACACAGCAGAGGAACAAACATAAGCAAGTTCAGTCTCGAAAGCCTGAGCCAACCTCGCCGGAAGAATACAGGTTTTAATTTTTTTTCTAATATAAAATGATAACTTACTTAAAATTGTAAGGCACACATGAATGTACCTGACAAAAATTAGAAATAAACAACAGTCTGGATTCATTAACCCAAGAAGTCATACAGGATGGCGAAAGATTTATACGTTGTGAAGAGAAACCAGAGTAACAACGTCAGGGCGTCCATTGGGGGACAGTCGTTAACATCATGCAAGGAGCTTGCAGTATTGGAACATTGTATATATTGCATTACAAAGTACAATTTATTATATTTAGCAGTCAAAGTATTTAAAACTTTAGGATATCAAATTGTTGTGTTAACTGTGAATAGGTGGTGTCTTTATTTTAAAGATTTAACAATTAATGTAACTGATTGCTTCTTTAGAAAAATCGTCGGCGAGGTATGTCCCTTGCGAACAATAAAATACTGTATTATGTTCCCGTGAAAAAGAGATATTTGTTTCCCCTTAAATTTCGCTTACCAAGTGCACAGGCCGCCGAGAGCGCGATAGCGAATGGTTAGCCCGTAGATCATGTAATTGAATTCCCACTATTGCTCCCGGGCTGATTACAATGATGATAATGCAAATAACATCCAAATACATGAATAATATTATAATGACAAGGAATAAAACTGCTAAGGGTGATAAAATTGAAGGCAATGAATAAATGATGATAACAGCAATGATAATATTAATAATACTACTAGTTAAACATGTGATTTCATGTGTTAAAATGATGTTCTTAGGAATGGTGTTTTCATGAAATACATCTTATAGTAATAATTTCTAGGAATAAAAATCTACTAAGGGTGATAACAGCAATGCTAATAATCACAATGATAAAATTTGTTATGATAATGATCACATTTTCCAAACATGTGATTCCATTTGCTAAAATGATTTTCTTAGAAATTGTGTTAAATTTTGGTAGGTACATACAATAAACATTCCATCCTGCACCCTTTAATAATATAGTAGGTGTAAAAAGGATTTGGTTTTCTTTTCTTTTTTTTCTCCTTGCTTATTTTTTTTTTTTTTTTTTTTTTTTTATACATATTCTTGCTACATGCAATGTTAAATAATAGTAGCAGTAAGTAAAAGGAGTTGGTTTTTTTTCTCCTTGCTTATTTTTGGTCTTATTTGTAAGGGTTCATTCATTTTTTTCCCTTCCTTTTATTTTTTATTCTTTTTTTTTTTTTTTTTATTTTAAACTTATTGTAAAAAGTAAAACATGCATCAGTATTTGCACAAAATTTTCCAATCTTTACATTTGTGTTTCCCTTGCCACCCTCTCACCAATTTGGTTCCACTCCACCAATGCCCTACAACTCCTCTCTGGGCAATGATGGTAAAGGCAGGATAGATATTTGAACAAAACCGGTGTGGGTATCAGCAAAGGCAGCAACAAAACATGAGCAAGGGGATGGGGGGCACATGGGGGCACATCATTAACCTCGCGAGAAGAAAGATTTATACGTTGTGAAGAGAAACCAGAGTAACAACGTAAGGGCGTCCATTGGGGGACAGTCGTTAACATCGTGCAAGGAGCTTGCAGTATTGAAACATTGTATATATTGCATTACAAAGTACAATTTATTATATTTAGCAGTCAAAGTATTTAAAACTTTAGGATATCAAATTGTTGTGTTAACTGTGAATAGGTGGTGTCTTTATTTTAAAGATTTAACAATTAATGTAACTAATTGCGTCTTTAGAAAAAACGTTGGCGAGTTATGTCCCTTGCGAACAATAAAATGAATACTGTATTATGTTCTCGTGAAAAAGAGATATTTGTTTCCCCTTAAATTTCGCTTACCAAGTGCACAGGCCGCCGAGAGCGCGATAGCGAAAGTTAGCCCGTAGATCATGTAATTATTGCACTATTGCTCCCGGGCTGACTCAGCCGAAACTAAGCACCATGAAATGTTCTGGAAAGTAAAGGCGAAGTGTGCGCTATTGACCACATCACCCATTGAGTGCCAATTGTTTTACAAAAATGTGATGTTTTCTTTCACCATATACTCAGTGCCTAAAGAAATGGAAAAGCAGGGTACTTCACTTTTTACCTTTACAACTGCTACTACTACAGTTACCACTATGGCTACTACAGCAACTACTGTCTACTACTGTCTGCAAATATTTAAAATTGTGTGTTCGTGCATGTCTATATGTAAATTGTGGTATATGCCCAACACAATTTTGAAAACATCAAAATCACTTTGAGAAAAGAAATCCTTGACAACCCATGTAACGATTGTCAGATGTCAAGCTCTGTGCTTGTTCTAACACAGTTTACTTGCATGTGTTTGCTGGTGTTGTGCCATAGGCTCTTATTATTGTTTACCCCTGTATGGCTATGGCCAGTTTATGTCTGACTTCTTGTGAACAGTCCCCATGGTTGTTGATTGTGAAGCCAAGATGTTCACAGTTTGTGATGTTTTCAATTTCTCCGTGGGTGGTTGTGATTTTTGTTGGCGTGTAGTTTTGTGTGTGGGTATTTTTTTTATATTCAGAAAAATATTGTTATCTTAATTATGGCTTTTGACAAACAGGATTAAATTTACATAACATATACAATTAAATTAGGAGCAAATTAATTCCGCATTTGTTATAAATTTGCAATAGCTCATAAACTTATATATGTTATTGATGAATTTTTAATAAATTCGGCCATTCTGTATACAAGACAAGAATTAGTAGCTTAACAGCTAAAGTAATTAAACATATTAACAAATTTATTTGTCTCTGGAGCGGTGAGACAGGCTGGCAAGGATTAGTTTCATCTTCGTGCCAGGGCATGCGGGAGTACAAGGAAATGAGCGGGCTGACAAGCTCGCAGGTGAGGCTACGGTGGAGGGCGGATGCGCCATGGACCAGGCTGACATTCTGAATGCTCTACGAGAAGTAAGACTTTTGCGTGAACCAAGTAATGATTGTGAATCTACAACCATGGCCAGACTGCGAGAACAGCAAATTAAAAGAGGGGTGGCCAAACAAGAACACTATGCAGGAAGCCAAAGAAGATTGATAAACCAACACAGAACTGGCGTCGTTAGCCGCTACACGCTGCGGGATTTGCTGAGGAGGGGATCCGAGCACTTATGGTCTGAATGGTTCGATGTTCAATGAGGATGATCTGTCGAATAACTAACTAACTAATTAACTAACAAATTTATTACTTATGTGTATACATACATATGGTACTGATAAGTTAGTAATAAAGTTTCCATTTGTGTAAGAAAGAAATCAAGTAATAATAAATTCAGTAGCAGTGAATATTATAAATTAATTATTAATCTTTTGAACATGATAACTTGAAAACTTAGTGACAGCTGGCAAACTTGATGTAATCTCTGTGGCGAAGTGGTCAAGCCGTTTGACTCGTGCTCCGAAGGTCGTAGGTTCGATTCCGGGCCGCGTCGTTCGGTTTACGAGTTAAATGTTTCGGAGACTCCTGTGGGTCGTCGCTAAAAGCTACGGAGTTCGTGCTTTGTGCGACGCTTTCCGTGCTGCGGAAATAGACCGAGCCATATGGGATAAAACCCGGTGCAATGAAGTCGACCCTGTCGACTTTTAAGCGACTTTAAGCGATGTAATCCAAGCCTCTGGTGATGATGTGAGTTTGCAAACCGTCATTGTCTGTCAGCACGGCACATGTTTCAAAACATTACCCCCTAACAGCATGGCACACGATGATGTCGGCAGAAGAGCTTCAATACATAATGTCATGCTTGAATGATAAAATAATTATTTACAAATACAGGTTGCCCCAGGTTTAACACAGAATTCTACATGGTCGACAGGATAAAAGTGATCGCTCTTACACTTCTAGTGCACTGATGGCGAGGCAGGGCATTCAATCCCTGCACTAGCATTTATGAGTATGAGTCACTGTGAGTGCTGGTCATTCAGAAAGCAGTGGCAAACTACTGAATGTAAACTTGCCAAGAAATCACACAATGCTGGGGTTGGCTGCGACATCCTGTAAAGGATATGCAACTAACTTTTGTTGTAAATTAAAAGTGAAAACATGTCCCGAAGCAAGAACCCGCTGTGAGTCTGTGATGTGATAGAACCATCACATGATGTAGGTCTGTGATGTGATAGAACCATCACATGATGTAGGTCTGTGATGTGATAGAACCATCACATGATGTAGGTCTGTGATGTGATGCGTTACTCACGAGAATATACGGGGTTACGGCACGGGGTCACTGTGCAATGTCTTGCTGTTCATATGTTTCAGATTGTGTTGTCTGCTAGCACAAGACTGATGGCTATATGACTGTTGTTCTGAGGTTGGTGTATTGGTTGACTGTTATATATACTGTCTGTTTGAGTCAGTGTTGTCATGTGATGTTGTCATACTGGTAGTGCAACTTTGATATATTTGTTTGCCTTGTTGTTTTCACTTTTGGTTATAGCGTTACAATAGTTTGCATAGCCAAAATTTGTGTTATGCAACCTTTGATGATGTTTTACTGTGTTCTGAACAATTGTGTTCCTTGATTTTATACATTTTTGGTTGTTGTTCTTGATCACTTAATTGTTTATTAGTGATGGTTACTCTCTTTCGTAGTTTTCTTTTCAGATGCTCCTCAACTTTGTAGTTGCAATGTGTACATGTGATTCAACTTCCAGTTCTTTCATTTTTATCTGGGTCTGTGCCTCAATTTCTTTTAATTTTGTTGTTTCTGCTAATTCTTTAAAATTTGTAGCTTCAGCTAGCTCTAGTTCTTTAAGTTTTGTAGCTTCAGCTAGCTCTAGTTCTTTAAGTTTTGTAGCTTCAGCAAGTTCTGCTAGTTCTTTCTTGTGCAACCGTTCTTGAGATCTTTCTTCCCTTTCCTTATCCATATGTTCCTTAAATTTCTTGTCTGCACATTGTTCTAATTTATCTCCTGTAAATCCCAGGTCTTTACCTGCTTCAATACATTCTTTCAACGTTGACATTGTTACGAGTTATATTTCAAATTTACAATGTTCAATTACAATGTAATATGTAAACAACAATACGATACTATACTATATAATTTACAGCAATTTGAAACAAAAATAAGATGCTACTTTACCGCACTGTCAAAAAATGGGTACTTATCTGATTTCTAGGTGAATTCTTTTCTTTCAGCCTAAATAGTGGATGATTTCATGCCCGGGGTTACTCTAGATCTTGGTCGTTGGCTTTAACTTTACCCTCTACTTCTACATTCCTGGTATGTTGTCGTGAAATCACTGTAATTTGACAATCAGATGATAAAAATACCAAAGACAGTTTGATTCGCAACTACAAGTTGTTTACTGCGGGGAGTCGGTGAGATCAAACAGTGGAGTCGTCTTTGAAAGTCCCCACAAGACAGAAAATTGTAGGCTTGTTATTGTGACCTGATTAGGAGAATGCAAGAAACAGGCTAGCTTGACTTGGTTGTCGAAACAAGGGAGAAGACTTTTGCATTGATTTTGCAAGAATAATTCTGAAATGGATAGTCTGCCCCTGGAACCATCTGATGTATTGACATCAAAGAACTTCACTAGAAAACTCCAAGGCTGTGTGACAAAAACATGACTTGTTTACAGTGAGCGTAGACAAGAAAGTTGACTTGAGCTGACGTGTTTCTGTACCGCTGTTAGGAATTCGGAGAGCATCTACAGTGTTAGATTTAATTAAAGATTAAATAACATGTGTCTTTATGGCAAATTGTAGAGGCAATCCAGGAGTGATGCGGTGTTGCATAAGGTATTACCTATAGTGTATTTAGGCATAATTAATATAGGCAGTAGCCTTGTTAAAACTAGCTAGGGTGAGGAAATAATTAGCTCTGTTAGTTGAGAATAGAGTAGTGAAGTGAGAATTAGCTCTGCTAGTGAAAATAGTGTTGTGGGGTGATATTTGGAGAGATTAAGGATGGGTTGGGAGTTGGGGAAAGTGTCCAATAGTGGGATCTTTCAGTGGGGTGCCCACTGGGGTTCTGCACTCTGTTTATTGGTCTTTCCTTGTCATAGCCTGATTCGGACCTAGGTGATGAGCCCATCTGCTCTATGACAGAGTTTAGTTCACTCATAAATATCTGAGCGAGGCCGTAGGCCTATACTCAGCTGGTTGGATCAGTGACTAGTGCTCTCACCAGGTGTGTTATTTCTCTAACAGGTTCCCTGCCAGTTACGAGGAAGATCTACACTCGTTTTGAGGAAGTTTGACTCCGATTGGAAGAACACCAGTTGAACAGTCAATGTTGTTTTTTACGGAAATGAATAACGTCCGAAAAGAAAATCTGGACAATATTGTTTACGCTGGGCCCATGATCAGGAGGGTCCACCATAACAGGGCTCAGATGAGCAAAACCATATGACGATTCCTGTGTGATAAGGTTCACCTAGGATGGGTGATATTTGTTGATACACCACATATCATACGAACAATAGTAACTAAACGAGAACTTTAATTGTAACATTCACATGGTGTGGTAGATTCCAGTGAAACATTACCAGGGACATTGTACTTGAGACAATATAGACACTAGATAGGATCAAGTATAAGAACAATAACAGTGATACCTAATTTCACAGTACAAGGGATTTGTACATTTTAGGAACTATAGGAACTTATAATGTGCAGTGTGCAACCGGTCCATGATCAGTGGTAAATTATAGACTGTATCTATTTCGGATGATCATGTACATGGATTACCAGGTAGCTACAGAAAGAAGTCAGTGTCTGGCAGGAGAGATACATCACTGAGTGAGGTTGTCTTGTGCTGACCTAACGTGCTGTGGTGTGTCCTTGCAAGGATGAACTGACTGGGCTATTGATCTGAGGGTCCGATTCTACACACATTATAGTACACGTCACACATTCTTCGCATACACTTCTCACATACATTACACTTTCTTTTAATAAATTAATTGTTTTTAATTTTTAGAAGCTAGAGTTGTTGAGTATGTTACGTTGGGGAAGAATGAGAGGGGGCATGATACAGCAGTGATAGAGTGAGAAAGAGGTGTCCATAAACTGACGGAGTTTTGTGGACGGATTCTAGTGGTTTCTCCAGGATAATGATAAGGGGTTAAAATATAATGTGGGTGTTGATTCCTCTCACTCCAGGGACCACACTTTAAACGGATACACGACATATGTAGAGGAGCAACAATTAATATGGTATTCGATCAACACTACCAAAAAACACAATTTTAAAGGAAAAAAAATGTTTGTCTGTCAAGTCCAATTTTCAGATGAGGACTGATTGCGTATTTTATGTTGTAGATTTTGTCGGTCGTCTTGTCTTCTGTCGTGTTAATAATGTGTTGTAGTCTTTACAGGTTCTGGAACATCAACTGAAACGTCATTCTAAAACATGATGCACATCATTTTCAAATAATTTATGACATGTGATCAATTCACATATCGGTCTTACACATTTTCATATTCGATCACTCGCGTAACTTTTCTGACTGTCTTTTCACTAACTTTTACACACACAGGTGATGGATTCACTCGTAAACTTCTGACACCAATAACGCTCTATTAACTTTTACTACTTTCGTTCAGTTAAGCAGTTTCACACTCACGTAGGTCGTGGATTTGTTCAATAACTTCTGACACCAATAAAGCTGCCTGTCAGCGTCTCACTTCGCACACAGACACTCTGCTCCTTCATACACACTCTAAGAACCATTAATGGCGTGAAAACGGTAGATGAATTTTATCCCTTCCTTACCAATCCCGCAAGGACCCCTTAAGACGCTCGCCATCAGCGAGTAGTTGAACCGGAATACATGAGGTCCTGATATTGAAAACACGTTTGTTTGCTTTGTGGAACGCTCCTCTCTCGAAACCTTCACTCGTGTTGACTTTGACACGTTTTACAATTTGGTTGTCCATCTTATATAATCCGTGACAGAGGAAATCTTTAATACAGATTTATACGTGGTGAAAACAATCGAAAACACTTCCACAAAATTGAAATCACTGATATGTTTGAATAATAAGAATATTTTTTTTTTCCTGTTACACAGCAGAGGAACGAACATAATCGGTTCAGTTGTAAAAGACATCATTAACCTCGCTTTTTTTTTTTTTTTTTTTTTTTAAACTTTTATTGAGTGTTAAAGAAAACTTTGCATTTGTATTGTTCGTGTTGTTACAGAGCGTTGCATGTGGAAGTGTAGGTGACATATGCGCAAATTTTTACAACATTTATTTCAACATATTTACATTTGAAATGAAAGGTAAACGGAAAACGAGTACAAACAACAACAAGACTTTAGTATACCATTTTTTTCCCTCTGCCACCCTTTCACCTGTCAGCTCCAACCCCACCAATACCATCATCACTACCTGGTAATGAGGACAAGGGCAGTAAACCTTGTTAAAACCGACCGGTGAAGGCAGCAGCAGCAGCATCAAAACGAACAGTATCGGAAAGGTGGTGGGAGGAAGTTGTCAAGGAGTATCCTAGTTTACAATGCAGGAGGGGTAGTTGTTGCATTTGTATTGTTTGTGTTGTTACATGCGTACTGTGTATTCAGTATTTGTGTGCGTGTTTTTACAGAGCGTCGCATGTGGGCGTGTAGGTGACATATGCGCAAAAATTTCAAATATTTTATACATTTAAACATTTCTCCATTGACATTGTTGTAAGGAAATATTTTAAATCAAAAGCGTGATGGTAGCGGGCTGTTGTTTTTTCCCCTCTTTGTCTCTTGTAGTCGTGTTTTAGTAAAGCTCACTATCTACTTCTCGTTTATTTTGGGTGATTCATTCTTGCATATTTTTCCCCCTGCCGCCCCGCTCTCCTGTCAGCTCCAAAAAACTCCTACCAAGTACCATCACCCTCGGTGATGATAAACATGGCGGTGCAGAACTGAAGCAAAACGGTGAGCGCGGCAGCAGTAATAACAATCACAGTATCAAAAGGTGGGGCAGGGAGATGTGATATTAATAATGATTACAATGATGATAATGCAAATAACATCCAAATACATGAATAATATTATAATGACAAGGAATAAAACTGCTAAGGGTGATAAAATTGAAGGCAATGAATGAATGATGATAACAGCAATGATAATATTAATAATACTACTAGTTAAACATGTGATTTCATGTGTTAAAATGATGTTCTTAGGAATGGTGTTTTCATGAAATACATCTTATAGTAATAATTTCTAGGAATAAAAATCTACTAAGGGTGATAACAGCAATGCTAATAATCACAATGATAAAATTTGTTATGATAATGATCACATTTTCCAAACATGTGATTCCATTTGCTAAAATGATTTTCTTAGAAATTGTGTTAAATTTTGGTAGGTACATACAATAAACATTCCATCCTGCACCCTTTAATAATATAGTAGGTGTAAAAAGGATTTGGTTTTCTTTTTTTTTTTTTCTCCTTGCTTTTTTTTTTTTTTAATACATATTCTTGCTACATGCAATGTTAAATAATAGTAGCAGTAAGTAAAAGGAGTTGGTTTCTTTTTCTCCTTGCTTATTTTTGGTCTTATTTGTAAGGGTTCATTCATTTTTTTTCCTTCCTTTTTAAAACATTGTAAAAAGTAAAACATGCATCAGTATTTGCACAACATTTTCCAATCTTTACATTTGTGTTTCCCTTGCCACCCTCTCACCAATTTGGTTCCACTCCACCAATGCCCTACCAACTCCTCTCTGGGCAATGATGGTAAAGGCAGGATAGATATTTGAACCAAACCGGTGTGGGTATCAGCAAAGGCAGCAACAAAACATGAGCAAGGGGATGGGGGGCACATGGGGGCACATCATTAACCTCGCGAGAAGAAAGATTTATACGTTGTGAAGAGAAACCAGAGTAACAACGTAAGGGCGTCCATTGGGGGACAGTCGTTAACATCGTGCAAGGAGCTTGCAGTATTGAAACATTGTATATATTGCATTACAAAGTACAATTTATTATTTTTAGCAGTCAAAGTATTTAAAACTTTAGGATATCAAATTGTTGTGTTAACTGTGAATAGGTGGTGTCTTTATTTTAAACATTTAACAATTAATGTAACTAATTGCTTCTTTAGAAAAACGTTGGCGAGTTATGTCCCTTGCGAACAATAAAATGAATACTGTATTATGTTCCCGTGAAAAAGAGATATTTGTTTCCCCTTAAATTTCGCTTACCAAGTGCACAGGCCGCCGAGAGCGCGATAGCGAATGGTTAGCCCGTAGATCATGTAATTGAATCCTCACTATTGCTCCCGGGCTGACTCAGCCGAAACTAAGCACCATGAAATGTTCTGGAAAGTAAAGGCGAAGTGTGCGCTATTGACCACATCACCCATTGAGTGCCAATTGTTTTACAAAAATGTGATGTTTTCTTTCACCATATACTCAGTGCCTAAAGAAATGGAAAAGCAGAGTACTCCACTTGTTACCTTTACAACTGCTACTACTACAGTTACCACTATGGCTACTACAGCAACTACTGTCTACTACTGTCTGCAAATATTTAAAATTGTGTGTTCGTGCATGTCTATATGTAAATTGTGGTATATGCCCAACACAATTTTGAAAAAATCAAAATCACTTTGAGAAAAGAAATCCTTGACAACCCATGTAACGATTGTCAGATGTCAAGCTCTGTGCTTGTTCTAACACAGTTTACTTGCATGTGTTTGCTGGTGTTGTGCCATAGGCTCTTATTATTGTTTATCCCTGTATGGCTATGGCCAGTTTATGTCTGACTTCTTGTGAACAGTCCCCATGGTTGTTGATTGTGAAGCCAAGATGTTCACAGTTTGTGATGTTTTCAATTTCTCCGTGGGTGGTTGTGATTTTTGTTGGCGTGTAGTTTTGTGTATGGGTATTCTTTTTTTATATTCAGAAAAATATTGTTATCTTAATTATGGCTTTTGACAAACAGGATTAAATTTACATAACATATACAATTAAATTAGGAGCAAATTAATTCCGCATTTGTTATAAATTTGCAATAGCTCATAAACTTATATATGTTATTGATGAATTTTTAATAAATTCAGGCCATTCTGTATACAAGACAAGAATTAGTAGCTTAACAGCTAAAGTAATTGAACATATTAACAAATTTATTTGTCTCTGGAGCGGTGCTACAGGCTGGCAAGATTAGTTTCATCTTCGTGCCAGGGCATGCGGGAGTACAAGGAAATGAGCGGGCTGACAAGCTCGCAGGTGAGGCTACGGTGGAGGGCGGACGCGCCATGGACCAGGCTGACATTCTGAATGCTCTACGAGAAGTAAGACTTTTGCGTGAACCAAGTAATGATTGTGAATCTACAACCATGGCCAGACTGCGAGAACAGCAAATTAAAAGAGGGGTGGCCAAACAAGAACACTACTGCAGGAAGCCAAAGAAGATTGATAAACCAACACAGAACTGGCGTCGTTAGCCGCTACACGCTGCGGGATTTGCTGAGGAGGGGATCCGAGCACTTATGGACTGAATGGTTCGATGTGCAATGAGGATGATCTGTCGAATAACTAACTAACTAATTAACTAACAAATTTATTACTTATGTGTATACATACATATGGTACTGATCAGTTAGTAATAAAGTTTCCATTTGTGTAAGAAAGAAATCAAGTAATAATAAATTCAGTAGCAGTGAATATTATAAATTAATTATTAATCTTTTGTACATGATAACTTGAAAACTTAGTGACAGCTGGCAAACTTGATGTAATCTCTGTGGCGAAGTGGTCAAGCCGTTTGACTCGTGCTCCGAAGGTCGTAGGTTCGATTCCGGGCCGCGTCCTTCGGTTTACGAGTTAAATGTTTCGGAGACTCCTGTGGGTCGTCGCTAAAAGCTACGGAGTTCGTGCTTTGTGCGACGCTTTCCGTGCTGCGGAAATAGACCGAGCCATATGGGATAAAACCCGGTGCAATGAAGTCAACCCTGTCGACTTTTAAGCGACTTTAAGCGATGTAATCCAAGCCTCTGGTGATCATGTGAGTTTGCAAACCGTCATTGTCTGTCAGCACGGCACATGTTTCAAAACATTACCACCTAACAGCATGGCACACGATGATGTCGGCAGAAGAGCTTCAATACATAATGTCATGCTTGAATGATAAAATAATTATTTACAAATACAGGTTGCCCCAGGTTTGACACAGAATTCTACATGGTCGACAGGATAAAAGTGATCGCTCTTACACTTCTAGTGCACTGATGGCGAGGCAGGGCATTCAATCCCTACACTAGCATTTATGAGTATGAGTCACTGTGAGTGCTGGTCATTCAGAAAGCAGTGGCAAACTACTGAATGTAAACTTGCCAAGAAATCACACAATGCTGGGGTTGGCTGCGACATCCTGTAAAGGATATGCAACTAACTTTTGTTGTAAATTAAAAGTGAAAACATGTCCCGAAGCAAGAACCCGCTGTGAGTCTGTGATGTGATAGAACCATCACATGATGTAGGTCTGTGATGTGATAGAACCATCACATGATGTAGGTCTGTGATGTGATAGAACCATCACATGATGTAGGTCTGTGATGTGATGCGTTACTCACGAGAATATACGGGGTTACGGCACGGGGTCACTGTGCAATGTCTTGCTGTTCATATGTTTCAGATTGTGTTGCCTGCTATCACAAGACTGATGACTATATGACTGTTGTTCTGAGGTTGGTGTATTGGTTGACTGTTATATATACTGTCTGTTTGTGTCAGTGTTGTCATGTGATGTTGTCATACTGGTAGTGCAACTTTGATATATTTGTTTGCCTTGTTGTTTTCACTTTTGGTTATAGCGTTACAATAGTTTGCATAGCCAAAATTTGTGTTATGCAACCTTTGATGATGTTTTACTGTGTTCTGAACAATTGTGTTCCTTGATTTTATACATTTTTGGTTGTTGTTCTTGATCACTTAATTGTTTATTAGTGATGGTTACTCTCTTTCGTAGTTTTCTTTTCAGATGCTCTTCAACTTTGTAGTTGCAATGTGTACATGTGATTCAACTTCCAGTTCTTTCATTTTTATCTGGGTCTGTGCCTCAATTTCTTTTAATTTTGTTGTTTCTGCTAATTCTTTAAGATTTGTAGCTTCAGCTAGCTCTAGTTCTTTAAGTTTTGTAGCTTCAGCTAGCTCTAGTTCTTTAAGTTTGTTAGCTTCAGCAAGTTCTGCTAGTTCTTTCTTGTGCAACCGTTCTTGAGATCTTTCTTCCCGTTCCTTATCCATATGTTCCTTAAATTTCTTGTCTGCACATTGTTCTAATTTATCTCCTGTAAATCCCAGGTCTTTACCTGCTTCAATACATTCTTTCAACGATGACATTGTTACGAGTTATATTTCAAATTTACAATGTTCAATTACAATATAATGTGTAAACAACAATACGATACTATACTATATAATTTACAGCAATTTGAAACAAAAATAAGATGCTACTTTACCACACTGTCAAAAAATGGGTACTTATCTGATTTCTAGGTGAATTCTTTTCTTTCGGCCTAAATAGTGGATGATGTCATGCCCGAGGTTACTCTAGATCTTGGTCGTTGGCATTAACCTTACCCTCTACTTCTACATTCCGGGTATGTAGAGGAGCAACAATTAATATGGTATTCCATCAACACTACCAAAGAACACAATTTGAAAGAAAAAAAAATTTTGTCTGTCAAATCCAATATTCAGATGAGGACTGATTGCGTATTTTATGTTGTAGATTTTGTCGGTCGTCTTGTCTTCTGTCGTGTTAATAATGTGTTGTAGTCTTTACAGGTTCTGGAACATCAACTGAAACGTCATTCTAAAACATGATGCACATCATTTTCAAATAATTTATGACATGTGATCAATTATTTAATCTTTATCACTTCATACACTTTCTTTCGTTCGTGCTATGACTTCACACTGATTTCTGACCGTAGTTACTTTCACATTCCTGTCTTACACATTTTCATATTCGATCACTCGCGTAACTTTTCTGACTGTCTTTTCACTAACTTTGGCACACACAGGCGATGGATTCACTCGTAAACTTCTGACACCAATAACGCTCTATTAACTTTTACTACTTTCGTTCAGTTAAGCAGTTTCACGCTCACGTAAGTCGTGGATTTGTTCAATAACTTCTGACACCAATAAAGCTGCCTGTCAGCGTCTCACTTCGCACACAGGCACTCTGCTCCTTCATACACACTCCAAGAATCATTAATGGCGTGTATGGTAATTTCCATCATTTTATTTCAGGCGAACCTGATATCATCACAAAATAAATACAGGCGGTAATTTCACACGAATATACATCTGCCGCCCTTCATACTCTAATAGCACATGATAGTTTCACACTTCTATACTCGCTCTACTCAAAACTAGTACTCTCGCAACATTAAGCATTTGCTCTAAAAAAAAAACACAGCGCCCTCTGAAACTATCCTGAGTCCGTCTGACGGTTCTCAGCTCAACCGCTCGGCTGGTCGCCCCTAGACCCCGTGCCGTTGTGTGAACCCCGTGCTATCTCAACAGTCTCGTTGTACTGCAAACTGTCCGTGCTAGGATCGGTCACTCGGTGTACTGACATCTCATCCGTTCAGGGCAGTGTCCCGTGAACGGTGGTCCCCTTGTATCACTCGGTCTGTTCCTACCGTTACTCTGTCTAATACGCGATAGTGTCCCTTTCCACGTACTGTTTCTACTTCATCTACTGTCCTGTAGATGTCCTATCTTATGCCCCTCTGGTGTCCTGACTTATGTCCTGTCTTATGACCCTCTGGTGTCCTGACTTATGTCCAGCCTCTACCCTACCGGCTATCCTCTAGATGTCCTTATCTATATCCTCTATGTCGCTATCTTAGTCGTCCTAACTTTATTCTGTCCCTTGTCTTCTATATATCCTGTAGCTACCCCTCAACACCCTGACAATGATGATGATGATGATGATGATGATGATGATGATGATGATGATGATGATGATGATGATGATAAGATGATGCATATCTTTTGCAGGACGTTGTGTTCAACACCAGTCTGATCTTCTAGTAATTTTACGTTCAGTAGTTTGCCATTCCTCTCTGAACGAGAAGTAAACATTTAAGTACAGCTTAACTCTTTTGCTACCACGAGCCCATCTGGTGCCACAATGGATACGCTGTGATGGCAATTGGTACTTTTATTGCCACAAAATGATCAGTGGTTTATTTGATTCATTTCTGCTCCATTTCGGAATTTTAAGTTACAGTAAACTGAAAAGTCGCACAGCAGAAATATAGCTACGTCATGATTGAGTCGTCAAACATTCGTTAACATTGGATGTTTGTGTATTTTCAGTTTTAAAGTTGTTTATTTTGGTTTTTAACAATGGAAACGCCCACCAGTTTGCGTCCACGTAGTATGACGTGAGATCAAGCTAGATTATTGTTTATAACTGTTTTAAACAATAGTGATTCCGATATTAGTGAATATTTAGAAAGAAGTTTTAGTTGTGTCTAAAGTTTTAGCACGTGGTGATAAAGAAAAACCAGTGAATGTTCGTCAACAGCTGAGTGTCTGACAACGAAGCACGAATGGCTGAAGTTTACGTCTGTCATTATTGCTATGGGACTTGATCCAAGACCATGTACCAAAGACTACTGGTGTACAAGTGCACATTTATATACTCCATGGTATGCCACTGCCACTACGTTTCCCAGTAATCGATTAGAATATATTTATCACACCATGTTTCACGTATGTGAACCAGAGGCCAAAAAAAAAATCGATCCTCTCGTTGACATGATTCTGAAGATATTTCATGAAGCATTTTACCCATTTGAAAATGTGTCCATTGATGAAATGATTATTTGGTGGAAGGGCTAAAAAAAAAAGCTAAAAAACCATGCATTGTTGTCTATACCAAGTCTGTAGTTAGAACTGTTGAGAGCGGATTGCGAAAACCGCAAAGCAAGCTGTAGATGATCTCCATGAATATAACATGGCGATGAATGGCTGCGACAGAATGGACCAAATGGTTGGATATTATAATATCCATCTCCCCCGATGTGTCTCCACCTTGCCGCGGTGGGGGAGCTTGTGTGTCCCTCTGACCCCATGCGCTTGCCGATGGATGAAAACTACATATCGGACAGCTCATGGGATAGGGGCCAGACTAAGAGAGACACAACCTGCTGCTCTGCGGGTTAGACTCAGGTCTGATATAAGTTCGAAGGCTCCCAGCTGGGGGATATGAGAGATCCCCGGATGAGAGGGCCAGGCCGTTTCTCGTTCACTGCTGCACGAAGGTAAGGTGCTGAGCCGGCAGAACATGTAGCCTACCTTGTGAGCGAGTACAACAAGTCAGAAAAGTGCCCCAGTCGAAGGACATGGTTACGAAAACTGTCTGTATCTAACTCATAGAGAGTGTAGACAAAAGTGGAAGAACGTCTCAACAACGCGAAATGGAACGCACGGCGAGCGAACCTATTGCGTGGTCTGAAGTCACAAGCAAATGCTTACCGAGTGGATGTCGCTCGCAGTCTGACCGCTCCTGGTGCGATCAGTGGCAAGCGGGATGCCCAACACATGGAAGTGAGGAACTAAAGCAGCTATGAGCAGGACGTGGCAACTCCTTGGGTGAGCCCAGTCTCAGAGCAATATGTGCCGGCTCTGCAATTATGGAAGCCTCCTTGGATAGCGAGATAATGCCCATGGTCTGCCCCTGCCTTCCCTTGAGGGCCGACCGCGATATCGCTGATCGTTCTATCTTGACCAGCTGAGATGCGGGTAACATTACAACAGTCTAACGTGTCTCGAAACCAGAGGAAGGCTAACCTCACTAAAAATGCCCGCCGGAAGTCGGAAGTGTCGTCCTACGGGTGGCAAACTAAAAATTGACACTACGCAATTACGTCCGAGTGAAATGTCTCGTCCGAATGTCTCTCGTGCTAGGAACAGCTCTGACTACCTAGTTTCCGAATGCCGCTCTTGTTCGGAACAGCTCTGACTAGGTAGTTTTCCGAATGTCTGTCGTGCCTGGAACTGCTCTGACGAGCGCAACGACAAGCACATGTCCGAAAACTCGCTGAGTGGATACCGTCTGCAAACTTGTCTGGTTTGTGCAGGAATGGCCCGGGGCAAACGAAATGACCAATATATTGAAGTGGGGATTTAAAGCAGCCATGAGCATGACGTGACCATTCCCTCGGTGAGCCCAGTATCAGGGCGCTATGTGTCGGCCCTGCAACTATGGAAACAATCTAGGATGGCGGAAAATGCTATGGACTGTGCCTTCCTTCTCTTGAGGGATGACCGAAGTCCTCGACTGTTCGAACTTGACCAGCTGGGATGTGGACGGTACCACAAAGTGAGAGTCTCCAAGGATTGCTAACCTGGTCAAAAATGCACGCGAAAGCCGGATGTGTGACCTAAGGGTTTTCAACCCAAGGGTGCCTAACGCACACCGCAATCACATCTGAAAAAACACTCCGGATGAACGAAAAGAAGTAGAAGATAATATCCATGATAGGAAAACCATTAAGTGGTGGAAGAAGATCTACTACTGGATCTTTGAAATTGCACAGATCAATGCTCACATCCTACATTCCATATGGCAAACAGAGAAAGGAGGAAACAAATTGTCATTGAAGGATTTCAAGTAAAGGAAAGTGCTCATCGCGAAGCAGCTCAGAGTATTCCTGAAAGTTTGAAACTCTGCCTGCCGAAGAATGTCGGTCTGTTGCAGGAAATTATTTCGAAAAAGTTACATGAGCCAAGCATTTAATAGAATTTGTCGGTGTCCGTAGAGACTGTGTTTTTTGCAGCACTCGAACTAAACGACACATATCATCTTTTGTTTGCTCCGGCTGCACTAATAGACCACACTTGTGCGCCAAAGTTTGCTTTGCAGCCTATCACAATTAGACTGCTACATATAGTAAATAAAAACAAACAGACATGACAATTAAATGTAAATCTGCCAAGTGTTTTCCTAATTTTTGTCTGAAAAAAGAAAAATACATGATTCAGAATCTGCGGCAAAACTTCTTTTCGGATGATTGATTGGCAGCAATTGTATTTATAGTTTAGAAAAGTGTTGTTTGTTCAGTAAATTCAACAGGATTAGTAGTGATCAGGATATTGGATAACAACGCTCCCTTGGTAAGTGCAATGTTTACATTATATTTACCTCCTTTTGTCCAATTATTTTACAAATTATATTATTAGTTTTATTATATTTACAACCTAAAGCAAAAATACTCCTACCAACATATTCCTTGTGCAATCCCCTTTATTTTGATATATAATACAACATTTCTGCTACAATTTTAACCATTTCCATAACATTATTGTGACATACACCAACTTACAGATTTCGGCCATAAGCTTTTTTCATTTTTGTGAAAAAGACATGGTTCAGAATATGCGCCACAACTTTTGGGTGATTTTAATGAGCAATACTGTTTATATTCTTGAAGACAAGTGGTGTTTGTTTGATTATTCAGTAAATTAAACATTATTAGCAGTATAGGAGTGTAGAAAACACATTATAAGTGCAATGTTTACATTATTTTTACCTCCTTTTGTCCAATTATTTTACAAATTATATTATTATTTTTATTATATTTACAACCTAAAGCAAAAATTCTCCTACCAACATATTCCTTGAGCAATCCCCTTTATTTTGATATATACTACAACATTTCTGCTACAATTTTAACCATTTTCATAACATTATTGTGACATTAAGTGCAATGTTTACATTATTTTTACCTCCTTTTGTCCAATTATTTTACAAATTATATTATTATTTTTATTATATTTACAACCTAAAGCAAAAATTCTCCTACCAACATATTCCTTGAGCAATCCCCTTTATTTTGATATATACTACAACATTTCTGCTACAATTTTAACCATTTTCATAACATTATTGTGACAGACCCCACCTTCAAGATTTCAGCCATTATTTTTTGTGAAAAATACATGGTTCAGAATATGCACCAAAACTTATTTTTGGGTTTTTTTAATGAGCAATACTGTTTATATTCTTGAAGACAAGTGGTGTTTGTTTGATTATTCAGTAAATTAAACATGATTAGCAGTATAGGAGTGTAGAAAACACCTTATAAGTGCAGTTTTTTAAATAATTTTTACCTCTTTAATTTCAGTTGTTATTATTAAACCTCTCATTATTGTCATAATATTTGTAACCTATCAATTAATTATTAACACTGTCATGTGCCTTGTGCAATCCTCTTTAATTTGATATGTAATACAATAGATCTGCTACAATTTTAACCATTTTAAAAGCATTATTGTAACACACCCCTAGTTCCAATTTTCTGCAATAAATTTCTGTTTGGTCACAGCCCAATTTTTGTTTGGTGGTGAAAGAGTTAATGCCAGTGTAGGCGTTAACAACACATTTAGAATACCTTTGATGTACCAGGAATTGTTAGTCTTCGCGATTCCAAGAAAACGCTGAACAGTGATTTGAACTTCAACGTATCCCATATGTTGTAGAGGTCATAAATGTTTTTCCCCTGAATATTAGAAAGAGCAATAGTTGAGTGTATGAACTTTCATAAATGACAACCTCTTTACGAGCGTAACAACTGAAAGGGTTAAACAGGTTCTAAAAACGCAAGACAATCGACTTCATTACACCGAGTTATATCCCATATGGCTGGGTCTCTTTCCGCAGGACGAGCTGCCGAAAGCGTCGCACAGAAGCGCGAACTCCTTAGCTCCAGCTACGATAATCTGGCTTCTCCGAGAAAACTGCACTCGTGAACCGAACGAAGTAGCCTGGAATCGAACCCACAACTTTCGTAGGACGAGGTAACGGCGTAACTACTTTGCCACGGAGACTCCCTGTCATGGACAGAGATGAGTTAAAACAGACACCGGTTGGGAGAGCAGTGGAGTGATAGTAACCCACTACAACCCGCAAGACAGGAACAGTAAGAGTTAACAATAGAACAAAGACAGAAGTTAGCAACACTCAAGGAGCGCACCGGTTCACGGGGAATGTAGGGGTCACATGAATCAAATTAGTAGAGGTAAGCCAACATGGCCGAATGGATAAGAACGCATGTTCTTAAACATCCGGTGTGCCGATGTCGAGGTAAGGGGTTCAACCCCTACACCGGACAGTTGGACTAAAATGTTGAACTATCATCCTTGACTTGGGGACGTAAATTACAAGTACCTCTAAAGTCGGAGTTGGTTCGCCTGATGGCGAGGGACACTGTTAATAGGTAAAAGCTATTCCACACCCAAAATTCAGTCCAGCATTACTAGAAGTTGTGTGTATGGACTACGCTTGAGTTCAAAGTGAGCGAGCGAAAAAATATGAGTAGAGAGGTGAAGAGGAGACATACATGTATAAAAGAAAGAGAATATAAACTACTGGAAAGACTCGAAAGACAGAGCGTGAGTGACGGAAGTAGGCAGATAAACAAGCAGACAAAGAAACAGGTAGATAGACAAATAGAGAATGAGAGAAAGACAGACAGACAAACAGACAGCCAGATGGGCAGACACGAAGATAGAGTGAGAGACAGATGGTGAGATAGGCAGGCATGCGGGCAAGTTGGTGGACAGACAGACCGACAGCGAGACATACGGACGAAGGGACGGATAGACAGACATATGGATGGATGGATGGAAGAATGGAGGGAAGGATGGATGGATGGATGGATTGATGGAGAATTTACAGATGGATGGATGAATGGATTGAGGGATGGATGGATGGATGGATATATGGATGGATTGGATGGGCGGACGTTATGGAAATTGATACTCAGCTTGATGACTTGATACCATTTCTGTACACAGCAGTCAAGTAAGTAGGTACATAAGTAGACAGACAGACAGACAGACAGACAGACAGACATGCAGACAGGCAGGCAGACAGACATACAGACAGGCAGGCAGGCAGACAGGCAGACAGACAGGCAGACAGACAGACAGACAGACAGGCAGGCAGACAGGCAGGCAGGCAGACAGACAGACAGGCAGACAGACAGACAGACAGACAGACAGAGACAGACAGACAGACAGACAGACTGACTGACTGACAGACAGACAGACAGACATGGACAGACAGACAGACGGACGGACGGACGGACGGACGGACGGATAGATAGATGGATAGATAGATAGATAGATGGATAGATAGATAGATAGATAGATGGATAGATAGATGGATAGATAGATAGATAGAAGGTAGATAGATAGATAGATAGATAGATAGACAGACAGACAGACAGACAGACAGACAGACAGACAGACAGACAGACAGACAGACAGACAGACAGACAGACAGACTGGTTGATGAACTAATAGACAGACATAAAAAAGAAAGAGATATATAAATGCATACATATGCAAATGAAAAATCAAATAAATATAAGTTGGTTGCCTATCAAAAACGGAAAGAAAGAAAGAAGAAAGAAAGAAAGAAAGAAAGAAAGTAAAGAAAGAAAGAAAGAAAGAAAGAAAGAAAGAAAGAAAGAAAGAAAGAAAGAAAGAAAGAAAGAAAGAAAGAAAGAATCACTAACCTTTTGAAAAAAGCTGCTATTATTAGTGTCTGATGTATTTACAGCTGGTGAAAAAAAGAAACAATGAAGTAGTTAAACAGACAATTAATATCTGAAGACAATCGACAGGAAACACTCATTGAGATGTGTAATGTTAGTAATAAAACTACTGGACACTTGTCTTGGGGCTATTGGGTGTATTGTGCAAGTCCCTTATTTTTAGACTTATCTGCACTCGATGGGTGATAAGGTCAATATCAAGACAGAATCAAGTTAGCTAGGCCAGGCGAGAACAATGCAAGATCAGACTGTGCAAGACAACATAAGACTAGACCAGGCAAGACAAGATAACATAAGACTAGACCACGTAAGATGATATAACATAAGGTAGGCCATGTGAGACAAGATAGCATAAGACTTGACCATGTAAGACAGTACATCATAAGACAACATCATGTATAGCAAGATTAACATAAGACTAATGAAGTAAGACAAGATAACATAAGACCAGACCGTGTAAGACAAAACAACATAAGACTAGACCAGGTAAGACAAAACACCATAAGACTAGACAATGTTAGGCAAGATAACATAAGACTAGACCAAGTAAGACAAGATAATAATAAGACTAGACCAAGTAAGACAAGATAATAATAAGACTAGACCAAGTAAGACAAGATAATAATAAGACTAGACCAAGTAAGACAAGATAATAATAAGACTAGACCAAGTAATGACAAGATAATAATAAGACTAGACCAAGTAAACAAGATAATAATAAGACCAGACCATGTAAGACAAGACAACATAAGACTAGACCAGGTAAGGCAAGATAACATAAGTCTAGACCTTGTAAGACAAGACAACATAAGACTAGACCATGTTTAGTTTAGTTTAGTTTAGTTTAGTTTAGTTTAGTTTAGTTTAGTTTAGACCATGTAAGGCGAGATAACATAAGACTAGACTATATAAGACAAGACAAGAAATGACTAGACTATGAAAGACAATACAACATAAGACTAGACCATATAAGACAATACCACATAAGAAGAGACCGTGTAAAACAAGATAACGTAAGAATAGACCATGTAAGACAGTGGTTCTCAACCGGTGGGGAATTCCCCCCCCCTCCCCAGGAGGGAATTGTAGGGTTTCCAGGGGGGGGGGGGAATGAAGATCATTTCAAGATCGCGTTAATACAAGAACCGATTACTTGATATTGCTTTTCCCTTCATACTTTACAGTTATGCACGTCTCATCCTTCTAAAATTCATTTGATAAAGTAAGTAGACCCACAAATCATATGTGGATGTCTAGACCTGTTTTAACATATTTACCTTCCATTTTTACGTATACTGTGTAGGGGGGGGGGGGGATTTTTAGGTAGGAAATATGAAAGATGAAAAGGGGGGGGGGGGGAAATGACGTTCTGAAAATATGATGAAGGGGGGCACGGGCCAAATTTTTGAAAGGAAGGGGGGAATGACGTTCTGAAAATATGGTGAAGGGAGGCACGGGCAAAAAAAAGGTTGAGAACCACTGATGTAAGACAATTTAACATACGACCAGACCAAGTCAAAACTAACTTAGAATAGCTACAGAATTTGACACGAATAGTGACACAATGTAACACCAAACTATCTTTCAATAGCTACAGAATTTAATACCAAACTAACTTAAAATAGCTACACAATTTACCACCGAAATAAAGTAGAATCGCTACATAATTTGACACGAATAGCTACATAATTTGACACGAAAAGCTATATAATTTGACACGAATAGTTACAGAATGTGACAGGCATAGCTATAGAATTTGTCATGAATAGCTACGAAGTTGACACGCATAGCTCCATAATTTGACACGAATAATTATAGAATTGGACACGATTAGCTACATAATTTGACACGCATAACTATAGAATTTGACATGAAAAGCTACACAACTGACCACCAAACTAAATTAGAATGGCTACAGAATGAATTTGACACGAATGGCTACAAAAGTTTATATGAATAGCTACATAATTTGACACGAAAGCTACAGAATTTGACATCAAACTAATTTAGAATAGTTTCAGAATTAGACACGAATAGCTACATTTGACACTAATAGCTACATAATTTGACACGCTTGGCTATAGAATTTGACACGAATAGCTACAGAATTTGACACGAATAGCTATAGAATTGGACACGAGTAGCTAGAGAATTTGACATCAAACTAATTTAGAATAGCTTCAGAATTTGACACGAATAGTTATACAATATGCTACCAAACTAACTTAGAATGGCTACAGAATTTGATACCAAACCACTTAGAATAAGTGCAGAAGTTGACACCAAACTACTTGGAACAAATGTAGAATTTGACACCAAACTCAGAATAGCTACAGAAACTTAAACTAAAATACACGTAGATTTTGCGAAACATAAGTCCAAAGAATCTATATGTTGTAAACTATGGGTATATGGCTTTTATTCACTAAACTTTGCGAACCATAAGACCAAGGAATCTATGTGATGCAAATTGTATGGCTTGTATTCCATTGGGACGCAGAGGTGTTTCCAAGGCACAAGGGCCGGGTTATATACTGGCCAAGACCTATTGACGCGTCCTCGTCGAGCGTCCTGGGCAACAGGTCCCTTCGGGGTCCTGGCTAAAGTCAGTAGGATCGCCGATTCCTCCGAAGTCGGAGAGTGTCTGCCTGTACGGCGAGGAACCACCAGTCTGTACACCAATAAGCCAGACATGGGACAACGGATACTCACGCAAAACTCAGGTCCTGTATGACATCACACATGATGTTGGACAACAGGATGCCTTCATCCGACATACAGGACTTCGCGTTGGAGCTCAAGCCAACGAACACAAGCAAGCAAGCAAGTATTCCATTCATGCAATTCTAAAGGTCACTTCTAGCAATCTGTGTGTTGGCATGATGGAACTATCAGGTATAAATAAATCGGGTTTTATCCCTAATGGTTTGGTCTCTTTCCGCAGAAAGCGTCGCACAAAGAACGAATTTGTACTGCATTTTTAATGCACCGCAAACAAAGAAATTTAGGGAGTTACCGGGAAATCACGTGTCATCATGGTGATTCCACAGTGCGTGTCGGAGTATTGCATATAATTGCTTCGGCAAGAAGAAGGCAAGCAAGTTTTTTTTTCTTGCATATCCCTTACAAGACGTTGCAGTCAACACCAGCATTTTTCAGCTGCTGTTGATGTACTAGGAAAGTTTTACGTTCAGTAGCTTGCCATTGCTTCTGAATAACCGGCTCACAATCCCCTGTAAGTTACCAGCGCGGCGCGATCCACTGCCGAATCTCGCAGCTGCTGTTTTCCCCAAGAGGATATACGGGATTACAAACAATGTCGTTAACACCTTGGCAAGGGAGACCGGTGCAAGCATGTGCTATTGTGTAATGAATTTATTGAAATAAAGAATCATATTAATTGAATGTGTTGTCGATCACTTCTGGTTGAGTGTGTGGTGGACTGCTAGACTGATGAATGGATGCAATAAATGTTTCTGGGCCCGGAGGGCCCTCACTGTCGTTGGGGTGTATATCCATATCTTGTGCTACTCGTCTTATCTTGTGTATGTCCCATCTGTCTGCACTCATCTGGGGGCCAGTTTGCGAAGACAATGACCTGCGGTCTTAGGTACATCTTGCTGCAAACACACTTGTCGACCGACCATAAAGTGTACTCCTATTCTGAAAATTGACGACCCCATCAGATCTAGGTCAATGCTAAAAATAACTACGCGGTTTGTTTGCGGTGAATTAAAAATGAAGTAGCCACGGATTCCCTAGCTCCAACGAATTCACCCAGGACTCTCCGAGAGAGTTGCACACGTGAACCGAACGACGTAGGACGGGATTGAACTCACAACCTTCGGACCGCGAGGCAGACTGCGAAACCACTTGGCCTTAAAGACTTCCCAAGAAAATTAAAGTCGGAAGAGCAAGCAAACAGACAGTAATAAAGAATAAATTAAAGTCAGAAGAGCAAGCAAACAGACAGTAATAAAGAATAAATTAAAGTCAGAAGAGCAAGCAAACAGACAGTAATAAAGAATAAATTAAAGTCAGAAGAGCAAGCAAACAGACAGTAATAAAGAATACACACTGGCCATCAACTGTGTTGTGGGTGCCCATTGTCTTGGACTAAGGATGCGTCTCGTATCTGGAAAAATGTCCACTGTCTTGTTTATCAGAACGCGCGTAATGGACGTTTCTGCAACCAATCTTGCCTCTTTGACTTGAAGCTTCTGTTGAAGGCAAATAGCATGTACCGCTTTAAATATTATAGAAGGTGCTAATGATTCATTCATAATTAAGTAAATTTAAAGTAGGAAATATAATGTTCTGGAAATAGAAGGGACAATTCTTAACCAAGTGGATAATTTTAAATACCTAGAGGAAATTATAACATCAGATGGAAGCTGCAGAACAGAAATTAAGAGCATAATATGTCAATAACAAGCTGCATTTCAGAAAATGAAAGGTATATTATGGAATAAGTCATCATCAATGAATATAAGAAAGATGGTATATATAACCTGTTTTGCTGTATAGCAGTAAATGTTGGAATATAAATATAAAATTAGGAAGAACATGGAAGCAACAGAGATGTGATTCCTGAGACGAATATTGCCAATTCTATGGACTGCCAGAGTATCTAAAGATGATAGCCTGAGAGAGGCTAATCTTCTTCTTCTTCTTCAGCATTACGAGCCATTGAGATTCTTTGCTGCAGATACAAGCCGTCTCCATTCGTCTCTCTGGTTGACCTTCTCTTACCAGTGCTTGTAGGTCTGTATGTATATTATCTCTCCACCGTCTTCTTGGTCTACCTCGGGGTCTACGGTCATTTATTTCCTGAGTGTAAGCGAGTTTTGTTTCCCTATTATCTTCCATTCTTTCTATATGCCCCAGCCATTGCAGCCTATTAGCCTTCATGATACCAGTGATTAGTGGGGACTTAAACAGATCATAAATGTCTTTGTTGAACCTTCTTATCCACTCTCCACTTTGTGTATCCCTAATGGACCCAAATATGCGTCTTAAGACTTTGTTCTCAAAGGGTTGTAACAAGGCTTCGTCTCCTTTATTTGTACTCCAGGTTTCAGAGCCATACAGCACAACTGGTCTAATCAGTGTTTTGTATATTGTGATCTTGGTGTTACGAGATAGCGCATTTGATTTTAGCAGATGTTGTAGTGCATAGTATATCTTATTTCCAGAGTTGATTCTAGCTTGTATTTCTTCCCTTATTATGTTGGAGCAGTTGAAGATTGTACCCAGGTATTTGTATGTTTCCGTTCTTTTAATGGTGATATTATCTATTTGTATATGTCCAGAGTTTTTGGCCGTTCCTTCTCTTGAAATTACCATATATTCTGTCTTATCTTGGTTGATAACCAGTCCCATTTGTTGAGATTTTTCCTTTAAGTGAGTCAATACTTCCAATGTTTTTTGTTTATTTTCCCCAATAATATCTATGGCATCTGCATAACCAAGCAGTCTGGATATTCCTCCAATAGCACATTTCTCCTTTACCTTCCTTACAACTTTCTCTAGAGCCAGATTGAAGAGTAGCGGCGATAGTGCATCAACCTGTTTCAAGCCAGATGTTGTTTGGAAAGGGTCTGATTTCCTGCCTTTATATGTTACTATATTATAAGTATCTTCCATGCATAGTCTGGTCATGTTGATTAACTTCCTTGGAATTCCAAATATTCAAAATTCCTCCATAGACTATTCCTATGGACACTATCATAAGCCTTTTTAAGGCTAATGAAACTAGAAAATGCTACTCAACGATAAGATTGAGACAAACAGCTTTCTTTGGTCATATGATGACAAGAGAGGCATTGGAGAACATCGTGACGAATGGAAAGGAAAGATGGGCAATGGCAGATCAAGAGAAATGATGATGGATGGATTGAGACGGTGACATGCGAGTATGTCATCAGCAGAGTTGATCCAGAACACCAAAGACCGAGATCTGTGGATAGACATGTACGCCTAAGCCATCTGGCAAGGCACTTGATGATGGTGAAAGATGGATACAAGGGATGTTCTAATGGATGCTCTACAAAAGATGTTCTGAAAGGGATGTTCTACAATGAATGTTCTACAAAAGATATTGTGTAAAAGATGTTCGTCAGATGATATTCTGTAAGAGATGTTCTAGAAGAGATGTTCTAGAAAAGATTTTCTATAGTAAATGTTCAATAATAAACATTGCTGAAGGTATGTTCTAGTAGAGATGTTCTAAAAGAGACATTCTACAAGAGATGTTCGATAGTGCATTCACATTTGTTTGCCTCAATATAAAAATCCATATCTCAGTAACCAACTGAGGGAAAATGATGAGATTTAGCATATAACCTTATCATTATGTCCACACCCAACAAACAAATTTTTGTTCTGGAGTTTGTACAGCAGATTTCAAAGTTTGTTTATATGCGGTATATAATTTACGGGTCGCAGATGAAGGGGACATTATTAGAAGTATTACGTCTTCACATGGAAACATTAGCGTTGAATGGTTAATTGTCTCGTGGTTCACGAGATTGGCCTTATGACAAGAACTCAGCGCAGTTTAAAATGGAAGTTTTCGGAGGTGTCGTCAATATGTGGGTACTTTCATGAATCTTGATAATTTTGATTTTAAATCTTACCACCTATCGCTAACATCTGAATGTGTGAATATTATTCAATGGGATTGAATGTGATATTTTGTACACTTCAAAGCATCTCTATTAAGTTGTACACAAATTTTTTGACAAGAAGCTGATCGCAGGAAACTGTTTCAAACTGTTACAAATTTCGAAAAAAGAACGGTGCATGCATTGGGTTTGAGTAAACGGTCATTTCGTCGATGGGTGCAAGAATCTGGAATGAAACCAACACGCAATAAGCAAACGATAGGTAGAAAGGCAATTGTAGACAGCTTTGACAAGGATGTCATAAGGCGAGCTATTATAAAAATGCTGGATGCCAAAGAAACAGTGACTGTAAGAAAACTTAGGGTTTAGTTGAGAAAGAACAATAACATAGAGCTATCCAAAACAACTTTGTGGAAAATTATAAAGGCATTAGGCTTCACTTTTAGAAAGTACAAGGAAGGTAGAAATATCCTTTGCGAGCAACCGCATTTAGGAGCCATGAGAAGCAGATACCTACGTGAAATAAGGGAAATGCGCAAAGAAAATTATGACATAGTGTATTTGGATGAGACGTGGATCAATGCGCACCACACAAGTGAAAAGGAATGGCAATCAGTGGATGGAAAGATAAAGCGATTATGTGCCCAGTAGTAAAGGACAGCGTTTGGTCATAGCCTATGCTGGTAGTACTCATAATGGCTTACTACAGAATGCTGGGCTCGTGTTCGTATCAAAGCATACAGACAATAGGGATTATCATAATGAGATGAATGGTAATGTATTTAGAGATTGGCTCGAGAATACAGTACTTCCATCCCTTGATAGACCGTCTTGTCTAATCATGGACAATGCATCATATCACAATGTTGTTGCCCAAGAAGACAAAATACCTACGGCATCGAGCACAAAGGAAGCAATAAAGATATGGCTCCGAAGGGAAAATATACCATTTCCAGAAACATATTTCAAGCTACAGTTGTTGTCCCTTGTAAAACAGGCACAAAAAAGCAAGAAATATCAAATCGACAAGTTGATAGAAGAGCATGGCCATAGGTGCTTGAGACTTCCGCCGTATCATTCTCATTTAAACCCTATAGAACTTGTGTGGGCTAAAATTAAAGGACAGGTGGCAGCTGCCAATACTACATTCAAATTGTCTGACGTCAAGATACTAACCCAGTCCGCGCTATTAAATATTGATAAAAGTTACTGGAAAAAAATGTGAGGACCATGTGTTGAAAGAGGAAGAGGACTATTGGAGAAAGGATGGATTGAATTTTATGCAACCGAGAGCAGTCATCAACCTACTGGAATCGTCCGACACAGATTAAGGTCTGAGCAGATCGCAGACCTTAATCCACGTGCACACTTACTGGGATATTTTGCTCCAACTATTCAGACGAATTGCAGGCCCTAAACATTACAGCATCAGCACAATGTCAATGGCAACGTTTGTATTCCACAGTGATGAATTTTCAATTCCGCAAGCCCTCAGCGGTGACAAACAACTGGTATTGAAAAAAAAACACAACACTAAACGCATTGAATACCAACAGAAGAGTAATATTGCGGTGGAAACTGACATATTGTGGCATAACAAGAAACGTGAGAGCAAACACGTTGTCAAATTAGGGGACAACACACGTGCATACGAATCAATCTATAAACTTCAATGAAAAGAGGACCAACATCTTGGTCGTTAAGAAGAAAGCCCACTACAGAGACACTGACAACTATTTTCATAGTGCAAACAGGTAATCATGTTCCGTCTCTGAACTGTAAACAGCAGAGTAGACAATCTTTCACGAAGACTCAAAGCGGGTCTGTCACCCATGTGTACGTGTGAACAAACTACACAGACAGCTGAACAGATCCTTAAAAATGGACACATGATGACTAAATTGCGGTATCATTTCTGGTCACTCCATACGCACATTAACGCACAGCTATTTGGAAGCTTTCACGAACTCAATATAAAAAGCTAAATGCATCCTAGTAACATGAATACTTGTGTACACATTATTAACCAGCAGCTGAAGAAACAAGAAGGAAATGAAAAATTAGGTAAGAAATATATTTCTTCTACTTTCCTGTCAATTTACACATTATTTACCCTCTGTAAATTCTGTCTTTACTAACATTACACATTGCACCCCTCTCGGGAGTCTCCGTGGTGAAGTGGTCAAGCCGTCTGACTCAGGCTCCGAAAGTTATATGTTCGATTCCGGGCCGTGTCCTTCATTTCACGAGTGCATTTTTTCGGAGACTCCCAAGGGTCGCCGCTGGAGCTACGAAGTTCGTGCTTTGTGCGACGATTTCCGTGCTGCGGAAAGAGACTGAGCCATATGCGATAAAAACCCCGTGCAATGCTGTCGACCCTGTAGACTTTTAAGCGACTTCTTTAATTGCACCCACTCCCATACGAATCTGGCTACTACGCCTTGTACTTGTGTCGTTACCCGAAATGACGTGCTTTTATGTAAAACTAGTTTGTTAGCATGAATTCACTACATTTTCGCCAAAACATCAAAGAAATGTCGCCGCCTTCGATGATTTAAGTTACGTTTGGACCTATCAAAGACATATTCCTTGGGTGGGGGTAAATATAAGACGGCAGGAAAAATTTCATAACGATGCAACAGACAGTTTTCAAAATAATTGATCGCAAATAACGGCATTCATTTCTGGACAGACTATAGAAGAGATGTTCTAAAATAGATGTTCTACTAGAGACGTTCTAAAAGAGACGTTCTAAAAGAGACGTTCTAAAAGAGACGTTCTGTAAGAGATGGTCTATGTCAAAGACTCAGTTATATAGGAATGAAGACCACCCTGAAAGAGTGGTCTACCTCAAGTAGAATAGAGGTAACCCAGTGCCCCTACATGAGGGCAGGGTAGGTGTAGGGAATAAATAAGAAGGGGAACTATTAAATAGTTCTCTCATGGGACACGGAGGTGTCAACCAGAGAGTAAGCACTCTGGTCACGGCATAATCACGCCAACGTGATAGACACGGAGAACTAAACTAAAACTCAAGAGAGGCCACTACTCTAGCGTGCTGAATGATGCCGCACGCAAAAGCCGTAGTGCGCCCCAAGTCCTTCCGCGTACTGTGTAAACAGCACGGAAGGAATGAGCAGACGGGACACAGACTTCGTAGTGAACGCATCGCTTAGCGTCGATACTTATTTCGTTAGCCGAGTAGATAGATTAGCAGTAGGGTTAGGAAACGACTAGTGATAGGCAATTCTGTGCATTTAGTCTTGTGTGATTTGTTAGCGACTGTTTGTTGTACATTGATGTGATGCAAAGAGCCAGTGGCAATACAATGTGTAATCAATTCCTCTCGTACGACTAACAAGTCTTTTTGTGTGGTGCGAGAGAAGTTATCCCGGAATGCCTGTGACATCGGTTGATGACAGTCTACAAGAGATGATCTAACAGAGATGGTCTACAAGATATGTTCTACATGACATGTTCTTTAAAAGACGTTAGACAAAATACATTCTACAAAAGACGTTCTACAAGAGACGTCCAATTATAGACGGCAAACAGGAGATGCAATTAACAACGTATAGTGATTCGTTAGACGGGTTAAGTCCTATCTGAACTTAACTATGATTGAACCAGTTGCCTGCTCTAAACACAAGAGGGATTCCTTGAATGTGTGTGAGT
This sequence comes from Cepaea nemoralis, assembly GCA_014155875.1. NCBI lineage: Eukaryota > Metazoa > Mollusca > Gastropoda > Stylommatophora > Helicidae > Cepaea > Cepaea nemoralis. Next base: position 390,349 of record JACEFZ010021516.1, read on the forward strand.
CCTACCTGAACTGTCCTATAGGTGAAATAGTTGGCTGCTCTAAACACGTAGGATGATTCCTTAAATGGGTGGAGCGTCAAGGCATTCTCTTCACGCGAACCTAGGCCTGCATTTATTGAGTCGACCTTGTCCCAGGATCTCGCATAGTTTTGATAGAATTTGGTGCTCATCTAAAAAATATCAACACACACAAAATGTTCAGAGAACTGTCGCGGTGGACTGTGCTTTTGCTTACCTACCTCTTTCTCCTTCTCCTTCCCTCCATCCCTCTTCGTTTCTTCTATTTCTCCTCCACTTGCCTCTGTGTCTGGGTTTTTGTCTGTTGCTGCTGCTGCTGCTGCTGCTGCTTCTTCTTCTTCTTCTTCTTCTTCTTCTTCTTCTTCTTCTTCTTCTTCTTCTTCTTCTTCTTCTTCTTCTTCTTCTTCTTCTTCTTCTTCTTCTTCTTCTTCTTCTTCTTCTTCTTCTTCTTCTTCTTCTTCTTCTTCTTCTTCTACAGCAGCAGCAAAAGAAATAGCAGTAGTAGTGGAATAAGAAAATGACGAAGACAGACAGGCAATCAGGCATACAGGCATACAAACAGACAAGCAAGCAATCAGACAGACAGACAAGCAGACAGACAGACAAGCAGACAGACAGACAAGCAGACAGACAGAAAAGCAGACAGACAGGCCGGTAGACAAACAGACAGACACACAAACAGACAGGCAGGCAGGCAGACAAACAGTCAGACAAACAGACAGATAAACCAACAGACAGGCAGACAACTATACGGACAAAAGACAGAAGGACATTCACGCAGGCATACAGACAAACAATCAGACAAACAGACAGATAAACCAACAGACCGGCAGATAACCATGCGGACAAAAGACAGAAGAACATTCACGCAGGCATACAGACAAACAGTCAGACAAACAGACAGATAAACCAACAGACAGGCAGACAACCATACGGACAAAAGACAGAAGGACATTCACGCAGGCATACAGACAAACAGTCAGACAAACAGACAGAAAAACCAACAGACAGGCAGACAACCATACGGACAAAAGACAGAAGGACATTCACGCAGGCATACAGACAAACAATCAGACAAACAGACAGATAAACCAACAGACCGGCAGATAACCATGCGGACAAAAGACAGAAGGACATTCACGCAGGCATACAGACAAACAATCAGACAAACAGACAGATAAACCAACAGACCGGCAGATAACCATGCGGACAAAAGACAGAAGGACATTCACGCAGGCATACAGACAAACAGTCAGACAAACAGACAGATAAACCAACAGACCGGCAGACAACCATACGGACAAAAGACAGAAGGACATTCACGCAGGCATACAGACAAACAGTCAGACAAACAGACAGATAAACCAACAGACCGGCAGACAACCATACGGACAAAAGACAGAAGGACATTCACGCAGGCATACAGACAAACAGTCAGACAAACAGACAGATAAACCAACAGACCGGCAGACAACCATACGGACAAAAGACAGAAGGACATTCACGCAGGCATACAGACAAACAGTCAGACAAACAGACAGATAAACCAACAGACCGGCAAATAACCATGCGGACAAAAGACAGAAGGACATTCACGCAGGCATACAGACAAACAGTCAGACAAACAGACAGATAAACCAACAGACCGGCAGATAACCATGCGGACAAAAGACAGAAGGACATTCACGCAGGCATACAGACAAACAATCAGACAAACAGACAGATAAACCAACAGACCGGCAGATAACCATGCGGACAAAAGACAGAAGGACATTCACGCAGGCATACAGACAAACAGTCAGACAAACAGACAGATAAACCAACAGACCGGCAGATAACCATGCGGACAAAAGACAGAAGGACATTCACGCAGGCATACAGACAAACAGTCAGACAAACAGACAGATAAACCAACAGACCGGCAGACAACCATACGGACAAAAGACAGAAGGACATTCAGGCAGGCATACAGACAAACAGTCAGACAAACAGACAGATAAACCAACAGACCGGCAGACAACCATACGGACAAAAGACAGAAGGACATTCAGGCAGGCATACAGACAAACAATCAGACAAACAGACAGATAAACCAACAGACCGGCAGACAACCATACGGACAAAAGACAGAAGGACATTCACGCAGGCATACAGACAAACAATCAGACAAACAGACAGATAAACCAACAGACCGGCAGACAACCATATGGACAAAAGACAGAAGGACATTCACGCAGGCATACAGACAAACAGTCAGACAAACAGACAGATAAACCAACAGACCGGCAGACAACCATACGGACAAAAGACAGAAAGACATTCACGCAGGCATACAGACAAACAGTCAGACAAACAGACAGATAAACCAACAGACCGGCAGACAACCATACGGACAAAAGACAGAAGGACATTCACGCAGGCATACAGACAAACAATCAGGTAAGCAAACAAATAGATGACTCACATCCAAGGAAGAGCTGCAGATCAGCTTCAGGTGTGTGTTGATACAACGACCTAGTTCCGTGTCCTCGTGTTGTGTCACTGTGGAATTTAGGCAGTCCGTCAGGTGTGGGGACAATGCCTGGACCAAGGTGTTGGACATAACCACACCTGGCCCTCCCATGCAATAGGCGCCAGCTAAGCCTAATTTTCCTGTAGATGAAATAGTAAAATGATTCAGCATACGAATGTACTAATATTCCCAGACATTCAGAGACTAATTGATTTAATTGGTTGTTTCGGGATTTGAGGTTTGAAGATTAAGCACAACCGAATACTGGCAACACTGAACGTATTCCAGCACGAACCTTAAGCCTTGTCCACTTGAGATTGGAAGCACTAGACTCGAGTTTCGCTCTCGTTTGAGCTCGTCAGGAGTGCATATCCCTGACTGGACCCAGGAGCTAACTCCAGATATCTGGCGTGATCATTCAGAGTCTAGTAAAGTATGACCCAGGATCAGCATAAATATGACTGTTATGATTGTGAAGATGATGATATTGATGATGACGATGATGATGATGATGATGATGATGATGATGATGATGATGATGATGATGATGATGATGATGATGATGATGATGATGATGATGATGATGATGATGATGATATTGATGTTGATGATGACTATTATGATTATGCAGCTGATTATAATAATGTTGATGATGATAATAAATATTATAATGATGTGAAAAGTTATAATACTAAAGATGATGATGCTCACCATAAGGACAGTGAAATGACACTTTCAGGTGACATCAACTCATGTGTGAGAACACTAACTTGTTGATGATGAAGATGATGATGATGATATTAATGATGATGATGATGATGATGATGATGATGATGATAAGCATTCGCAGCTGGCCCATAGCCACAGGGCTTGAAGGTGATATATGCAGTTGGATGAAGAATGACTTGCGCGATGACATGGATTAAAGTGGGGAAGAGTTGCGCAATTCGTCGACGTGGAGACAAATACAGGTGCAGTGGATGACCAGGGCGCTCTACGTGCCTTGCCGCGCTCATTTCGTTCCACAACTCTTTGCAGGTAAACGCCGTCTTGCCCGTTGAATCATCAATGATTTCCCCCGCTCAGTCTGCCGAATCCGGTCTTCACGTGCTGGGTAAGCATACCCTAGTTCACCAATTTGTTTGACACCGAATCGGTTACCCACGCCTGGTTTTGTCGGGGTAGGGGGGGGGGGGGGTGGCTGCTGTCGCATGATGATAAGAATAAGGACATCAAAGCGGCATTATCATGCGACTTGAACTTGAATCTCCCAACAATCTAACACGACAGATAATGAACATTTTATTACCTCTTTCTGTACGCCCCCCATATCCTGGTTGACCTATATACAGAAGTCTTCGATGATCCAAGGATTTCAGGAATCTGACAAGTTCTTCAACTTTGATGTACAGATCATCGTCTGCTCGCACTACCCACTGTGGGGAGAAATACAAATGGAACTATCAGAGAATATTTCCTTGTAGACGTTATATCCTAAGTAAGGTGAATACTCTCACCTTGCTGCCTTGACAGACGATAATTATTGTGCTTTACAAAAAGCACTAACCTGGGCTGAATTGTAGAGACCATTTATTACCCATTCAAGATGATCCCTCTCCCGGCTCTCCTAGTTTACTTCAGAGGAAATATAACGCCAATGCATATGGAACAAGACAAGCTGCAGAAGCTGCCGGATCAGCAAGGCAATGCTCTAACTGTCCTCCTGTCGAAGCTTCCATCCTAGACCAGTTGCCGACCAACCAAGGCCTAGGATCTGGTCTGACCTTTAATCTTTAGGCTGCATTACATTGCACTAGGGTAAGGCTGGTATTCCCCAATTGCTCTCCTCCGACCGAAGTCGTTGGCATAATGTAGAGTGTCGGGTTTGTTTGGTGAGTGCCACCAAACATTCGGCGCCAACAGAAAGCAGGTAGTACCGTCTATTATCATACGTTAGCTCCGTCGAATAAGTTTCTATTTTGCCCTAGATCAATTCGTTTATTAGAAAACTCAGCCCGAAGACTGACTTACAAGCCTTCGGTCCATGTTCTAGGTCCATGACCCTGGTCCATGTCCCTGGTCCATGTCCCTGGTCCATGTCCCTGGTCCGTGTCCCTGGTCTAAGGCCCTGGTCTATGTTCTATTCTCAGCAGTTCTCTTCAGCACTACAGAAGGATTACCATTATGGTTATTTCCCAGTCAACATAAAGTTCAGCGCATCGGACTTACAATCTAGAGCTCGTCTTTTATAGGCCTTCCAACACATCATTATTATCATCGACATGATACGTCATGCTGACAAGATACGACATGGTTCGCCATCTCATACGATCATCAATTTTGGTTCCCGTCTTGGTGTTGTCCTGATTGCGCCACGTGACCAAGGCATCCAGGTATTTAACTTCTTGTCCCCTTGCTCTTTTCCCGTCAGCTTTTCAATTTGTCACTGCTTTTTATCAAGTTTATGTCTCCTCATCCACCCATCCATCGTGTGCCATGCCGATAAGCGTGGGCGGTCATGTTTTGCCATCTCACTCGATCAACAGAGTCGTGGATCAGCTCCGTGTTTCTGTCTAGACCATGCCACATGGCCCAGCCATCCAGGTATTTACTTCTCGGTCTTGGTCTCATCCCTTCGATCTTGTCAGTTATCACTAAGTTCTCAAAGTCATTTCTTCTCATAACACGCCGAAAAATTTTTGACTGTCTCCTCATACCGTACCTATGACAATATATACATTTGACAATATATATATATATATATACAGTATGGTACTATATTTTTTTTTTAGCATATCCTCTACAGGACTCAGCTGTCAACACCAGCATCTTTCAGCTGTATGTTGATCTCTTGGCAAGATTACGCTCAGTAGTTTGCCATTGCTTTCTGAGCGGCCGGCTCAGTATCCTGCAAGTCACGAGCGGGGGTCGAACCGCCTCAGCTCTCGCTCCGCTACGAGACTCTGCGTGATAAACGGGATTACAGAGAGAAAGTGTTGTAACCCCACAGCCAGAGAGACTGGCATGGTACTATATACATTTGACAATATATATACATAGACAGTATGGTACTATATACATTTGACTATATATATATATAAAGTATGGTACATACACACTATGTACATTTGACAATACTTTTTTCCTATGTGAATGTATTATGCCCTATTGAAGAGCGAAAGATGAGTGATTGGAAGGGCCGAAGTGAAAGACGGGCCTGCGTGCCCAATGTGTTATCCTTTGAAAATTCCGTTCTTAGTCCTTGTTATCCTTTGAAAAGTCCGTTCGTTCTTTCGTTCGTACGTCCGTTCGTTCGTTCGTTCGTTCGTTCTTACCTTCATAAGTGATGTTGAATGAAAGAATGTATGAGAGGAAATAGAGAAGAAGGGCAGAATGTCAGACGGGCCTGCGTGCCCAATTCTTAACCTTTTGAAAATAAAGATTCGTTCCTTCGTTCGTACCCTAAAAGTCTTGACTGTCTAGGTCTAATTTATATAACCAGTTTACGGTGTTCTTTTGTTCCTTAAAGAACTGTCTCATTCGTTTTTATGTCTGAGCATGGTATTCTTTTGTTCCTTAAAGAACTGTCTCATTCGTTTTTATGTCTGAGCATGGTATTCTTTACAGTCTCCTCAGATACATTTCCACTGCCATTAGATATTTCTCAGCTTGTCTTCTTTTTGCCAATGTTCTACATGTATACACAAGTTTAGTTTCTATTTAGAACTTCTTTTCTCATTGTAATTAACTTTTATTAGTCGGTATCAAGTAAGTAACAAACACCCTCAAAAAACAAAAATTATTTCTGGCTTATCTCAAGAAATTATCACCAAACTACCTCATAATCCTGAACGTGATACTGGTTTATGTATGGAAATTGCCTACACTGTACCCCATAATCCCGAATGTAACTTCTGACTTATTTCAATAAAATATCACAGGTGTACCTCATTATCATTTGCGCAATACTGGCTTATGAAAAATAATTATTTTAAAGTTAGTTGCATATCCTTTACATGACGGAAAGATGCTGGTGTTGACCGCAATATCCTGAAACAGGATGGAAACGCGGAAAAAAAAAATTCCTATGGACACTATCATAAGTCTTTTTAAAATCCACAAAAATGTTATGGAGAGCTCTTTTATATTCCCAATTTTTCTCGGCTATTTGTCGTAAGATAAATATCTGATCTATTGTAGATCTGTTTTGTCTAAAACCCGCCTGGTAGTCACCTAATATGCCTTCTGAATATGGTTTTATTCTATTTAGTAATACTGCGGATAGTATCTTATAGCTTGTGGACAGTAGTGATATTCCTCTATAATTTTTACATTGGAACTTGTCTCCTTTCTTAAAGATAGGTATCAATAATGACTCTTTCCAGTCATGGGGTAATTCTTCTGTCCTCCAGATTTTTATTATTAGTTCGTATAGCTTTAGATGTAATGCATGGCCACCTGCCTTTATAAATTCAGTAGCAATTCCATCAGTCCCAGTTGCCTTATTGTTTTTAAGTCGTGCGATTACATATAGGATTTCTTCAAATGTAGGTTCTTCAATTTGTGGTTCACATGTTAGAACCTCTTCCTGTGGGAAACTGTTACTTGGAGCTTCACAATTTAGTAATTCAATAAAATATTCTTTCCATGGTTGCACTTTTCCTCATTGGTATTTATCATATTCCCATTTTTGTCTTTTAAACCATATGTGTTTTGTTGGTGCCCTCGTTTCATTGACTTCAGTTCTTTAAAAAACTTTCTGGATTCATTTTTCTGGTGATTAGTTTCCATATCTTTGATTATATTACTCATATATTCTCGCTTCTGCTGTCGGACTATTTTGTAGCCTCTTTACATTCATTTCTATAATGCTCTTCCTTTTGGATGTTGTTGATGTCATTTAACCATAAATGTCTGGCATTCTTTTTCCTAATGACTTGCTTCTTCACATTTTTGATTGAACCATCTGTTCTTTCTATGCGTGGTTAACACACCGAGACATTCTTCTGCGGTAGATTGAATTGTATTCTTGATGTTCAACCAAGTTTGGTCAACGCTTTCCTCCAAAGGGTTTTGCATAGTTTCAAGTGTACATTTTATTTCATCTGTAAATTTCTCTTTGACTGTAATTTCTTGTAGGGTGTATGTTGGGTGTAGTTTCTGGCTTAGATTAAAAAATGAACACCAATGTACCTCATTATCTTGAGCGTTTTTCTGGCTTAGATTAATGAATTAACACCAATGTACCTCATTATCTTGAGCGTGTTTCTGGCTTAGTTTAATGAATTAACACCAATGTGCATCATTAAATTCTGAGCGTAAATACTGGCTTTTTTTTAAAAAACATCCTATTTACAGGACATCGTTATCAACACCAGCAGTTTACTGCTGTTGTTGATGTCTTGGTAAGTTTACGTTCAGTAGTTTGCCATTGCTTTCTGAACGACCGGCTCCCATACCAACACGTTAAAACCCAGCGCAACGCGGCCTGCTGCCAAATCAGTCGGAGCTGTGTTTCGAACGCGGTTAAGCGAGCTTACGAATCGCGCCCTTAAGCCCTTAAATACTGGGTTTTTATCGCATATCCTTTCACAGGATATTGCAGTCAACACCAGCATTTTTCACCGGCTGTTGATGTCTTGATAAGTTTTACGTTCAGTAATGTGTCGTTGCTTTCTGAACGACCGGCTCACATACCCTCCGTAAGTAACCAACGCGACGTTATACTCTGCCGAATCTCGCGCAGCTGTGTTTCTTACGAGAGTATACGGGATTACGAACAGCGTCGTTAACCCCTTCGCATAGGGAGACGGCAAATACTGGCTTAGGACAAGAAATTATCGCAAACGTTCATCTTAATCGTGAGAATATTTCTGGTTTAATGCCAGAAATATTCACAATAACCTCATGATCCTGAGCGCAATTACTGGCTTATATCAGGGTAACTCAGAATCTTGAGTGTATTTCTGGCTTATGACAAGACATTACCACCAATGAACCTTATAATCTTGAGCCTGTTTCTGGCTTATGTCCGGAAATTAGCACAGACGCACCTTATAATAGAGGAGAGGCTGGCCGAGTGGCTAGAACGCCGGACACTCCTTCGGGAGATCCGGGTTCGATCCCTCGGTAAGGTGTGGGATTTTTTTCTTTCGGGGGCAAAAAGAATATCCTAACCTGCACAGTTCGCGGCGACTGCACTAGCCAGGCGGCCTTAATTCCTCAGGCTCAAAGACCCATCTGTCATACACCGCAAGGTACTATATTGGCAGTATATGGCAGTTATGGCACCTTATAATTTTGAGCGTGTTTCTGGCTTATGTCAAGACATTATCTCATACGTACCTCATAATCTTGAGCGTAATGCTGGTTGATGTACTGCAACATAGCAAACGATTTCTTCTGTGGCGGGTAGTCATTCTCCTTAATACCGTCTAGCTGAACAACATTCAAATCACCTGAAGATGATTCAAGTCGACACGTTAGTTATTATTGAGTCACACTTTAAAATTGTATTTCAAGGAGTATGTATTTGGAGGCTACAAACCTTATCCTGATGCGAGGAAATAGAACATAAAGACTAAACTTCCTGACAGGGTAGACAAGGCCCTAAACCTTGGTCGGTAACTGGCAGGCTTGGCCATGAGACTGGTATTCCCATGGGAAATTTCCCATGGGATGGGATGGGACAGCACACATTTGTATTTCCCATGGGACAGCATGGGACAGTAGCCATGTCATAGCAACTTGATCTACGTCAGAGCTACCCTTAAGTTTGTTTATTTTTTACCTTTTTAAAACCTTTTATCCTTCTTTTTTCTTTATATATTTGTATCTATTCTTTATCTTGTGGTGGGACACCGGATAAATAAATAATTACACATAGCCTTTTATTATATAAGATTACATTTTGGTGCGTCACCAGCAAAAATAGAAGACATGGTCAAGTCAGTTGTTACTGAGAAGAAAGATAACGTGGACACCAATAAATGGGCCAATGGGAATATGATAAATACCAATGAGGAAATGTGCAATGCGTGGAAAGAATATGTTGTTGAATTACTAAATCGTGAAGCTCCAAGTAACAGTTTCCTACAGGAAGAGGTTCTAACATGTGAACCACAAATTGAAGAACCTACTTTTGAAGAAATCCTATATGTAATCACACGACTTAAAAACAATAAGGCAACTGGGACTGATGGAATTGCTGCTGAATTTGTAAAGACAGGTGGCCATGCATTACATCTAAAGCTATACGAACTAATAATAAAAATCTGGAGGACAGAAGAATTACCCCGTGACTGGAAAGAGACATTATTTATACCTATCTTTAAGAAAAGGGACAAGTTCCAATGTGAAAATTATAGAGGAATATCACTACTGTCCACAAGTTATAAGATACTATCCGCAGTATTTCTAAATGGACTAAAATCATATTCAGAAGACATATTAGGTGACTACCAGGCGGGTTTTAGACAAAACAGATCAACAACAGATCAGATATTTATCTTACGACAAATAGCAGAGAAAAATTTGGAATATAAAAGAGATCTCCATAACATTTTTGTGGATTTTAAAAAGGCTTTTGATAGTGTCCATAGGAATAGTCTATGAAATGCTATGCAGGAATTTGGAATACCAAGGAAGTTAATAAACATGACCAGACTATGCATGGAAGACACTTATAATATAGTAACATATAAAGGCAGGAAATCAGACCCTTTCCAAATAACATCTGGCTTGAAACAGGGTGATGCACTATCGCCGCTACTCTTCAATCTGGCTCTAAAGAAAGTTGTAAGGAAGGTAAAGGAGGAATGTGATATTGGAGGAACATCCAAGCTGCTTGGTTATGCAGATGATATAGATATTATAGGGCAAAGTGAACAAAAGACGTTGGAAATATTGACTCACTTAAAGGAAAAAGCCCAACAGATGGGGCTGGTTATCAACCAAGATAAGACAGAATATATGGTAATTTCAAGAGACGGAATGGCTAAAAACTCTGGCCACATACAAATAGATAATATGACCATTAAAAGAACGGAAACATACAAATACCTGGGTACAATCTTCAACTGCTCCAACATCATAAGGGAAGAAATACAAACTAGAATCAACTCTGGAAATAAGATATACTATGCACTACAACATCTACTAAAATCAAATGCGCTATCTCGTAACACCAAAATCACAATATACAAAACACTGATCAGACCAGTTGTGCTGTATGGTTCTGAAACCTGGAGTACAACGAAAGGAGACGAAGCCTAGTTACAAACCTTTGAGAACAAAATTTTAAGACGCATCTTTGGACCCATTAGGGATACACAAAGTGGAGAGTGGAAAAGAAGAAGTAACAAAGACATTTATGATCTGTTTAAGTCCCCGCTAATCACTGGTATCATGAAGGCTAATAGACTACAATGGCTGGGGCATATAGAAAGAATGGAAGATAATAGGGAAACAAAACTCGCTTACACTCAGGAAATAAATGACCGTAGACCACGAGGTAGACCAAGAAGACGGTGGAGAGGTAATACATATACAGACCTACAAGCACTTGGAATCAACGACTGGCAAGAGAAGGTCCACCAGAGAGACGAATGGAGACGGATTGTATCTCAGCAAAGAACCTCAATGGCTCGGAACGCTGAAGAAGAAGAAGAAGAAGAAGAAGAAGAAGAAGAAGAAGAAGAAGAAGAAGAAGAAGAAGAAGAAGAAGAAGAAGAAGAAGAAGAAGAAGAAGAAGAAGAAGAAGAAGAAGAAGAAGAAGAAAAAGAAGAAGAAGAAGAAGAAGAAGAAGAAGAAGAAGAAGAAGAAGAAGAAGAAGAAGAAGAAGAAGAATGATTGGATCGCTTTTATCTAAGTCTGTTGTTCAAACTGTTATTTCATTCAGCAAGGATTTAAATCTGTCTTCTGAATCATCTGCTGTATGTGTAAAGTAGCAGGAATTGTAGAACAAAAGCCGAAAAATGATTTTGACTTATTGTTTGATCCTCCACCAAACAAAGCACTTAAATATGATGACCCCAGAAACAAATGCCTTGAGATGAAGTCACCATGTTTCAAAAATTACGGCAACCAGCTTCACAACCATTAAATTATTGGGAAAATGAACATAGGTTTTCACTGCTAAAAGCAAGTGCGAAAATTGTTTTGGCCATGCCAGTTGGTTCCTTACAGGGGTATGTGAGCCGGTCGCTCAGAAATCAATGGCAAACTACTGGGCGTAATTTTGCCAAGATATCAACAATCAATCAATCAATCATGTGCCATGCCGGAAAGCGTGGGCGGTCATGACTCGCCATTTCACTCGATCACCAGTGTCGTGGATAAGCTCAGTGTTCCTGTCTCGTCCATGCCATGTGGCCAATCCATCCAGGTATTTTCCTCTCGGTCTGCCTCTTGGTCTGTTTCATTCGATCTTGCCAACTGTCACTAAGTTTTCCAATCCATTTCTTCTCATAACATGTCAAAAAAATTTTGACTGTCTACGTCTAATTTCTCTAATCAGTTTACGATGTTCATTTGTCTCCTGTAGTACTTGGTCATTGGTTTTTCTGTCTGTCCATGGTATTCTTTGCATTTTCCTCAGCAACCACATTTCTGCAGCCATCAGGTGTTTTTCAGCTTGATTGCCCATTGTCCAAGTTTCACATCCATACAAAAGAAAAGGCTCTATGTATCCCCTCAACACACGTTTTCTCGTTTCAATTGACATCTTTTTATTGGTCAGAATGTTTTTCATCTTGCTAAAGACTACTTTCGCCATGGCGATTCTTGTTCTAATCTCTTCAAGGCATCTCCCATCAGATGTTATGACTGTTCCAAGATAATTGTACCGATTCACTTGTTGAAGAATATTTCCATTTACTTGTATATTACATTGTTGCACTTCTGTCTTCCTAGTGACGACCATAACCTGAGTCTTTTTACAATTTAATTCTAACCCCAGTTGCTCACTGTGTACAACAACCGCATCTACTAATTGTTGCAGGTCCTGCGCATTGTCTGCAATTAATACTGTATCATCTGCATATCTAATGTTATTGATGTTTCGTCCTCCAATGCTGATTCCATTTATATCCTCTACATTTCTGAAAATATTTTCACTGTATAGGGAAAAAAGATCTGGAGACATCACACATCCCTGCCTAACATAAGATATCAACAACAGCGGTAAAATGCTGGTGTTGACAGCGATGTCCTATAAATAGGATGTGCGAAATAAAAAGAAAAAAAAAAGCGTCATCAGCAGCAGTAGAGCGTTTATTTAGTGGAGCTGGATTGTTGTTGAGTAAGTTACGAAAACGGATGTTACCAGCTCACGTTATAACCTCTGTGCGTGTATTTCAGATTTGCATGTAAGATGAGAATTTTGGAAATGGTTTAGGGATTACCTGGATTAACTGAATTATTGGAAACAGTCGATCAGCAGGAAATTGATAATGTGCTGAATGAGCAGAGTGACTCAGAAACAGAATGAGAGTGTCAGTCAGAATGACACTGAATTGTCATATTTAGTTTAAACTTTTTTAAAAATAAAATACTCTTGAATATTAAAATTAATAAATTCTGTCGTTTTACATGTCTCTTTGTACATATAGTCCTATTTAGTAGACACTAAACCTAAACTTTCATAAATTTCATAATTTTATTTGAACTGTATTCCATATTAATATTATAATGGGAATCCCATGGAATGGGATGGGATGGGACAGGCATAAATTACCATGGGATGGGATGGGACAGAAAAATATGTCCCATGGACAAGCCTGGCAACTGGTCTAGGTTAAAAGCTCACAGGTAGACAGTTAGAGCATTGCTTTGCTGATCCGGCAGCTTCTGCAGCTAGTCGTGTTCCAGATGTATTGGTGTTATCTTTCCTCTGGAGTAAACTAGGCAGGCCGAGAGACCAAGTGTGATCAGGGTATATGTTAGCACACAACAATATTAATCTAAGAAAGACTAAATTCATCAAACTGAAAATTATCCGATAAAAGAGGCGATTGGAGAGTCGTAGCAGTCGATGTTTGCTCCAGAACACACAACAGGGGAAGAAGAAGAAGAAGAAGAAGAAGAAGAAGAAGAAGAAGAAGAAGAAGAAGAAGAAGAAGAAGAAGAAGAAGAAGAAGAAGAAGACGAAGAAGAACAAGAACAAGAAGAGGAGGAGGAGGAGGAGAAGGATGAGGAGTAGGAGGAGAAAGAGGAGGAGGGGAAAAGCAGGAGAATGAGGAAGAGTAGTAGTAGTTGTTGTTGTTGTTGTTGTTGTTGTTGTAGTGGTAGTAGCAGTAGTTGTAGCAGTAGTAGTAGTAGAAGTTGTTGTAGTGGTAGTAGTAGTAGTACTTGTAGTGGTAGTAGTAACAGTAGCAGCAGCAGCAGCAGCAGCAGCAGCAGCAGCAGTAGTAGTAGTAGTAGTAGTAGTAGCAGTAGCAGCAGCAGCAGCAGTAGCAGTAGTGAGGGTGATGGTGGTCGTGGTCGTGGTAATGGTGGTGGCAGAAGTAGTAGCCGTGATAGCAGAAGCAGTAGTAGTAGTAATGGTGGTGGTGGTAGTGGTAATGATGGTGGTGGTGGTGGTGGTGATGATAGTAGTAGGAGCAGCAGAAAAAGAAGAAGACGAAGGAGGAGGAGGAGGAGGAGGAGGAGGAGGATGACATTGAGAAGGAAGAGTGGTAGTGGCGGCAGCAGTGGCAGCAGCAGCAACAGCGGAAGAAGAAGAAGAAGAAGAAGAAGAAGAAGAAGAAGAAGAAGAAGAAGAAGAAGAAGAAGAAGAAGAAGAAGAAGAAGAAGAAGAAGAAGCAGAAGAAGAAGAAGAAGAAGAAGAAGAAATACGCCACGATACACACCCCAGGATGCAATTAGAGCTACATAAGCACCAAGTTGTACTGCCCAAGGATCCACTCACCCTGGTATTCCTCGCCCTTTTCCAGAAAATAAACAACTTTCCCAGGAACTCCTGCTGCCCACGTCCTGCTACTCGCCATAGCTCGGGTTTTCAGATATTTCCTAGCTGTCATTATACCAACGAAGAGAAACTTATCATCGGAATCGCTTCCGTATGGCGTCTTGGCACCCGGGGTATTGTGTCGATGTCTTTGTAAACTACAGGTGATCGTTTTGCTGCCGATAATGATCTGGATTATGTTCACTAGCAAAACACCTGTGGTAAACCCAAACAAACATAAGGTCAAAGTTCGACAGGGTGTCAAATGGACACTTTTATATGTCACCAAGTGGCGCTCTCTTTGCAACATTTTTGGCACTCTTCGCAACATTTTTGGCAGTTAAAAACCTGTGGATTAAATAAAAACTGTAGATAATGTCAAAGAAGGGAAATGTTGTATTTATAACAAGGAATATTTCAAATAACGAAGACACAGAAAATAGATTGTAGGTTTTTTGCATGGCATATCAGTGTCCATACTAACTCAAACCAATGACTACAGGGTAGATGAGCTAGCGTCTAGCCATTACACCACCAGGAGAGCCTATCCACTAGTTTAAAGGGATTCCAGACCTGTATAACCGTCCTTTACTACGAGAGGCTTCAAATGAAAGCCTAAAATGTTTGTGTTTGATGAATATATTCTAAAACCAAAAACCAATAGTAAACAATAAATGAATCATTTTTCGATGCAGTCACCACTGCGTTCAGTGCAAGTCCTCCAATGCCGATACAGTGCTTGGATTCCTGTAGAAAATAAATTATGTGGAAATCACTTGGGGTTAGGTCTGGCGAGTACGGGGCATTGATAATTAATAAAAAACGGATACCTAATCGCTGCTCCTCTTCGGTGCATGTCCAAAGTAGGGTGGCCATTTTTAAACTGTCATTATGACCTCGCCGTGTTCATCTGCACCGTGATGTCACGCATTTAATATTTTTGACATCCTTAACAACGATATTGATAAGTTACAAGACAATGGCATAGTTATTATAATTTCTATCACACTTTTAAGGTATTCATTTGAAGCCTCCTTGTTCTTGGGAAAACGACACACGTCTGGAAAAAAAAATGTTTGCACACCCTTTACAGGACATCGCTGTCAGCATCAGCATCTTTCAGTTGATTGTTGATTTCTTGGCAAGATTAAGCTCAGTAGTTTGCCATTACTTTCTGAGCGACCGGCTCACATACCCTCCATATGTTACCGGCGCGGTTAGAACCGCTACCGATTCTCTCTGTCGTCACGTTACTCACGAGAGTATACGGGATTACGGAGATAGTCGCTAACCCCTAGGGCCAGGGAGACCAGCGCACGTCTGGAAGCAGGTTACAAACTCAAGGGGGGAGAAGAAAGACACCCGGAGTCATGACTCGGGTGGATTCGCCTCCAGAGAGTGTCGGGAAGGTAGAGGACCGAAACATTCTAGGAAGTGGGTTACCGTCTGACGATCAGAAATCTCCTGTCGTACTTGTTCCGTGGCGCAATTATTAACAAAAGTGTTTTTAACTCACCACGGACACCATAAGAATCAGAGTTTAAAAGAGGGCGATTTACTTTAGGTTCCTGTCTTGACAACTGATTTACAATATATGTATTTACATATTCTATTAAGTGGCAGCATTGTAAATCCGTTAAGCTGCTGTATACTAATTGCCAAAACGTAACCTATCCTTGATTTACAATCTGGAGGTCATAAAGGTTTCACAAGTATCTACCAGGTTATGGAATGTGTATTTGTGTAGAGACGCGATCTTCTTCGTTTCGTTCATACACTTCGTTCATTGGATATGGAAATATGTTCTTCATAGGCTACGTTTTTTCCCTACTTCTTCTTCCTCTTCTTCTCCTTCCTACTCTTTCTTCTTCCTCTTCCTCTCCCCCTCCTACTACTTCTTCTTCTCCCTCTCGTACTTCGCCTCCTCCTTATTTCTTCTTCTTCGTTTTCGTCTCTATTCTTAATAAATCAAAACACTTCAACCATCCAACCGCAAACCCTCTCATCCAATATTGTATCCAGTAGCCCCTTCCTTGTCTTTCACAAATTACCAATCTCTGTCTGTTTCTTCCCCATTGTGTTCCCCTGATCTTCTAATTCACTATCATTGAATATTCTCCATGAAGAACTGTCTAATTAAATAATTAACATGTTTTCTCAATGGATGCCTTTTCCCGTATCATAAGACAAAATTAACGCAAATATACACTAGCCCTTATCCCGTCATGATACCTTTTAGGTACATGACGCTAGTTCCAAATACTTAAACCGATCGTCACTCCATTAGTGATATATTCAATATCAGGCCGGACGCCTTTATTTCCTCAAACCTTTCTGGTACCATTGAAGGTTGTATCAACACATAAGTCAAGATATGCTAGCTGCATTCCTTTACAGGACATTGCACTCAACCCCAGCATGTTTAGGCCGTTTGTGATGTTATAGAAATATTTTACATTCAGTAAGTTGCCATGGCCGGTCTCCCTGGGGGTTTACGTCTTTCTCCGTAATCCCGCATACTCTCGTGAGTGACGTGATGTGCGCGAGAAACGGTAACGGTTCTCGCCGCGTCGGTAACTTAGGGGTATGTGAGCCAGTCGCTCAGAAAGCAATGGCAAACTACTGAGCGTAATCTTGCCTAATACATCAACAGCAGCTGACAAATGCTGGTGTTGACTGCAACGTCCTGAAAGGGATATGCAATTTAAATAACAAAGTTGCCATTGCGTTTTCAACGATCAACTCTTATACCATTGTGAAAACCAACGCAAAGCGGTCTGCTTGCAGCACACCTGCCGCTGATTTTGAGCCTGATATGCTGGATTAAAATAAAGAAGGATTTACGTTACTTTTACGGAGTCTCCATGGCCAAGTGGTCAAGGTTGTGGCTTCGATTTTAGGCTGCGTCTTTCGGTGCGCGAGTGCATTTTTTTCGGAGACTTCTGGGGTCGTCTCTAGAGCTACGGAGTTTGTGCTCTGAGTGACGCTTTCGGCAGGCCGCCTTGGAGAAAGGGACCGAGCCATATGGGATCAAAACCGGGGCAATGAAGTCGATTCTCTCGAGTGTAAAGACTTTTTTAAAGCGGGATTATAAAACCACTTACTGCTTTTGAGTCATACATGTTAGCGGAGCCCAGATAGAAGGACAGATAATCGTTGCCATTATGCGGATTCTAACACTCGCCCTCTGTGCCATTAGGCAAGCAGTCTAGCCCCAGCACTACTGCGGCACCCGACAATTTAAAAAAAAAAGTTAACATTACATGTCCTTGGCAGGACGTTGCCAGAAAACCCCAAAACTATTATAAAGCAATTTTATGTTAAATCGTTTGCTTAGGGGCATTAGATGGAACATGCACAACGAAGATTAAGAACAGAACAGGGCAAGCAAAAACTGCATTTTAGAAAATGAAGAGTATCCTATGCAATAAGTCACTATCATTGAATGTAAGAAAGAGGGTGTTGAAATGCTATATCGAATCTGGTTTCTTGTATGACAGTGAATCTTGGAATATAAATGAACAAATTAGGAAGAACTTGGAAGCAATAGAGATGCGGTTCTTGTGAAAAATGTTACGAATTCTTCGGAATGCCAGAGTAACTAATGATTGTCTGAAAGAGACACATGAAACTAGAACATTATATACAAAAATAAGAAAGAGGCAAACAGCTTTCTTTAGTTTTGTGATGCTAGGAAAGGCATTGGAGAATAACGTGACGAATGGAAAGATCAAGGGGAAGGGTGTCAGTGGCAGACTAAGAGAAATGATGCTGGACGGATTGAGACGGTGGCATGGAGAAATATCAGCAGAGTTGATCCAGTACACCAAAGACCGAGATCTGTAGAGAGACATGAACGGCCACGCCAGCCGGCAAGGCACTTGATGATGATGAGTTTACCATTGCCTGTGTCTATTACGAAGCAGTAGCGCACGCAATTCGCAATCCCGCATGCTGAGTTCAAAATCAGCTGCTTGAGATTTGGAAGCAGATGGCCTTGTGTTGATTTTTAATTATGGTAATGGCGTCGGCCGTTGAGAAATCAACGGCAGACTACTCAACCTTGACTTGCCTGGTAAATTACATACATAAAAAAAATGCTGGGGCTGATTATAAAGTCAAGTGAAGGACTTGCAACTGACTTTGTAGTTTGACATTGCTGTCTGAACAAGAATTCAACCTTTAAGTCCAACTGATATCTGGAGAAAACTACCCCTTTAACCCACGATCACTGCACAGGAAACTGACCCCATGAAACAATATTCATTCATTCACTCATTCATTCATTCATTCATTCATTCATTCATTCATTCATTCATTCAGTAGCATGTACTTTGCAGAATCTCTCACCCATAACAACCTTCCGAAAAACTCGGTCATTAGCGAGATGTCCTGCGTCCGATACACCCTTCTAGATCATCAGCAACATCTTGCACACATCTTCTCTTTGACCTTCCTCTTCCTCTCTTCCCGGACACATACCCATCCATGATTGGTCTCTCCAAACTTTCGCGACGTTCCAAGTGACCAAAATATTTAAATTATCTTTGTTTTGTCGTCTTTAGTAGCCAGGCTTCTTCAGTATTCAGATCGTTTCGTATGGATGCATTCATTTTCTTCTGTATCCAAGATATTCTTAGAACCCGTCTATAACATTTATATTCAAAGGCATTTATGCGCTGTTCAGCTTGTTTAACAAGTATCCATGTCTGACAGGCGCATGTTGCAACGGGAAAGATGCATGAAATAATAACCAATATAAAACATATCACCATACCTGAAATGAAATCTCCAAATAGCGACACAATTTCATTAAGTAAACAGATACACTTCGACACGTAACCAGATAGACATGGTAAAACAGTTTATCAAAGGTGCCCAAGTTTCCCCCTCAAGCAGACAGCGGAATTTAACACGGACACATAATCCGCACTTTTATAGCACCATATGTGTCATTCTGTAAACACAAAGTAGATGAACTAACAGCAACAAAACGTCACGGGAAGTCATGTGTATCCAGAAGTTTCCAACCGTTGGCACAGCAGACGTGATGCCGCCTGGTTCTGAGGAATGCGGATATCCTGTTTTCTGATCCTCTTCCTGTTTCCAACAGTGCGTACGTTTTGAATTTCTCCAGATCGTGGAGGTAGCGTGGCCGAATGATTCAAGACCGCTTGCTCTTAAACTCCCTTTGTGCTGATGCCGAGGTAGAGGGTTCAACCCCTACACCGGTCAGCTGGATTAAAATGTTGATTTCTCGTCCTTGACTCATCATCATCATCATCATCATCATCATCATCATCATCATCATCATCATCATCAAGTGCCATGCCGACTGGCGTAGGCGTTCATGACTCCCCCCCAGATCTCGGTCCTTGGTTTTCTGGATCAACCCTACCGTTGATATTCCTCCACGCCACCGTCACAATCCATCCAGCATCATTTCTCTTGGTCTGCTTCTCTTCCCCTCGATCTTTCCAGTTGTCGCGATGTTCTCCAATGCCTCTCTTCTCTCACATGAACAAAAAATGGTGTTTGCCTCTTTCTTATTGTTGTATATAATGTTCTAGTTTCATTAGCCTCTTTCATGCAATCGTTGTTAGTTACTTTGGCAGTCCAAGGAACATTCGTCTCAGGAACCACGTCTCTGCTGCTCCCAATCTATTCCTAATTTGTTCATTTATATTCCAAGATTAACAGCCATACAGAAAAACATGGTTCTATATAGCACCCTAGCAATATCTTTCCTACATTCAATGATATTGACTTATTGGGGATGTAAATTACTAGTATTTCAGAAATCGGAGTGGGTTTTCCTAATGGCGAGGGACACTAGTAATAGGGAAAGCTAACCCATACGCAAAATCATTCCGGTGCACTAGGAGTAGTATCACGTATTTGGACTTCGTTTGAGGTCAAAAAGAGTGAACACCTCAAAAAAAAAAAAAAAAAAACACACACACACGCACGCACGCACGCACAAACAAACAAACAAACAAACAAACAAACAAACACACAAACAAACAAACAAACACATTAAACAATAAACAATCGAAAAGTTCTAAATGACATACAGTGCTTTAAAATCTGGTCAACGTATTAAGTCATCATCATCAGGTGCCATGTAGATAAGCATGAGATGTTATGTTTCGCCATCTTAGACCATCATCAGAGACTTGAATCAAGTCGTTGTTCTTGTCCAGACCATATCATGTAGCCAAACAATAAAGATATTTATCTCTCAGCCTTCCTATTGCTTTTTTTCCTATCAATTTAGCTAGTTGTCACTATATTGTCTGGTTTATTCTGATACGCCTGACTGTTGTTGTTGTTGTTGTTGTTGTTGTTGTTGTTGTTGTTGTTGCTCCTTTTATTGTTTTGTTGTTGTTATTGATGTCGCTGTTGTCTCGTCGTTCTTGTTATTGTTCTTGTTGACGTTGTCGTTGTTGTTACTGCAGGTGTTGTTACTGTTGTTCTCGTAGTTGTCATTGCGGTTGTTGTTTTTATTGTTGTTCTTTATGTTGTTGTTCTTTATGTTGTTATTTTTTTGGTTGTCCTTTTGTTGTTGTTCTTTATGTTGTTGTTCTTTCTGTTGTTGTTGTTGTTGCTGCTGTTGCGGCTGTTGTTGTTGTTGCTGCTGTTGTCGTTGTCATTGTCTTCTTGTTGTCGTCTTCTTCTTCTTTTCGTCTTAATCTTCTTCTTTTCGTCTTCTTCTAGTTGTCTTGTTGTTGTTGTTGTCTTGTTGTTGTTGTGTTGTTGTTGTCTTGTTGTTGTTGTGTTGTTGTTGTCTTGTTGTTGTTGTCTTGTTGTTGTTGTTGTCTTGTTGTTGTTGTTGTCTTGTTGTTGTTGTTGTCTTGTTGTTGTTGTTGTCTAGTTGTTGTTGTTGTCTAGTTGTTGTTGTTGTTGTTGTTGTTGTCTTGTTGTTGTTGTCTTGTTGTTGTTGTCCTTGTGGTTATTATTTTATTGTTATTTTGTTTAATATTGATTTGTTTAATGATGGTGATGTCATGAACAGTTCATAAATTAACTCACATATATTCTTTGACTCACAGAAGTAGAAGAAAGACATAGAGACTAGAGAACACACTGGACAACATAAAACCTGAAAGCTATAATTACCGTCCGCGATTCGAACCTGTCACCTCCAAATGACGACAGCGCCGTGCTGCAGGAACACGTATCCTTCGATGCTTGACCAAATAGACACCCATAAATAAAAGGTGTCTTCATTAGTCAGGTCTGTCATCAAGCTGAACACACGACCTACTCTAGTGGGTTATTCTTGTACTACTTAACTGATTCAACGCCAAGAAAAAAGTAGGTTTAGACTAAACATGATACGCAGTCACACGAACAAAGTATAATGTAAATTTGAATTCACTGAGCAGCGCATAAATGCCTTTGAATATAAATGTTATAGACGAGTTCTAAGAATATCTTGGGTAAAGACAAGAACAAATGCATCAATACTTCAAGAGATGAATATTGAAGAAGGTTGGCTACTAAAAACGATAAAACAAAGCAAACTGAAATATTTTCGTCACTTGAAACGTCACGAAAGTTTGGAGAGAACAATAATGGAGGGGTATATGCCTGGGAAGAGAAGAAGAGGAAGGCCAAAGAGAAGATGGGTGCAGGATGTGGCGGATGATCTCCAGATGGGTGTATCGGAGGCAGGACATCTTGCTTGTGATCGAGAAGTTTTCCGGAAGGTTGTCATGGGAGCGAGGTTCTGCAAAGGACATGCTACTGAATGAATGAGCATTGAATTTGCGGAAGATGCAACGAAGCAAAGCAAATAAAACGATAAGCAACGAAACAAAGTAAATAATACGATGACCCTGTACGGCGATATATCGTCCTACTGTACTACGGCTCTTTGGTGAAGGGGTTACGAATGCTATTGATAATCCAGCATACCGAGTTCGAAACACAGCTGCAGACGATTTGGCAGCAGATCGCCTAGCGTTGGTTTCTACACAATGGTATGAGTGCCGGTGGTTCAGAAAGCAATGGTAAACTGCTGAACTTAAACTTGCTAAGAAATCACAAACAGCCAAAAATGCTGGTTGACTGCGACGTCCTGTGACTGATCTGCAACTAAACTGACCAAGTAGAAGGTCACATTTGGCAATGTATTATCCTTCGACACACTGAATCAGTTTAAAATAAACACTCAAGACAGATGTTACATACGAGGCCTGTTCATAAAATATCTTACCTTTGGCTGTAAAAACAATGCAACTACTAATCTGGAGGTCTGAAACGTAGTCCCATTCAAAATACTCTCATCGGAACTGTTCACGCTTCTTCCAGCGGTTCTGCAACCGTTGGAAGCATTTCATTAAGACCTGAATGGTGCGTTGAGTTGGGTTAAGAGCCAAGATCACTGCACTCAAGACATTCCTTTACGCGTTCCGCCACCTCGTTCAACAGCCAACGAAGAGTCACATTACTAATCGTTATCACCGCTATCTGATTGAAAGTTCTCCTGGTTTTCACTCTCAATTTTGAGATTCTTCTAGAACCTCTGCCGGTCACTCGCAATCTCATTCATTCCACATGCGGGTTTTCAGTATGTTCCCCCACCTTCTCCACCTGGTCCCACAGGGGCACGATCACCTCTCCCTTGTCCATAGGCAATCTACCACCAAGAGGTGCCTTCCCTACCAGCTTTTCAGCCTGTTCATTCCACCGCACTCCCGCATGGCCGGAGCAAGAGACCAGAAATACAGCTAAACATGAAACAGAATGATAGCTGAATTTACACCGGACTGATGATTCTTCATTCTCACCCAGTGATAACTGAACATAGAAAATGTAAAGGACTCTTTCACAGTCTTTGATGTAAATAGTATATGGTGCCCAACCCAAATTTTTATTGACCAATCGGCATTCGGTGAACTCGACAATAACTCAATAAATACTACTGCACTACTGTTACCTTGTCGTCTTGACAGAAGAAAGTTTGTTACACTGTGCTTCAAAAAAAAAGGCATGTTAACTACAGCCCACGGCGGTAGCGAATGTGACTGATCAGACTAATTCGCACTGTAAATGTTCATCCATAATATATGCATGTGAATCCATGGTCATTTCAACTTTCACGCATCATCTGACGTCTCACACGTTTAGTATGTGAACTATCTGCAATCATTTTCCCCTTTGTCTTAATTCCATTTCAGATATTTACCCTTCATGCAACACGATTAGAGGGACTTGACCCTAACTTGCAATATCAGGACATTTTGAGGGAGGTTCAGTCGCAAAAATAACTTATCGTAAACATTAGAACGAGGCACACTTCATTCTTTTTTTGGTCGCATAATGAGAAGACAAAACTCGAACAATTGTGACAACTGGGAAAAGAGATAAATGTAGACAACGAGAGAGCATTTTTGACAGTTTTGTGTTATGGCATGGAAGGTAGTCTACACACAAACTGATACATGCCGTTGGAGCTAGCAAGATGTGGAGAAGCATGATCGCCCACGCCAATCGGCAAAGCACTTGATGAGGATAAGGATGAGATCGTTGGAGTGACAAGGAAGTCGACTTCGTTTGGCAAGGCGCATGATGATGATGATGATGATGATGATGATGATGATGATGATGATGATGATGATGATGATGATGATGATGATTATGATTAATAGAAGACACACACACACACACACATACACACACACACTGGTGACCAGAAGAAGAGGTCGACCGTGTAAACGATGGACAGTGGGAATAACAGAGTCCATGGGAATCTCGATATATGAAGTCCTTAAGCGGGCGCTTTCCCGCTGTTTATACGTCACTTGGACATCGCAAGGTACAAGAGGAGCAAGACGAGATGATGAACGGGCACTCTCCAGATGTTTATGCTTGCCATGTGTCGCAAGACAAATAATGCGGCAAGTGCGCGTACACATATACATTATCGGGAAATAGAAAAGTATAGCGCACACTAAACGCACGACAGCTGACTTGGAGATAAAAACGTCAGAGCGTGACAGATAGAGACGGCAAAAGATCAAGGAAGGACGGGAAGAAGATAGATCATCACAAGAGAATTCTAAGAGCTTATTTGGAAATGTTAACATCGGGAAGAGACGGTTTGAGTACAAGATGAAGGAATATATGAAGATATTCATAGTAAACCAACAGAGAAAATATGGGCAACGATGCATGACCTAATAACTGAAGATTTGGACATGAAGAACGAGCAGGGCTGATGCACCATTGTTGAAGTTAACCAACTACTCAGAAGAAGTATAGAGAATCGTCCGACAAACAGCTGCGGCACAAGCAACATTCATATGTACGGCTAACATAGGTGAGTGTGAAATAGTAATGGCAAGATTGATGATAATTTGTATTTGGTTGCGAGAGCAGAACGACAGGCACAATGAAAATGCGAGAATGGATGATTATTTGAATTGTCCAGCATGTTGTGGAGATCGTTGAAGACTGTGTCTCAATAAAACTGGAACAGATTAGGACTCACTTGTCCGGCAGTTATTTGATAAACACTTTTACCGTTGACCAGTTGGTCAGTTGATATTCCATTTGAGAGCCAGTCGTGTGAGCTGTTACTAATGTGAGACTGTGGACATTCTATACTAATAATCGAAATTAGAGACACGAGCCAATACTGTCAATGAAGATAGCAAAACACAACTTGCTAATGCTTGACCTCGACATCGCAAGGTACAAGAGGAGCAAGACGAGATGATGAACGGGCACTCTCCAGATGTTTATGCTTCCCCTGGACATCGGAAGGTACAAGAGGAGTAAGACGAGATGATGAACGGGCACTCTCCAGATGTTTATGCTTCCCCTGGACATCGCAAGGTAGAAGAGAAGCAAGACGAGATGATGAACGGGCACTCTCTAGATGTTTATGCTTCACCTCGACATCGCAAGGACAAGAAAGATCAGAATATTATGAGATGAGACGGATGGAGCTGCAAGAGATATCAACAGATAGGAACGCTTGGTATGGTGTGGTTGAGGGCTTATGTTGAGTTGAGTTGAGTTGAGATGAGTTAAGAACCGACATCACTGCACTCAGGACATTTCCATACGTCCTCCGTCCCCTCGTTCAACAGCCAGCGAAGAGTCATACTACTAATCGTTCCCACCGCTATCGGATTTAGAGTTCTCGTGGTTTTTCCTCTCAGTTTTGAGATTCTTCCAGAACCCCTTCCGATCCCCAACAATCTCATTCTTTCTACATACGGATTTTCAGTCTGTTCCCCCGCCTTCTCCACCTGGTCCCACAAGCGCAAGACCACCTCCCTCTTGTCCAAAGGTAATCTACCACCAAGAGACGTATTCCCCGCCAGCCTATCAGCCTGTTCATTCCCCTGCACCCGGCATGGCCAGGGCAAAATATCCACACAATTTTCACAATCTATGACCTCTGAAGCGACGATAGCCAGTCCACACGAAACATTCCTTTCTCCACCTTAAATAAAATGTTTGCATATCCTTTACAGGACATCGCTGTCAACATCAGCATCTTTTAGCTGATTGTTGATTTCTTGGCAAGATTACGCTCTGTAGTTTGCCATTGCTTTCTGAGCGGCCGGCTCACATACCCCGTAAGTTACCGACGCGATTCGAACCACTGCTGATTCTCACCGTCGTCACGTCACTTACTAGAGCAGTGGTTCTCAACCTTTTTTGGCCCGTGCCCCCTTCACCATATTTTCAGAACGTCATCCCCCCCCCCCTTTCGTATTACCTACCTAAAAATTTGGCCCGTGCCCCCCCCCCCCTTCACTATATTTTCAGAACGTCATTCCCCCCTTTCGAATTTCCTACCTAAAATTCCCGCCCCGCCCCTACACAGTATACGTAATAATGGAAGCTATATTTAATAGCACATACTAAAACAAGTCTAGACGTCCACATAAAACGTGATTTGTGGGTCTACTTTACTTTATAAAATGAATTTTAGAAGGGTGAGACGTACAGAACCGTACAGTATGAAGGGAAAAACAATATCAATAATCGGTTCTTAAATATTCCCCACCGGCTGAGAACCACTGTACTAGAGTATATACGAGATTACGGAGAAAAGTCGCTAACCTCTAGGCCAGGAAGCCGGCTTTCCCCACCTTACTTATGCGGAATACAGGGCGGAAGAATAAGAAGAAGAAGGAGAAGAATAAACACCGTGTTTTATCTACACAGGTTACATCTGAAGAAAGCATTGAGCCGTAACAGCACAACAGCGGGTAAACTGTGGTACCCTGCTGTGTAACACCAATTCCCCATGTCACCTTTTGTATCCCGTTACACTGCTCAAGTTCACAATCCAGACTTTCAGCAGTTAATAAAACAGCATAACCGAATAGCTATTTAATCTGCTGGCTGCCCTGCCATATATTTAACACGCTGGGATCAATTATTTAACTGCTTGTCTTACATTTCACATTCAGCGTTGTATCGGGTTGTCGAACATTTTATCATCTTAAACAAATTTGTTGCATGTTCTTTACAGGACGTCGCAGTCTGCTCCTGTATCTGTGCCTATTTGTGACTTATTGGGCAATTTTACGTTCAGAAGTTTGTCATTGCATTCTAAGCGATAGACGCTCATACTGTTTTTGTTTGTGTGTGTGTTTTTTTTTTTTAATAGCGAAGACACAAACAATAGATTGCATGATTTATTGCCTGGCATATTTCGCTGCGTCTCGCCAGGTACATACTGCAGAATTCAAACAACATTCAGTAAAGTAACTAGATAAATCCTTCTAGCTGAAATATGCACATATTCGCACAGTAATTTAAATTGTCTACCATGGTAATTTTAAGCTGACTATCATGACTGTATGTTTGCACAAAACTGGCCTATGTAGATTAATCATAATGGCTTCTGCGATCTTTAACAAGCGACTATTTTGTGTGTAAAACAAGACACACAAAACACATTGTCTCTATCAATCACTTGGTTAGGGCTCTTATCATTGTTAACAATCAGCACAAGCTGGTCGGATTCTAAATCACCTGCAGTTGATGTCGAAAGCCGTATGTTTGATTGCGAATATCGTTTGCCACCCCTTCGCCACAGATGTCGGCGTTTTATCATAAGATTTATGTAATTTAAGTTTTATAAACTGGTAAAAGAATGTGATGTGAACTTGACACATTAGGATTATGGATGATCGTAGAATATTACAGGACATAATTTTCACCAATAACGTGTCTTCTATAGCCATGGACCAGCTGATCGATCTGCCGTTTCACTGTGTCATTTGCCACACTTGCTGGTCTACACTAAGCGCTTCATCAATGACGTTATGTCTTCCATTTGTAAATCAGTTCTGCCCATTGATACATTCTTCTCTGACTAATACAACTGTCTTCTGTAGATGTCACGTATTTCACACCTGACACTTTTTGTTTAACTCTCATAGAAATAGAAGAAAAAGATAGATACTAAAATGTAAACGTATTACACAGAAATATAATCTGGGGTTCATAAATAAAGCGAAGTGGTCAAGCCATCGGCATCGAGCTCTAAAGGTTATGGGTTCGATTCTGCTCTGCGTCTTTCAGTTCACGAGTGTATTTTTCTCGGAGACTCATGGGGTTCGTCACTGGAGTTACGGAGTTCATGCTTTGTGCGACGCTTCCGGATGGCCGCCCTGTGGAAAGAGACCGAGCCATATGGGATGACACCCGGTGCAATGAAGTCGAGCCTCTCGATTTTTAAGACAGTGTTAACGGTTGAATGTTATTTCAAAAGAAAGACAGTGCTGTATTGTTTGGTAAAATGTCAGGCTTTATTCAGATATTATTGAGATAGCGTACAACACTAGAAGGTACTACCTGCTTTCTGTTCGTTTAACAGCCGACCGCAAATCTCCCATGTCGTCGATTGGAACGGCACATTTTGGAAATCGGTCACGTGCTTGATAGAATCAATGCTTTTCATGTGTTGCTAAAACTGGCAGAGGCAATCACCATTCATTAAGCGACCATTCATTTACAGAAATCAACTTTGTGCACACAAAAAGACATGATAGTCAGTTTAAAACTATCGCGTAAAACATTTCAAATTACTATTTGATTACTTCTGTTGTATATTTCAGCTTGAAGGATTTATCTAATTATTGTAGTTTATGTTTTGTGATTTCTGCAGTTTTGTTTTACAAAATTTTTTTTTATTGGCAAGGGAGGTAAAGGGTGAGTGTCTTAAATGTGCATTTACTGTATGTCCATGTGGTCATGTCGTGTATTCATTCTTTATGCTACTTATTAGGTGCGCACCACTTCTTTACTTTTTCTAACTACATTGTTTTTGTACGTCCTGGGGTTTGAAAGAATGAGAAATTGTATAAGGTAAAAGATTTCGATAAAGAATTTATGAGCTGTTCTTATAATATGTATAATTGATACAGGAAACTGGATGAGCCAAGAAAGAACCAGAATAGTAAAGAATGAGAAATTTTATAAGGTCAAAGATTTCGATAAATAATTTATGAGCTGTTCTTATGATATGTATATTTGATACAGGAAACAAGACAGAACCAGAAATGAAGAATTATGTAGTAGATGACTATATAATGTTGGGGATATACAAAGGAAAGAAGGACTGTTTGGATTAACAGGGTTACCATAAGTGGTATTATATAAATAAAAGTTGAAGAAGAAGTATATGGGGGGGGGGGGTTGTTAGCAGACCATATCACTGGGAGAAGAAGTAAAAGATATATTATTTACTCAAACTTGATTTTTAGGGAAGATTAGAAGACAAAGAGGGAATGGAGTATGGGGATTAGGAGTAAAGAGTTTTCCTTATAAAGGAAAATTCTTTAGTCAACATGGGGAGGTGTAACAGTAAGGGAGGAGTATTGGGGTATTATTAGAATCTAGTGGGAAACAGATACAGCACGATTGAGCATCGAGAGTGAAAGGGGAGAGAGATGCTCAATCGTGACGTATTGTTATTGGGAAGGGCAGTTAGGACCCGGCCTTGGTAGTGAGTGGAGGTGAACATCGAAGCTTTGTCATATTACGCCAATAAACGTTTTATCAACAAGAAAACAACATGCCTTCGTCTTCTTACACACTGTTATACTAGATCCAGCGAAATATACTAGGCCAGGGGTGGTCAAACTACCGCCCGCGGGCCGCATGCGGCCCGCCAAGTGATTTTATGCAGCCCGCGAGTGCATTTAGAAATAAACATTTTAAATTCGTTTTTAAGATATTTTGTTTAATTTTACAGAATGTCATGTACCGTTAAGATTTAAGAAAATTGTCAATAACAAACGTAAGATTGAAGATGAATGCCGTGTTTTTAATGATGAATGGACAACTAAGTACTGTTTTATAAAAGTTGGTAGCAAATCAGTTTGCTTGTTGTGTCGTGAGTCAGTGGCTGTCTTCTAGGGGTACAATTTAAAAAGACATTATCAAACAAAACATTCCGATTTCGGATACAATTTAACGACCGAATAGAAGGAAAGGAAATGCCTTGAGTTGGTGAAAAAATCTGGAGAAACAGCAAACTGTTTTCACTAAACAGTCTTCAATTCAAGATGCTGCAACTGAAGCTAGTCTTGTGCTGTCACTCAGAATTGTAAAACAGAACAAGCCATTTTCTGATGGCGAGTTCATCAAGGAATGTTTGCTAGATACAGCAAACATTATGTGTCCAGAACAAAAACACAGATTTGACAACATTACTGTATCAAGGAGAACTGTAGTCAGACGTGTTAACAAGATCAGTGACAATTTGATGCATAAACTTCAATATGCAAGTAAACAATTTTTGTAGTACTCTGTTGCATTGGATAAGAGTACCGATGTACATGATTTTTTTTTTTTAATTCGCATATCCTTTAAAGGACATCGCTGTCAACAGCAGCATGTTTCAACTGTCTGATGATTTCTTGGCAAGATTACGCTCAGTAGTTTGCCATTGCTTTCTGAGCGGCCGGCTCAGTTATCCTGCAAGTCACCAGCGGGGGACGAACCGCTCCCAGCTCTCACCCGCTACGAAACTCTGCAAAAACATCGTATTTCCAAACATTATCGACAACACTAAATGCTCAAACACTCACCTTGGAGTCTGGTTAGAAAGTAACATGATTGACCATAATTCTGGGAACTATATATCAACATCACATTTTTAGAACGATTTGTAAATATCCCCTATTAGAAGCTGTGTATAAATATCACATGTTTAGAACTATGTATAAACATCATATTTTTTTAAACTATGTATAAACATCGCTCTTTGGAACTAACGATTTGTAAATATAACATTTTTGGGACTTTTGAAGGGAGTCTACGAGTCTCCGTGGCGAAGTGGTCAAGCCGTCTGATTCGGGCTCCGAAGGTTGTGGGTTCGATTCCGGGCCGCGTCTTTCGATTCCCGAGTGCATTTTTCGGATACTACTGAGGGTCGTCGCTGGAGCTACGGAGTTCGTGCTTTGCGAGACGCTTTCCGCGCTACGGAAAGAGACTGAGCCATTAGTTAGTTAGTTAGTCGCGGTTCCAACTTCACAGCAACGGGTCCTCCCCATTATGCTCCGTTCCTGTGTCAGTGAATATCACACAAAACGCCTCCCACTGCCCAATGTGAAAACTGGAAAAGACAGGAGTCTCGACAAACAACAGCCCGCACAGATACACTGTGCATAATGCCGCCGCCAGAATGTCAACACAATAGTCCCCGACGAAACATCCAGTTCATCTCTGATGGAATCGGCAGTCATTTTCCCATCTGAATGTTGCCTAGATGTTCACCCACACAGTACACGAAAATACAGTTCATCGTCGATGGCAGTGGCACTCAACCAGAATACCAGCAGCCACGCATTTCTGCATAAGGCAAAAACCGGTCAACTCTGGGACATAGTTAGCTTAGCTCCGAACATGCAGTCACGTTCCAAAAAACCTCGGGCAGATTCAGAAGCATTTCACACGAAACTCACAACTCACAGTGTCGCGCCACGCACTCACTCAGTAGCAGGGCGACGGAACCATGAAGCCTCCTTAGTCGCCTCTTACGACATGCGTGGTAGGCTACAGTGTTGCTATTCTTTGCTTCCCTTATGGGCCCCGGCAACACACTGGAGGACTGAGCCGTATGGGATAAAAACACGGTGCAATGAAGTCGACCCTTCGACTTTTAAGTGACTTTTGTAAGCGAAATTTTTTGAATTATGTATAAACATCGCATTTGTGGAACGATTTATAAACACCACTTTTCTTAAACTATATAAACACCCCGTTTATCGAACGATTTATAAATACCATATGTTTAGAACTGTGTATAAAAAGCACATTTCGAAACGATTTATAAACACTATAACTTTAGATCTATGTATAAACAATACATTTTAGATACGATTTATACATACTGTGTGCTTGGAACTATGTATAAACATCACATTTTGCAAAGATTTATAAACACTATATATTTAGAACTATACATAAATATCACATTTTAGAAACCATTTATCATCACTATATGTTTGGAGCTATTTATAAACATCACATTTTAGGAACTATTTATAAACATATGTTTGAAACTATATACAAACATCACATTTGTGGAATAATATATAAATATAACATTTCTGGAACTACGTAAACACGTCACGCTTATGGAACGTTGTAAACCATCACAATTTTGGAACGATGAACAAGTATTACATTTCTGAAACGACTTATAAATATCCCATTTTTGGAACTGTGTGTAATCATGACATTTTTTAGATGAAGCTTGTATGTTGTTACAACTATGGACCTTGATATCCGTGGGTGTGTGCACCGCTTATGTCACATGGTTACACAGGCAGCCAATCGTAGCGCCTAGTTAATGACAAGAATTCTGATGTTTAGAATAGTATTTTATATAATGGGCCTTTATCCCGAAAGCCGGATAGATGCAGCGGCTGTAGAAAGTGAAAAAAGGGCCTTGGTTTGAATAATAGAAAGACAGAAGTCATGGTGAGAGCAAAGAAGCAGATTGTGCTTAAATGTGCAATTAAAGTAAATGCGGTTATTTTGGGGCAAGTGCAGAAATTCAGAAATCTAGGAACATAGATAATCTCAGATGGAAGGTGCATCACTGAGATAAAGATTAGAATAGGACAAGCAAAAACTGCCAGTCTGTGGCAAGGCCTTGTATCAATCTTTGTAGAAACTCTCCCGGGTGTTTTGTAAAGTCTCACTACACTTTGTACGTAGAACAATTTTGAAGAATAAAGTACATGACGTCATCAAAAAATGTGCTCCAAAGTCTATCGTAAAGCAATAGGTAGCGAAGGCTGTCGTCTACAGGAGTAATTCACTGCACTCCAAACAGAATGGTGTTAGCAAAGGAAAAAATAATTTTTTTTGGTTGAACAAGTGTTTCGAAATAGCTGTAGGTACACATGGATGGTTGTTTAAAATTTTATAGCAATATTTCCCGATAAACAATCTCCTCATAGCATTACAGTTAGAAATTTGTTGAATACGTTATAATGAATACTTAATTGGTACTTTCCAGCACCCCAAAACATCGTTAAACCAGAGCAGTGACAATTGTAATTAATTTAATGAATTTTTAGCACATTTTTTAATGACGTCATGCACATAATTTTACGAAATTGTTGTACATACAAAGTGTAGTGAGACTTTACAAACACCTTGTATTTGGTGTCTGTTGTAACAGGACGAAATACGTGTGTATTATGGCTAACTCTTCTGATATTCTTTTGTAAAAATTCTGCAGGAGTTATTTTTGTTATCTGTTGTAATATGACGAAATTGGTGTGTGTTGTGGCTAACCCTTGTGTCATTGTTTACAGAAACGTTCCGGGAATTATATTTGTTATCTGTTGTAACAGAACGAAGCAGGTGTGTATTGTGTCTAAACCTTGTGTCATTCTTTGTAGACATTATTCAGCAGTTATACTTTTTATCTGTTGTAACAGGACGAATTAGGTGTGTATTGTGGCTAACCCTTGTGTCATTCTTTGTAGAAACGTTCTAAGAATTATAATTGTTATCTGTTGTAACAGGACGAAGTAGGTAAGTGATGTGTCTAATCCTTGTGTCATTCTTTGTAGAAACGTTCTAAGAATTATAATTGTTATCTGTTGTAACAGGACGAAGTAGGTAAGTGATGTGTCTAATCCTTGTGTCATTCTTTGTAGAAACGTTCCAGGAATATATTTGTTATCTGTTGTAACAGGACGAAGTAGGTAAGTGATGTGTCTAATCCTTGTGTCATTCTTTGTAGAAACGTTCCAGGAATATATTTGTTATCTGTTGTAACAGGACGAATTAGGTGTGTATTGTGGCTAACCCTTGTGTCATTCTTTGTAGAAACGTTCCAGGAATATAATTGTTATCTGTTGTAACAGGACGAAGTAGGTAAGTGATGTGTCTAATCCTTGTGTCATTCTTTGTAGAAACGTTCCAGGAATATAATTGTTATCTGTTGTAACAGGACGAAGTAGGTAAGTGATGTGGCTAACCCTTGTGTCATTCTTTGTAGAAACGTTCTAAGAATTATATTTGTTATCTGTTGTAACAGGACGAATTAAGTGTGCATTGTGGCTAACCCTTGTGTCATTCTTTGTAGAAACGTTCCAGGAATATAATTGTTATCTGTTGTAACAGGACGAAGTAGGTAAGTGATGTGTCTAATCCTTGTGTCATTCTTTGTAGAAACGTTCCAGGAATATAATTGTTATCTGTTGTAACAGGACGAATTAGGTGTGTATTGTGGCTAACCCTTGTGTCATTCTTTGTAGAAACGTTCTAAGAATTATAATTGTTATCTGTTGTAACAGGACGAAGTAGGTAAGTGATGTGTCTAACCCTTGTGTCATTCTTTGTAGAAACGTTCCAGGAATTATATTTGTTATCTGTTGTAACAGGACGAAGTATGTTTCCTCGTAACCTCAAGATATCTCTGTTAAATACCCTAATAGATTTTAAGTAAATGAATCTCCGGGAGTGAAAAAATGTCATTGCATAACCTTTACAGGTCGTCGCAGTTTGTTGGCTGTTTGTGCTTTCTTTGCAAGTTTACGTTAAGTAGTTTGCCATTGCATTCTGAACGACCGGCACACATACCACGGTATGACAACCAACGCAAGGCGGTCTGCTGTCAAATCGCCTGCAGCTGTGTTTCAAACTGGGTATGCGGGATTACGAATTGCGTCCACAAGCCCTTCGCCACAGAGCTAAGTAAGGTTAAAGAATGTTCTATCTACATCTTAGTCTGCGAGGCACTATTTTAGATATTATTTTTGGCGCTAGCTCGCTTTGAACTCAAGCGTAGTCCAAACACACTACTTCGAGCAGTGCTGGGCTGAATTGTGCGTGTGGATTAGCTTTACCTATTAACAGTGTCCCTCACCATAAGGCGAACCCACCCCGACTTCAGAGGTACTTGTAAGCAAAAGTCAAGTACAAAAGGTCAACATTTTAGTCCAAATGACCGGTGTTTGAGTTGACACCATTACCTCGGCATCAGCACATCGGATGTTTAAGCAATTTTAGATAATTTAACACAGGACAGACACTCATCCCTCTTGCTGAGTATGATAACATCTACAATAGACAACTCACAAGATAATATAAAACATCTACGACAGAGAACTCACATGACAATATCTAACATCTACAACATATAACTCACAAGAGAATATCTTATATCTACAACAAATATATCACAAGACAATATCTATCATCTACAAAAGACATCTCACAAGACAATATCGATTACCTACAACAGACAACGAGATCGGACGCCCGTGTGTATTGTTGCGCACGTAGAACATCCCTTGGCAGTTGGAAATAAAAAAAATGAGTAGCCTAACGGCGCTGCCCGGGCAAACATTCGATTTACAATATCTATCACCTACAGTTGATACCTCACAAGATAGTATCTAAGATCTACAACAGATAACTCAAAAGACCATATCTATCATCTACAATAGATAACTCATAAGACAATATCTATCATTTATAATAGACTAGCTGACCCGGCCCGGCTTCGCCCAGGCCCTGGCGGGGATCTATCTATCTATCTATCTATCTATCTATCTATCTATCTATCTATCTATCTATCTATCTATCTATCTATCTATCTATCTATCTATCTATCTATCTATCTATCTATCTATCTATCTATCTATCTATCTGTCTGTCTGTCTGTCTGTCTGTCTGCTTCTCTGTCTGTCTGTCAGTCTGTCTGACCCGGCCCGGCTTCGCCCAGCTCCTGGTGGGGAGCATCTCATTTAATTCATATAAGTAGTCATCTAAGCTCCCATTCCCATTCCCGACTATCTGTCTGTCTGTCTGTCTGTCTATCTGTTTGTCTGTCTGTCTGACCCGGCCCGGCTGCACCCATTCCCTGGTGGGGAGCATCTCATTTAATTCATATAAGTAGTCATATAAGCTCCCGTTCCCGTCTGTCTGTCTGTCTGTCTGTCTGTCTGTCTGTCTGTCTGTCTGCCTGTCTGTCTGTCTGTCTGTCTATCTGATCTATCTATCTATCTGATCTATCTATCTATCCGATCTATCTGATCTATCTGATCTATCTGATCTATCTGATCTATCTATCTATCTGATCTATCTATCTATCTATCTATCTATCTATCTATCTATCTATCTATCTATCTATCTTTCTATGTTCGGCCCTTTCCCGTTAAAAATATAGATATAATAGAAGAATAGATAGATTGATAGCTAGAAAATATGATTGGAAGAAATCTATCTAAAGTAAACTTACCAAGATATCACGAACAGCTAATAAATGGTGGGCGGTAGGTTGACTGCAGAATACTGCAAATGATATGCAACTAACTTTCTATAACAAAAAATTACTTTTTTTTTTAACGAACGAAAATCTTTCGCAGGCCCGTCCTACATTCTGCCCTTCTTCTCTATTTCCTCTCATACATTCTTTCATTCAACATCTCTTTTGAAGCAATTCTTTGACAACTGTCATCAGAAATACCCAACGTTGGTGTAACGCGCCATACATATGAGAATGTTAAAAAAAATTAATGTGCTGTTGAAGCAAAATAAAAAGATGAGTTAGAAAATTTTCACTATTTAAATAGATGCATTATTTGTATGAAAACTATGAAAATGCCTTAAAGATTATATCATTATTTATTATAACTCATATGCCTGTAAATAACTATAGACAAAGAGTTTATAAATCTTTGAAAACGATGCAACAATATGACTATCAAGTATATAGCAATGTTATTAAAAGTTATGCCCCTTGAAATAACTTTTCTTATGTTAAGTCCCCTTGCTATATGGAAATGATAATGAAAAATGAAATATTAAATTTTAGTAAGTAAGTAGCCGATGTTACACTAAAAAACTATGACAGTCGGTTGCATGGGAATGAAAAGAAGACGTGTAGAAAATTTCATCTCAATCGGATGGACCGTTATCGAACGCATCAAATACATACAGGATACATATTGCCTTTTATATATATAGAAAACTCACAAGACAATATCTATCATTTACAACATATAACTCACAAGACAATATCTATCATCTACAACAGATAACTCACAAGACAATATCTATCATCTACAACAGATAACTCACAAGACAATATCTATCATCTACAACAGACAACTCACAAGACAATATCTATCATCTACAATAGATAACTCACAAGACAATCTCTATCATCTACAATAGATAACTCACAAGACAATATCTATCCCCTACCACAACATTACTAGAAAACATCTCAACGAAGGCAAATATTTAACTGAGGCAGTATGTCAGTTTTACAGCCAGGACAGATGTATAAACCATGAATCGTCCTTGACAAGAATCCCCGTCCTACCTGGTAGAGCGGTCCTGGCGGAAAGTGTCATACAATTGGACTGGGGAAGACAATAAGGTCTGACATAGTTCAGGTTGTACTAAATACTGCCGATAACCCAGCTGAGGTACGCGGTTCCCTTACTCTGTGGTTAAGTTCGTTGCTTGTCCTTTACATGACGTCGTAAACAACCCCCAGGCTGTTTGGAGTTTTCTAGGTAATTTTATTTCCAGTAGTTGTCCATTGTTTTTTGAAGAGCCGACGTTCTAATCACTCTCTAAACCAAATAACAGTTTGTACGAGGATGCGGCTCCAAATGAAAACCTCAAATTTTGATATGTGTGTGTGTGTGTGTGTGCGTCTGTGCATGCGTGCGTCCGTCCGTGCGTGCGTACGTGCGTGCGCGCGCGCGCGCGCGTGTGTGTGTGGTGAGTGAATGAATATGTTCTGAAAAATTAAAGAAAAATATATCATTTGTCGATGTAGTCACTATTGTCTTCAATGCAAGCCTCCATTCACATAAAGTGTTTGGATTCCTGAAGAAACAAGTTCCTTTCTCGCGTGTGTAACAACTCATGTACCACCTGCTGGATCTCTTTGCAGTAGTCACGCCGTTTACTGGACCTTCATTCGCCGATAAATATCTATAGGTTTCACCCCTTCACTGATCAAAAAACGGAAAACAGAATGCTGCTTCTCTTCGGTGCATGTCAAAAGTGGGTCGGCCATTTTAAACTGACCTTATGATGTCAACGTGTTCGTCTGCACTGCGATGTCACGTGCTTAACCCCCTTGATGTCATCAACAACAATATTGACAGATTACAAGACAATGGCATGGTTATTATAATGTCATTCACATTTTTAAGGATTTCATTTGAAGCCGTTTCGTGCTATTCTGATACATGACATAGTTACACCCTGACATGACTATCCACATATGTGAAGTTGCGTTACCGGTCTTGCATATTCCGTTGCCTTCTGAGCCTGGACAAGAACAGGGGAGACCTACAACGTACTCCCCGTGGGTACAATATTTTGGAATCTGATCGAAGGAAAGTTCCACACTAACCTCATCTCGATGTAACCTCATCCCTTTTCAGAGTTTGGACGTCCGGGTCGCCGATGCCATTTCTAGGTATGAATGCACAAACGGGGACACTCAGCACTCGAAAGATGAGTTGTGATTGTAATTGATTCACAAAGCATGCTGTCAAGCGTGAAGACTGGCATACTTCGTGTAGAATGACATGCATCGATTCAGAGACCGTGGGTTGTGAGCTTTCGCTGGATATTTTCTCCAGGACACTCTGGTATGTTTGGAAATGAACAGTCAGATACATTGGCTGGTGTCACATCGTTAAGGTGTGGCTTGATGCATGATAAGGCAGATGTGGGGAAGGCCATCTGGGAGCATGTGAATAATGCAGTAGAAGAGATAGACCATCATGTTATAGAGAGAATGCAGCAGCAAGAGGGTGGTCAGAGGATCTGGTCGACAGTCGTCACTCAGAGGTAAAGCAAGACTGATATATAATCAGATTATAATAGGCACTATTATTGTTATAACTCTACGCTGGCTGTTGAAGATGATATCCGAGCGCTTATGGGAATTCCCCGAGTGCAATGATGTCGGTTCGTGACTCAACTCAACTCAGCTCAACTTAATTCAACTCGAAAGATGAGTGGTTGGAAATACCGAATAAAAGACGCGCCTGTATGCCAGTTTGTGACCCTTCGAAAATAAAGATCGTTCGTTCTTTCATGACTTCAACACAAGCATTTTGTTAATGTATGTTGTGTAAGCAAAGCACAATAAATGTTTTTATGATGACTGTTGTTATTTGAGGTCTTGAATTTGAAGAGCTCTCCGCTTTACTGCATACTTTCGCGTAGCGATCACACATGGCTAACGTTGAATAGCATCGCAGATTGCCTGCACACTCGACATGGGGAATGGTTCTTCATCTGAGCGCGTCTCATCGTCATGTCCTTTTTACGTACGTCTATAAAACTGTGCACATCCTTAATGACCTTTGAAGAATATATGAACAGCATAGAATAGAAATAATATAGAACTGCATATAGATAATAGAGAACAGCATTTGGATAATATATAACAGCAAAGAAATAATTTAGAACAGCATAATATAGGTAGTATAGAACATCATTGACATAATATAGAACAGCATATAGATAATAGAGAACAGCATATCGATAATGGAAAGCAGGGCATAGATAATAGAGAACAGCATATAGAGTATTGAGAAAAGAATATAGATAAGAGAGAACAGCATACATGATAGAGAGCTGCATATAGATAACTGGAAAATGCATATAGATAATTTAGAATGGTATATAGATAATAGAGAACAGCATAGAGCTAACAGAGAACAAAATATCATGTAATTAATGGACAACAGCATACGTAATAGGCAACAGCATATATATATACAGTGGTACCTCGGGTTACGAACGCCTCAGGTCACGAACAATTCAGGTTACGAACAACAACTTCGAAAATTTTATGTCTCGGGTAACGAACAGTGCCTCGGGTTACGAACGAAGGCGAGCGAGAGAGAGCAAGGTGTAACGTTGGAGACAAACGATCGCGTACAGTACAAACAGTACTACAGATGAGCTTGTGGATCTTCAGAATGAACAGCTAAAGACATTAAAGGAGGAGCAGTCGTCCGATGATGAGGAGTCAGTGACCGTTTCAACTGCCAGGATTAAAGAAATTTGCAGCAAGTGGGCAGACGTCGAAGACTTCATTGTGAACCATCATCCAAACAAACTTGTTGCTAACAAGCCCTATGCCCCTATATGTGATGAATGATAACACGATGGCCCACTTCAGAAAGATTCTCCAGCAAAGGAAGCGACAAATTTCCCTTGATAGTTTCTTGGTGCAGAAAGATTCCCAGTCGGCTGCCAAGAAACAGCGACAAGATACTCCTGAAACTAATGATTCAGAATAACAAAGAAAGTGACAAATTTCCCATGATCGTTTTCTTGGTAATAAAGATAGACTAAATCTCTTTTTATTTTACATTTAATTCATTTGGTTGTTTTCTTTCTCTTTATTTAAAACGTGAAGTACACGTATTCTTTGCGTTTTGTCAGGTAAACGACCGGATGTTAATAAAAAAGAACGATTCTTTCATCTTGAAACGGATTGTCTTTATTTCATTGATTTCAATGTTTCGGGTTACGAACCGAGTTCTGGAACGAATTAAGTTCGTAACCCGAGGTACCACTATATATTTATATAGCTGACTTGCTGCTCAAAAAGCAATGACAAACTACTGAACGTAAACTTGCCTAGAAGATCAAGCTGGGTTTGGGGTGAACGCCACGTCCTGCGAAGGGCATGAAACATGATTTATAATACCGGGTGTGTATAAAGTCTCAAGTCTCGCTACACTTTGTATGTAGGCCACATTTGAAAAATGAAGTAGATGACTCCACCAAAACAAATGAAGAGTCACACTACTAATCGTTCCTACTGCTGTCTGATTGAAAGTTCTCCTGATCTTTCCTCTCCATTTTCAAATTCTACCTGAACCCCTGCCAATTCCCCCCCCCCCCCACAATCTCATCCTTTTCACATACGGATTCTCAATCTGTACCCCCACCTTCTCCACCTGGTCCCACAGGTGCACAACCACCCCCCCCCCTTTCTTGTCCATAAGTAATCTACCACCAAGAGATGCATTCCCTGCCCCGCCAGCCTATCAGCCTGGTCATTCCCCCACACTCCCCCGTGACCAGGGTAAAAAAAAAAGAAGAAGAAAGAAACATACAATTCTCACAATCTGTGAGCTCTGAAGCGATGTCAGCCGTTCCACAAGAAACATTCCTTTCTCCACTTTACTAAGCATACTCCTTGAGTCCGTGATGAAGACAATGTGTGTTGGAGTGGTCTCCTCTAACTAATGGAATGCCGCTGTGACTGCCTCCATCTCCATTCTCATGCTGGAGGTCGTAGCCTCATATTCCAAACTCTCCTCTTTTACGATCCGCCCATTATTAGCCTTTGCAATTAAACCCCAACCACTACGTCTATTACTTACCACTGACCCATCAGTATAGATCACTATGTCACCTTGATGTGTGTTGCTCTGAATCATGTGGTGCACCTCAATCGCCGTGCATCCCGTTGCCCATTCTCTGCACTCACGACCCAGTGTCACTATTACATTGTGCCAGCCCGTCATGTCTTCCAGTACTTCAACCCACTATTTTTTCACGTTGAAGCTGTCTGCCTATAACTCTAAAAGTTGTGGCTGCGTAGCTGCGTGGTTTAGTGCAGTGTTTTTTTTTTTGCTGGAGACTCAATGGGGTCATCATGGAGCTTTGGTAGCGTAGTGATTAGATAAACGTTTGCAGACCTGGGGGGATCTTGGGTTCGATCCACATATGGGCGAATTCAATTTGTTTTTAATTTACCTAGGCTCCAAAGTCGACCCATCTTTACATGGTACCAAAAATATCATGGGAAGTAAAGGCGACTGACGTGAAACTACAGGGTGACCAAACAAAAGAACAAATAAAAAAAGTTTATTAAATCAAAGAAAGGTCAAGCAAATTTCTAGACATGTGATGAACGTAATCTTCTACAATCATTTCCTAAAGATTCAATGAAATCGGTCGCCTTGCATAAAAGTTATCGTCTTTCCAAAGTATGCACACTTGTATACGTTGCGTTAAACTGTCAATTACTCGACCGCATTTCTCTGTGGGGATTTCCCTGACCTTTGCTGTGATTACTGCCTTCAGTTCACCAATTGTTTGAGGGTTGTTCTGGTACTCATTATCAGTGAGATATCCTTATAGGTAAAACTCTAAAGGGTTAAAGTCAGGTGAATGCGGTGCCCACTCCAAGTCACATTTCATGCTGATCAGTCTCCCCTGAAATCGCGCTTTAAGCCAGGATAGGGAGTTATTTGATTGTGTGGAGTGGCCCCTTCTTGCTGGAACCACAATTGATCTTGATCCAATCCTCTGCGTCGTCCCAAAGATGCCCACAACTTTCTCAATTATTCAAAGATTTGTTGTTTCCGCTTGTGTCACCCTGTAACCGTATCACCCATCGCGTACCATTGGTCTATAAAAATATGGATCTAGTTTTGAATGCGAAACGCGACTTAAGTCGCTCAAAAGGTTGTTTACTTAGAGGACTTTTATAAATATAAATTAACCAGCACCTGGCCGTCTAGATAGACGATAGTTTGTAACACGGAGTTATATATCTCCATAGCACAAAGCCTGGACTGAACTTAGAGACCATGAGTTGGCCATGCAGCATGTTCTCTCCCTCTCTCGGCCTGCATAGTTTACTCCAGAGGAAAGGTAGCACCAATAGCCTACTTCTGGAACAACACACAAACAAAGTTAGTTGCATATCCTTTACAGGACGTTACCAGTAAACACCAGCACTGTTTTTTTTTTTTAAAATTATTATTTTGCTGTTGTTTATGTCTTGACAAGTTTACTTTCAGTAGTTTGCCATTCTGAACGACCGGCATCCATACCATTTCGTTAAAAAAAAAACCAGCGAAAGGTAGTCTGCTGCCAAATCGCGAGTAGCTGTGTTTCGAACGCGGGTATGCGGGATCACCAACCGCGTTCGTAACCTCTTCGCCACGGAGACAGTTCTGGAACAAAACACACTGTAACTATTACAATAACAGTAATAGTCATAATATTTTACCTTGCTCTTTCAGAGGCGTGCATTATACACAGTTATGGACCTCAAAAGTCTGTGTGTCCATCGATGGAAATGGGCTATATCCAATACCAAACCAAATATTTAAGAGTGGAGAGGGAAAATTGTCCGCCTTTATGAGCTTCGATCATAGACCAGTTGCCGATCAAGGCTTAGGGAGTGGTCTGCTCTGCCATGACTTTTAATCTCCAGGTTGCATTTTCTCGCACTACTCTAAGGCTTGTACCCTCCCAATCGCGCTCCTCCGCCCAAAGCCGTTGTCATAATGTGGAGTGTCGAGTTTGGTGAACGCCCCTCAACATTCGGCGCCAACAGAAATCAGGTAGAAATGTCTATTGTCGTATGCAGCTCAGTCACATCTGACTAAGACCTGACACCTTGATGAATACGGTATAAATGGTTTAGCATTTTTTTTTAAAAAGTTTTTGTTCGCATATCCTTTACAGGACATCGCTGTCAACATCAGCATATGTCAGCTGATTGTTGGTTTAATATTAGAGTTAAATATTCTACGTAGGAACCGGATACGATTACAAATGCAGGAATATACTGACCATGTTCAACAAGGATACAGACACATTGTGAATTGCAGTGTCCGGATTGTGTTGTACATTTCCACGAAAGAGCAATAATGGCAGACTGGTTTCACAGGTGTCGGGGTAATTGTACTGTTCTCATTTTCTCTTATCCCAGTACATTTTCAAATGTTGGTGTGATTAACATCGGTAGCAAGAGTGTTGGTTGGTTGGCTGATTGGTTAATTGGTTGAGTTAGTGGTTCGATGGTTGAGTTGTTGGTTGGTTGGTTGGCTCGCTGGCTGACTGGTTGGTTAATTGGATAGCAGGCTGGCTGGTTGATTGGTTGGTTGATTGGATTGTTGGTTGGTTGGTTGGTATTTTGATTGTATCGTAGGTTGGTTGGTTCGTTGACTGGTTGTTTAGTTGGTTTGTTTAATTTGTTGGATGGTTGGTTAGTTGGTTGGTTGGTTGCTAATTGGTTATTACGTTGTTTTATTGTTTGGCTGGCTGATTGGCTTGTTGAGTGTTAGGTTGATAGGTATGCTGGTTGGTTAGTTAGTTGATTGGATGATTGTTTGGCTGGCTGATTGATTGGTTGGCTGGTTGGTTGAGTTGTTTGTTAGTTGGTGGGCTCAGTGGTTGATTGATTGGTTGGCTGGCTTGCTAGTTGATCGGCTGGTTGGTTTGTTCGCTGATTGGATGGCTGAGTGATTAGTTGTTTGTTTGGTTGAGAGGCTGGTTGGTTTCTTTATTGATTATTGGTTACATGGGGTTGGGTTGTTAGTTGGCTGGCTAAGTTGTTGGTTTATTGATTGATGTTTGGTTAGCTGGATGGTTGGTTGGTTGGTTGGTTTGTTGGTTGGCTTAGGTTTGTTTTCTGTCTAGATAGTAGGTTTGATGTTGATTGGTTGTTTATTTGGCTAGCTGACTGTTTGGTTTTCTGCCTGGTTGGCTGGTTTGTCGTCTGGCTGGTTGATTGGTTGATTGATTAATTGATTAGTTGGTCTGTGAATCCTCTGGAATGCTGACTTTTAACTTTGTAGTTTTAATTTATTGACGTTTGAACCCTCGAAACGACTTTCTTCAATAGGAGT
Source organism: Cepaea nemoralis (assembly GCA_014155875.1). Classification (NCBI taxonomy): domain Eukaryota; kingdom Metazoa; phylum Mollusca; class Gastropoda; order Stylommatophora; family Helicidae; genus Cepaea; species Cepaea nemoralis. The sequence continues at coordinate 434,990 of JACEFZ010021516.1, forward strand.
GATACTTGTATAGAGATGTTCATGACGACTCGGTCAGTCAGTCAGGTACTATCTCCTTAAGGAAATTTGGATGCAATGGATAGGACTCTTCCTCCTCCTCCTCCTCCTCCTCCTCCTCCTCCTCCTCCTCCACCTCCTCCTCTCTCTCTAGCTCTTACTCTCTCTCATTCTGTCTCTTTATCCTGACTCTCCCTTTCTCTTTGACCTTTCTCTTCCTCTCTCTATCTCTCCTCTCTGTCTTCCTCTATCTCCCTCTCGCTCTCTCTCTCTCTCTTCCCTCTCTCTTCGTCTCCTTCCCTCTACCTCCATCTTTCTCCCTCTCTCTCCGACCCTCTCCGACCCTCTCTTTTTCTATCTCCCTTGTTTCCATCTCTCCTCTTCCCTCCCTCTCTATACGTTTCTCTCCCTCTCTTTCCAGCTCTGTACCCCCCCCCCCCTGCTCTCTCCCTCTTTCCCATATCCCTCTCTATTCGTCTCTGTTGTCATTAAACAAACAGCGAAAAAAGTCTACCAACTCGCCAAAATTAAAAACTTCCTTGATGAGGACACAAGGAAACTATTCTATACTTCTCATATACAGACACACTTTGACTACTGCTCTACGATCTGGGACGGTTGTTCTAATTCAAACACCAAGCGACTTTACTCACTCCAGAAACGGGCCATGAGTCTAATTTATAGCAAACATTTAACTGACAATCCTAGCCTGTATAAACGCCTTCAGTTACTACCACTCCGTAAACGCCTGCTTTTCAATAAAGCTAAACTAATTCACAAAATCCTGCATCGGAATGCCCCAAATTACCTTTGGTCATTGTTTAAATATAATGCTAGACACAGTAAACGTTTAAATATATTACACATTCCGAAGCCTAGGATTCTCCCCCGATGGTGTTTCCACCTTGTCGTGGTGGGGGAGCTTGAGTTTCTCAATGACCCTGAGAGCTATGCCGGCGGTAGCGTAGCTACCAGCAGGGCCTCCCAAGCCGGACAGGTCAAAGGGTAGAGAACAGACAAAGAGAAACACCCTGGTCCTCCAGGTTGGGGGTTGAAGCGTGGGGTTAACATCCCCACCTTTGTAAAAACCTTTCTTTGTTACGAAACAAATAGAGAGATAATATACATACAGACCTACAAGCACTTGGAATCAACGACTGGCAAGAGAAGGTCCACCAGAGAGACGAATGGAGACAGATTGTATTTGCAGCAAAGAACCTCAATGGCTCGGAATGCTGAAGAAGAAGAAGCCTAAGATTGACTTATACAAAACAAGCTTAACATACTCTGCAGCTCAGCTGTGGAACAATCTTCCACAAGAAATCAAAGACATCACCAATCCCTTTTCATATAATCGCAAATTATTCGAACACTATCTCAATATGGATTACCTTCCCCCTTAGTAGACACCTTGCAGTCTTGACAGACCAAAGTATGTGAGTGGAATGTGGCCAATATTCCATCACAATGTCTGGGCAGAGCTTCAGAGATCATGTGATGCCCAAACGACATGATCCCTCCCTCGGCCTAGTCTTGTGTATTCCAGAGGAATGGGTAACCAATACGTCTGGCACAAGGTAGGCTGCAGACGCTGGCGGCTCAGCGTCAATCCACCGAGACCTCACCACCACGAGCCGGTGGCGAGTTATGGCCAGACCCTGACACCCAAGGGACCCGGCTTAGAGGCGTTCAGCCATGTCCCACAGGTGAGGGCCTTGTACGTGCCCGGACCATGAGGGCGCGCACATCTGTCATCACAAGTGTCCGGACCTGTGGAAAGCGTGCACTATCGTCAGACTCCCCGCCTGACTTATAGCGGTCCCCGCGACCAGCGGGAATAGGCCCGCCATAGCTACCGCAGGAGATATTTCCTGTCTGTTTGCAAGCAAATCTCCCATACTTCCACTGTGCGGATCTCGCGACCAGCGAGAATAGGCCCGCCGGAGATTATGCTCGTCTGCTGCGAACAAATCTCTACCGTGACTGAATAAGTAAAGAAACGATAAAAGTAGTGGTATTTCAATTGCGCTTGCGCTCCCACCTATGCTACACCCTTCATGTGTCTTCACAAAGTCGGACTAGAGTCAAGCTCAACAGGGTCTTCTTTCCCCGAACTCTAGTATAACAGCCAGTCCCCTTTTGGTAGGAAAGTATATTCCACATGGCTAACAACAAGTGTCAGACCATTATCTAATATTACTGTGTCGTGTAGTTTTGATGTTCGCATTTTGCCTATGCCTTTATAATGCATATCCTTTATATTGTTGTTGTTCTCTGTTAGCCTTGAATGATGTGTGAATGAAATAATGTATGAAAGAGAGTGATAGAAGGGCAGAATGTTAGACGGGCCTGCGTGCCCAATTCTTAACCCTTTGAAAATAAAGTTTGTTCGTTCGTTCGTTCGTTCTGTCCTTCTATCTCTAACTCTCTTCCTCTCTGTCTCCCTCTCTCTCCATTTCTCTCCTGTTCTCTCATCTTTTCTCTTCCTCTGCTCCCTCTCCCCGCCTCTTTCCC